>PVNU02000133.1:5127500-5692699 GCA_003013855.2 Liriodendron chinense | reverse complement strand
ATGAAAAAGAGATAGACGGTGTTGATATATAAAAACTACAACAAGATGGGCCCCACACGGTTAGGGTAACACCCACTAAGCTGTTCCTGGGGAAACACCTAATTCGCACCCCTTGGCTATGGGGCCACTGGCCGGTGCTTTGTGGGCCCCTCCATGACGTATGTGTTTTATCCACACTGTCGAGCCATTTCTGAAGATTGTTTTAGTGCTTGATCCAATAAATGAGTTAAACCTAAATCTCAGGTGGACCACACCAAAGGAAAATAGTATTGATTGAATGTCCACCATTAAAAACCTCGTAGGGCCCACTATATTAATTATTTGACATCCAACCTCTTAATTAGGTCATACAGACCTGGATGTAGGTAAAAAACAAATATCAGCTTGTTCCAAAACTTCCGTGGCCCTCAATAAGTTTTAACAGTGGGTGTTCAATTAAAATTGTTTCTTGTGATGTGGTCCACTTGAGATTTGGATCTACCTCAAATTTGGGCTCATACCATAAAATGATCTACGAAAATGTATGGATAGAGTGGATGAAACACATTCATCATGGTGGGGCCCACAGAGCACCGATCACTTGGCATTGACTGGTGACCCTGTCACTAACCAATCCATCTGATATATTTTATGTATATCTAATCCATCCATCTGTTCTTTTATATCATTTTAAGATGCAATAGAAAATATTAGAAAAGATCAAATTCTCAATGGCTAGATTAGAGTTTGGGGTCCAATGACTACACATTTATTAGGTTTTCATGAGGTCAACAAGTTACAGCGCAATTTGGACCTAAAAATTTGGCCTAATTTGGAAATCTAATCCATTCACTCTATTATATTCATCAATAACTTTGATTTGACTGGTCACTTGCCCTGATCAAGTTTAAGATGAGAAAGATACTAAATAGATAAAATTGATCAATGATGGGCCATATCTTGTAACCTAACCATTAGATTTGAGTGAAATTTAATCTAAACATCTAAAGTCATTTACTTTTCAATTTGGACCAATCAGATTGTCCAAAATTTGTCTAGCTCTAGACAAATTGATTGTACACATTTAAAGAGTCTTTTATACGGATATGATTCGGGCTTAATTTTGTTTTCAATAATAATTACCACGTTCTAAACATATCTGACCATTCATATCAAGTTTAGGATGACTTGATCATAGAATTTGATCAATCTCATTATTATAAATTTTCCTTGCAATTAATTAACATCATTATATTAGGGCCTTCATTTTTTGCACCAATGAACATGTATGTATGCATAAACCAATCTGATAACCAGTTAATTGAATGAGTGTAATTTTTCATTTTCAACTATCCAATAAATGTCCACCAATAAATTTGGCCCACTCATTTCAAATTTCTCGCTTTTATTTAAACCACAATTTTTTTCCAACATTTTTTTTCAAAACCGGTAAAATCTCTTTTTTTTTTTTATCAAATATCTCAACTTTTATTTCTTTTGAAAATATCATTTTTTAATCAAACTTCTTAATTTTTTCGAAATACAAAATCTTAATTTCTTTATAAAAATTTCAATTTTTTTACGAACTTATCAATTTTATTCGAACTTCTCAACTTTTTTCAAATGGTCATTTTTTTTTAAAATCTCAATTTTTTGAATCTTATTATTTTTCTAAATCTCAATTTTACTAAAAAATTGTTAATTTATTTTCAAACCTCTCAACTTTTTTGTTTGAAAATCACAAATTTCTTTTTTAACTTCACAATTTTCTTTTTCAAAATGTTTAATTTTGTGAAAATTTGAAAAGAAATTTCAAACATATTAATTTTATTCAAATTTCTCAATTTTGTTTTTAAAATCTCTTAACACTTTCTTTCAAATTACTAAATCTGTTATTTTAAATATCAAATTTTTTAATTTTTAAAAAATATCAGTTTTTTTCAATATCTCATTTTTCTTAAATTTTATTTTCCGACGGACCTTATTTGGGGGGCATCTTTTCGGGCTGGGATTAGCGACGGGCCAAATCCGTCGTTAAATAGCGACGGGCTAAGTCCGTCGTTAAATAGCGACGGGCTAAGTCCGTCGGAAATTAAAATTTTGCGACGAACTATGTTTGTCGGTAAATCCCGCGACGAAATCCCGCCTTAATTTCGCAAAAGCGACGGAATATTTTCAAATACGACGGATCAGGTTCGTCGTTAAACCAAGCAATGTTTGCGACGGTCAATGTCCGTCACAAAATCCGTCGCAAAAATGGCGTAGTGTTTGTTAAAGTATATATTTCGATGAGTCTGTTAAATATAATATATGTACACTAAAATGGAACATTAAAACTACTTTGGGATATTATGTATATTTTTGTGAATATATTGAAAAATTCTAATGCATTCCAATTTCCATCATTTACTCCCATTTAAACAGAATATTAAGATTTCAAAAGCATTTCATTTACTTCCATCCAAACACAGTTGAGTAAGCCCTTTGCTCTCAATTCATTTACCTCCATTTACAAGGTTCCAATATTTGAACTTAAGTATTTTTTTATAAACAATATACTTATCAGCCAAAAAGCAGAAAACATGTTTGGTTTTCAATATAGTGAGTATTTATCCCCCAAGTCAGTTTGGCCCCTTCACATCCACCATCCATCATGCGGGGCCCACCTTGGATGTGGGCCATTCATCGCCTTTAACGTCCACTGTTCATTATGTAGGACCCACCTTTGATGTTGGTCATCCATCATGTGGGTTCCAACATCAATGTTATTATCCATCATGTGGGCCCCACCTCCAATGTGGGTTGTCCATCATGCACTGTCTGCCTTGGATATGGGCCACTTATCATTAGGGTTGACTTTTGATGTGGACCGTCTATCATGTGGGGCCCACCTTGATGTGGATCATCCATCATGTGGGGCCCACCCTTATTAATTGACCATCATGTGGAGGTCACCTTTGATGTGAATTGCCCATCATGTGGGCCCCACCTTCAATGTGGGTTGCCCATCATGCGGAGCTCACCTTAGATGTGAGCCATTCATCATTAGGGGCTGACCTTTGATGTTGACCGACCATATCATGATGTTTATGTAAAATCCATCTTGGCCACCAAGTGCGTCACCCCTTTGGTAGGCCCAAGGCTCAAAACTCTATTCCTAATTCAATTGGACCACATGATTGGATAAAGTATTCCGGGCAATGCTCAACCTCCAAATTCTTTCCCTTGGAGTGATATGCCATTTGGGCCTCCTACTTATACTTTTGTGTGGCATGATCTAATTGTTAGCGTAGATTTCATATAATCATCATAGTAAGCCTTGTAAAAATCAAGGGTGGACGTTTCTCTTTAGCTAATTCATTTGGCATTGCCCACATGAATCATAGGTCAGCATAATTTTTTCCCCCTAATTATAACTAAGATTACACATATAATAGTTGGAGTGGATCTCACATAGACGTCATGGTGGCATACCCATCACATCACACACACCAAGCCATGAATAGAGACCCATAATATTCCACTATATTAAAACAGAAAATTCATGTCATACCCACCCTTATTTTTTTACATGGCAACTGTGATGTATATATGAGTGTGTAATCCCATGCTGCACTAAAATTCAAAAATTAGACTGACATGCGATGAGTGTGTAATCCCATGCTACACTAACATTGAAAAATTAGACTGAAATGCGATTTAGGTAGGGTAGGTCCTCTCTTGACTTTTACCGAACCCATCAGGATGACTATATGAAATCTACTCTAACCATTAAATGCCACACAAGAACTTAAGGGCGTGTTTGGACTCCAGGTAATGCATTGTAAAAATTTAATTATTACTCCTTGTAGTTGGTTGGATAAACCAATTGTCAAATCATAGGAATGCATCCAAATGCATGGGTGGAGGGGCTTTGATGTGACACAATTTCATGGGCCCCACGATGATGTATGTGTTATATCTACATCATCCATTCATTTTGCGAGAGCATTTTATGGAAATATACAAAAAAAAAGAGCCACATCCAAAATAAAAATTGACTGCACCACATAAGTAGTTGGGATTGAACACCTGCCATTAAAAAGCTCCTGTGGCCCACAAAACTGTTAGATGAAGCTGATATTTATGATCATGCCCTAAAATAATATTGCAAAATTGATGGACGGTGTGGATATATAACACATATTAGGCTAGTTTTATCCCCGCGTGTCTATTCAGGAAAGCAAATTACAATCCAATAAATAAATTAACGCCTTAGTGAGGTGTTGTAATTACATTCGACTTTACTTTTGACTACCATGGTAATGGTAATCATTATCTTTTTACAGTGGACCACACTACATTACAGTGGATTCCAAGAATCCAAACGTGCCTTGAGCCTGTGGTCCAAGGACCATCCATAATTCTGTTGGGCCATATCAAGAGAAACAGTTTGGAAAGTGACCTTGGCCTGGACACAATTTCTAATTGAGTAGTCCACCTAAATTAGAGATAGTGCTGAGTTTTGGGCCAAGCCCAAGGGTCACACAGTACTTGGGGTCAAGGTGGATTTTACATAAGCATCTCAATGGGGCCCACCTAGCCACATATCCTTTCCTCGCACGGCCCACCCATTCAGAAATCTATCAGAAGTAGCTCTAATGATAATTACTTAAATTATATAATGAGGTGGCTTATAGAAAACTATATTGATTAGATGGTTTTAAGTTTGTCAAATTCCCAAAAAAAATCTGAAAAATATGCCTTTTGCGTTTATGGGCGACTCTATCAAATAGGGGACACGTGGACCATCTATCATGTCCGGCCCACACTTCAGGAGCCACCCATCAAAGAACAGACCAATTAATTAATCTGATCGTTCAAACCACATTCAACCATTATCCTGTAAATTGTACGGCCACTATTATTTACAAAAAAAGTACATTCGAACAATTTGAACCGTCCTTTGGTTGGATCCGACCTGGATTGGCTTGCTTGTGGTTCCGGAGAATCTGAGGATCCTAGCCACTCCATGCAATATTGCTTTGGCAAAAAGATGGCTATAAAAAGAAGGCCATCTGCAAATGGATATGATCATCAGGGCGTTATGATTTTCACCTGAAGGTTGTCAGCCTTCTGATTTATTGGACGACCACATGTCCCTATGCAACTACTAGCTAGGCTGGATCAGATGGACGGTTCGGATCAATGTTTTGAACCACTACATGTGATGTGCTCCAAAACTGTCTTTTCATTCATGTGCATTACGTGGGAATTTCTTTATAACCGTAGCCAACGAAGGCCCAACACGCCATCTATTGCCATGAAAAGGTGGGCCCCACTTTGAAGATTTCTTCGGCATAAGAAAATAGGTTGATGCATTCATCAGGTGCGCCATATGCGTATACATTGAGTTGTCTATTATATCCAAAAATAAATAAATAAATAAATTGTCAATTATATCCGTTGGCTGTCCATTGTTTTCAACGGTGCAGTCTAACTGATGAAAGGATCTGCCTAATTTGTTGTGACCAATAATGGTCGATGCAAGGCCCACCATTTTAATCGGATCAGATTGCATGCGCACACGACCCATTGGGCTGTATGTGCTGAATGGATGGTAACTTAATGGTCCATTGAGATGGATGTGGGAATTCTTCCTCGTAAGGGAGCAATTACTCACTTTCCTCTGAACCCAGATAATGAAATTGCACGAAGTGACCCTCGTGAAACAAGCAAGGGTGGAGATGAATGCACGTGATCTCATCGTCATTTGATCAAGATCCAACGGTAAGAATTGTCAAAGGTACTCGGATTTTTTTAGCAAATGACTGAATACATGATGCACCGTACACATCCACTCCCTGCCTCCTCCAACGTACACCTCCTGGCTCACTGCAAGTTTAGATGCTCCTGGCTCACTGCAAGTTTAGATGGCTGAGATTTTTTTTTTTTTTTTTTTTTTTAATGACGTAGGGTATCCTCACACCTCCCTTGTGAGATGGGACTAATCCCTTAGGGGGCAAGTATGCACGCAATCTATACTTCCCACAAGGCATGGGATCGAACCCCCTCCCCACTTACCGGAGGCACTAAGGATAGATGGCTGAGAATTGAAGAGGATTTACAAAAGTAGGCCTGTAGGTTACAGGCTTCAATTCCTCCACACGTGCACAGCAATTGGTGGGGAGTTAGTTGCGTGTGCTTGTGTGTATGAGTGTATATAAGTAGAGTTGTACATGAACTAGGCTCTGCTAAAAAAAAGTTCGGTTCGACTCGATTTGGAGGGTGGATCAAGCTAAGCCAAGCCGAGTATGTGGGCTTGTTGGAAATTTGAGTCAAGCCCGAGTTTGACCTGAGCTCGGCTCAGCTCGGCTCGGCTCGTAGAAGGCTTGGTATATTTTTTACTTATATATATATATATATATGATAAAATATTTTTTTTTCACGCCCTTTCGCCCTAATTCATTTCTTCCAACACCCTTTCGAACTCGCCCGCCCACCCCTAAAAATCTAAAAAATAAAACCCCCTCCCCTTCGGTCGAATCGAACTCACTCGGCGGCCTCGGCCTAACCATTAACCTCCTTCGGCCATCGACCTGACCAGTGACCTCCTCCGGTCGTCGGCCTCACCTCCTCCCTCTCCGACTCTCCCTCATCTCTGATTTTTCTCCCCTATCACCTGGCCTTACCTCCTCTCTCTCTGGCTCTCCCTCATCTCTGAATTTGTGAGTTGTAGCTCGAAATAGGCTTGAAAATGTCGGCTCGAAAGGCAAGTTCGATGTAGGCTCGAAAGCTTAAAGCTTGGACAGGCTCAAATTCGTCTCGAAAGCTCATCCAAACCAAGCCAAGCCCATCACCTGGGCTCGAGGACTAAGCTCGAGCCCAGGTCACCCGTCGACCAAACCAAGTCGAATTGGGCAAAGCTCGGTTCGGTTCAGTTCGTGTACACCTCTATGTATAAGTGACGGGCGCGCCAGAGTCATATGCAGCTTGAAACCAAACCCCTTGGGGTTTAAACGCTGAAATAGCTGGATTAACACTAGATTTGTGAAGATTAGCCTAATTATCAACTGTAGATTGATAAAGAATTAAGTAAATTTGTAAAAGGAAGAGTTAGTCTTTGAGATGAGTTCTTTTTACCTTTAATATAAGAGGTTTCATTAACACAATGATAACTTGCGCCCTTTGTCAACAAAGTAAACATTTAAAGAAAAGTAGAAAATATAAGGTGGGGTGCTGATTTTTATTAAATTGAATGTAAGTATGGTACAATCGGCAAATAAATAAATGGCGTGGAGAAAATTACCTACAATAGATTGTGTGATCGAACCGACCTTGGATGGTTGATAATTGTTAAAATCTGAATGATTGAGAGATGATCAATTGGTAGGGGGATGGAGAGATCACTAAGTAAGAACTTGAGAATTTTGGACCCAAAGACAAGGTCATGGCTAAAGCTAAACTAATTTGAACTTATTGCAACAATTCACTTTTCAGAAGTTGATGAAACTAAACTAAAGCTACGCTAATTGATCTAAACTTACTGAAATATTATTTTAGATAGAAGTGAAAGGCTAAATTAAGCTAAGTTAAACTAAAATAAGTATCCATGTGAGATGAAAAGCTAAGATGTACATAATTAAGTTGAATAGGAGATTGTTTGATTGGATTGTGATTCTTTGTTACTTTTGTAGACTTAGGTAGACAGTGGCCTTGTGCGTATTCTCTTGGCTTTCAAGATTGATTGGTTGATTGGTTAATGACCTTGGCTTAATATGCTTTTAATTCAAAATGAGGCCAATTAACAACCATGTTGCCATGTTTGCTTGTATTTCTCTTTCTTGATAGCTTTCTCTTCTCAGCACATTACCGACAAGTTTTTGAATGTCCGTAGCCAATCATATCTGGCCGTGCACATGCCTTTAGTGTTACTTCAAGTTATGAGTGCTCTTTTACATATGCATAGCTTGTATCTTTTAGCCACATGTTTCTAGGAGAATGACTGCCCTCTAAGGTTTCGGTCTTGTATATGTATCTCGTGCTATAGAATTGCTTGTATGACACACATTTCCGGTGAGGGTGTCTTTTGAACCCCTTTGATATCTCTTAATGCTTCATAAGTATTTTTTCAAACTTTTCGTGCAAATGTGCCAATATGTGGTGGCATCCTACTCATTGGAGTTGGCTATGATAAGTCAGACGTAAACACACGTGCACCACGGTAAATCTTGCAAATCTTGATCAGTTTCAATCTCATGGTAAAAAATAATTAGCTCTTTCATCATTTTTCATCCAAGGGAGCCCTTAGCTTGCAAAATCGGGGTTTTGGGACCATCTTCCATCATTCTAACTATCTTCTCCTTATTTCTTAAAGGGTTTATCTTGATTTATGTGATTGGATGTTTTCACTTAGTATTCACATTACAATACAATGATGGAATGCTATAAAAGCCAAGCTTATGTAATGATCATGTGTGTTACATCATAAAAAAGTTGATAATCACTTAGAAAATTAAATTTTTAATTTCAATTTTAAAATTAATGGACCCAATTTTGGAGATGGCAGAAGCTTTAGCAACCTTATTTGGGGGCCAAATAAAAAATTAGGTTTAGTAAAAAATTAATAGGTTTAGTATAAAAAATAAGGTTACTAAATTAAGCTTTTAGCAGCTTACAAATTTAAGCCTATTAATTTTAAAATTAAAATAAAATTTTAAATAATAGATACAGTGCAGTGATTGTCCTATGCCCAGTTTGATTTCTCATGTTTAGAATATTTAGGAGTATTTAATTTTTCATATTTATTATTCTGTAAATATGCTAAAGAGTAATTTTAAGAAATTAAAGAGTCAAAATTAACTGCCTGGTGTGCCAGGCACTGCCACACACCACCAACCTTGGTGGTGTGTTGACGTCGACCAATTCAGTGGACCCATCAAGATGTGTGTTACAGCTATGCTGTCCGTTTATTTTGCAAAGATCCTTTTTAAGGCATGGAACAAAAAATGATGGAGATCTAAAGCTCAAGTGGACCACACCATCAGAGAGAAGTGGGAACAATGATGCCCACTGCTAAAACCTTCCTACGGCCACCATGATGTTTATTTGTCATCCAACCTGTTCATGAGGTCACATAGACGTGAACGAAGGGAAAACACAAATATCAGCTTGATCCAAAACTTCTATGGTCTACGAGAAGCTTCAATGGTAGGTGTTCAATCCCTACTGTTTTCTGTGGTGTGGTCCACTTGAGGTTTGGATCCTCCTCATTTTTTGGACCCATGCCAGAGAATGATCTCATAAGAAGTATGGATGGTGTGGATATAACACATAGATAATTGTGGGCCCACATAACTTGGTGACATCAACACACCACTGAGGTCGGTGGTGCGTGGCACACCATGCAATCAGCTTCCCACAAGCCCTGATCGTACTCTAGGGGTGCACGCAGTTCAGTTCGGTTTGATTTTAGGGTGAAATCAGAACCAAATCGTTCCCAACTGTTACAGGAAAATCAAAACCAGAACGGACCATTTGCGCGTTAGAACCGAATAGGAAGTAGGTCGTTTATACTCTAGAACTGAACCGGAATGAGACAGTAAAAAACCGGTTCAGTTCCGTTTTGGTTCTATTATTCTAGGCTTTTTATAATCCAGCCCAATTACATGGTTTATTTTTATAATCCAGTTCAATTGCATGATTTTTTTAATAAATCAGTCCATTCATACCTTAGAGCCCACCATGGGCATACCTTGATATGTTTGTTAGATCTACACCGTCCATCCTCATTGTCAGACAATGTTTAGGTGGGCCACATTAAAAAATCAAATGGATCCAAATTTTAAGTGGACTACTCGGCATAAAGCAGCGAGGGTTGAACACCCAGAATTCGGTTCTATGTTCAGTTTCAGGTTCGGTTCCAGCGTTCGATTCCACGGTTTAGTTATGTGGTTCAGTTTCATGGTTAAGTTCTACGGTCTGATTTGGCTCCACGGAGTCCCAAACTGAGAATCAAACTGAATTAACTGATTCTTTGATTTATTAAACTAAAATTGAACCGGTGTGCTTTGGAAATGAACCGAACAGAGCTAACCGGTTCCGGTCTAGTTTACCGGTTCCATGTGCAGCCGCATGTACGTACTCCACCTCTTGAGATGGGTGAATTGCTCCGCAGCACGTCCCAACTTGGCACATACGTATGATATCCTTGCCATTCATCAAGCAGGATACAATGTGAATCTTCCTTGCCAGAGCTCAGACTGGTCTGCTTATCAGGTGGGCGACGTTTGAACGAGAGATGTGGACGGTTAGTAAAATATTTACAGATGGTCTATATTCAACACGCATGTCTGACCTATTTCGTCAGTGACTCTATCTGATTTTGTGATAAGAGCATACTCACAGTGGGACCTGTCTGATGAGCGGCCCGGATCGGTCACATAGTTTATAACTCTGCATATGTGTAGCAAAGCCAAAAGTCCACCTCACCGATGCAAGTGTACTTCCCTGGCAATTTCAAACCGACTAAGAACACTTTCCGAGTTGCACCACTGCTCAACTTTACGAAAAGTCTCGGTCCAGAAGTCAAGGGGAGAGAATTAGCTGTTACCCGAGGGAATAGCTTAGTGGGTGTTACCCTAACTATGTGGAGCTCATATTGATGTATTTTTTTTGTATATCCATGCGGTTCATCTATTTTTATATCTCATTTTAGGACTTGATCCCAAACCTTAAGACGATCCAAACATTATCAACAGGTTGGATTGCAAATAAACATTACTAAAACCTTAGGATGAGCTCTTTGGAATTTTTAATGGTGAGGCACTCAATCAACACTGTTTCCAGTGATATGGTCCACCTGAGATTTGGACCTGCATAATGTTTGTAACCCCATACTAAAATGGGCTGGAGAAACGGATGGACGGCATGGATATACAAAAAAATCATCCATGTGGGCCCCACGGTAAGGGTAACACCCAGTAAGGAGATTAGGAGACACCCCCCACCCACCAGTAGGGTTAGTGGGACGCGGATTGTAACGGTTGGACGGCGTAGATTTCTCACAAACATCACGGTGGGCCCCACCTAGATTCCGAGCGCAGGAGATGCCTGCGGCTGTTGAAACGCGTAGGCGTCTTCTAGCTGGGCTAGCAGGCGAGATATAGATATGCTCGTATATATCCTAACATAATGCAAATGGAAGGATGTGGCCCAAACACAAGCAAAACAATTGAATCAAAGTGCAAAGCATCAGCCACTTTAGAATATGTGATAGCTCTGTTTTGGAATACAAACCTGCTTAAAATCTCTCTCACTCTAACAAACCTCTATATGTAATGCAAATCAATATAGAAATATATTGGGTTTAGCGCGTTTGGATGCACCATTGAATCATATTGCAATTATTTGTCTAACAAAATGGAAATAACCAAATTGTAATTTCTTCTAGACTGAGCAATATGTTTCCAATTAAATTCACTTGTGCTTCCAAACATGACCTTACACGCTAGTGGTAACCTTCAGGTGGTGGTGGGGAGCTGTAGTAGTAGCCGTGGTAGTAGGGAGGAGGCAGGGAGGGATACCACGGCTGAGGACATTTGCAATAGTATGGAGGAGGCGGGGATGGAGAGGGTGGCGGCAGCGATTTGTAGTATGGAGGGGGAGGAGATGGAGAGGGTGGCGGCAGCGATTTGTAGTAATGTGGAGGTGGTGGCGACAGCGAAGGAGGCGGTGGTGATGATTTGTAATAGTATGGAGGTGGTGGTGGTGGATACGGAGGTGGGTATGATTTATAGTAGGGCGGAGGAGGTGGGGATGGCGATGGTGGGGGCGAGGACTTCTTCAGGTATGGTGGTGGTGGGGACGGGGATGGTGGGGGTGGGGACTTCTTCCGGTACGGCGGTGGCGGCGATGGCGATGGTGGGGGTGAGGACTTCTTCAGGTACGGCGGTGGTGGGTACGACGATGGTGGGGGCGGTGATTTGTAGTAGTATGGCGACGATGGGGGCGGCGAGTTATGGTTGTATGGCAGCGGTGGGAACAGTGGCGGCCATTTGTAGTAATCAGGTGTTGGTGGTGGAAAATATATAGGGTACCAAAAAGGCTCATGGGCGACCACGTTTGTGGCCATCAAACATACGGCCAAGATGGCGAAGATCGAACAATGCAATTGGTGGGTCTTCTCCAAGCTCCTCATGTTCGGCGACTCGACGGTGGGTCACCGGAATACTTTCAATCTGGGCCACCGAATGTAAAGGAGAACTTGTACGTAACGAAGTTCATGTGTAGCATGGGAAGGGAGCGAGCCTTTATATAGCAATCGTTTTACGTGATTTTATATTGAGATAGGGTTATTTTGTGAGGTTTCCAACCTGTTGTGAAAGCTACGTTGTAATTTTTTTAATAGAGGAGGTTGGACCTTGCGCTGGACTGGGATCGATTAGGTGTTTTCTTGTATAGCTGCTGTCACGTGAAGGGAGGGGCAGGGGATCTCGACCATCCATCTGGTTGGTCCTGTATTATTGGATGGCATATAAAAACACGGTGGTCCCCATCCCAACTGTTCCCTTTGTTGCTCTTTGGATCAACATGATTTTTGGCATAGAGAGAAAGGGTGGATGTCGGTCCTACATTGCGGTGGGCCCCACACTCAAACATGCATGGTAGAGAAAGCTTATTCTCCAGTAAGTTTCTCAATTCTGACAATTGGGGCCCTTGATTGGGTAATCAAGATCATTGGTCTGTTGCATCCTACCCGCTAAATCTTGGAAGTTTCAAAATATAGCTGGAAAGACTTGGAATTTTCTTTTCTTGTTAACTGTCCATTTTTTTGGCAATAACTTGCTATTATTCTGTCGAGAGTAGATTTTTACGTCATCGGCCACAAACTATGTGAGACAACAGATCACTGGTCTAGATAACCAAACCATGTGGCCCACTTGTCAGAAATAAATCCAGCCGATCACATCACTCAAATCATATTCGATCATTAGCCTGTAAAATCAATAATCTGAACCATTCGTTTAGTGGGGCAAAATATGGATTGCTTATTGTTCTAAAAGCGACTTTAATGTGACTATCATAACCTTTCGAAGCCCATTTGATCATATGATAATTGTACAGACCGTTCCTTATCATCATCATCATTCACAAAATGACAATAATCGAATGGGTAGGATCATTCGATTAATGTCGTTTTGTATTGTATTGTTAGCACGCGAGGAGCGGGTGGATCAGATGGACGGTTCGGATCAATGTTTTGAACCACCAAATATGTACAATGCATGTGATGTGCTCCATGACAGCCTTTTCATTCATCTACTCTTCCGGTCAGTTGTCACTGTCATTAAGCACATGCTCCGGACGTGTCCCATGTACACGCATGATATCTAAGGCCATGAAAAGGTGGGCCCCACCATAAAGATCATCAGGTGGGCCCATTGTTTTGTACGGTGCAGCGGTACTGATGGAAGGATCTGCGTGATTATTTATGACTGTTTGATAATCAAAGCAGGGCCCACTTTGATACAGTGAAAGATCGGTGTCCAAAATATGAGAAGGGAAATTTCATGTGATTGAGAATCACGTTGTGGTGGTATGCTCTTCTAGACGGTAGGGAACTTTTACAATTTCCCTCTTGATTTCTTGTTGTATCTTGCAATGGGGTCGCTGATCCCCTCTTATAGATCCCGATCCACCATCCCAACCGTAGGATCTTAGATACACCGAAGAAAAACGCACCTCTTATTCTTTGCAAATGTTAATCCATGTTAACCATTGATTTCAACGGTCAAAAACCAATTTTATAAAATCAATATTTATAACATATTAAAAATAAGTATAAAGCGATCTGGATTAGCAGATCATTGTGGGGATTACCGGTTTCCATCACGAATGGTCAGGATAAAGAGGGCCTCCTGGCCGTTGATCCAACAGACAGCGGCTCAGAGATGGATGTGGACGTTCCTCCTCTCTTCCACTGGTGTGTGATATACGGTGCAGCTAACGCCTTTACACGCAGTGATCCTCGTGAAACACGCGAGGGTGGAGATGAATGAACGTGAATCTCATCATCGTCAGATCAAGATCGGACGGTGAGATGTGTCCCAGTTACTCCGACATTTCAGCAAGTGACTGAATGCATGGGACATGTCCCAACTTGGTACACGTGTATGAGATCCTAGCCATTCATGAGGTAGTACACGCTCTGAGCATCCCACATTTTTTTTGGGCTTCTCACTTCATTTTTTATTTTTAATTTCATTCCAGCCCTACACTAAATTTAGCTAAATAATAGTTACATGCACGTTAATCTTTTTATTTATTTCTATTATAACTTTTTGCAGTTCTCTGTCTCTTACAAGTCTAGATCTTTTGTTAGATCTGGTAGACTAATTTTATTGTATAAATATTGAGCATGGGCCATAAGGAGCATGAAAGGTCCAAGGTTTCCATCAAATGCTGCTTCACTACGAAATTTGGACGTCCTAAAATACGGATCCAGCTGTCATCTGAGTCATTGCGTGATTTTAGAGGTATTTCACGGTTGTCTATTGATTTCTACAGCGCGCGCGCGCGCGCGCGCGCACACACACACACACACACACACACACATATATATATATATATATATATATATATATATATATATATATATATATATATATATATATATATATATATGGGAAATGGTACTCTACGGTTGAGCGCATTCAAACTTATCTTGAGACGTGTTTTCTCGTCATCTGTTGGATGATGAATTAAAAACATTCCTGGTGGAGATGTTTTAGGTGATATAAAGAAGGAAACCGGCAAAACCGGTTGTATGCAGTTGAAATAGGTGGAGCATTTTATGCCATAGGACTACCCAGACTGGCTCTCGCATTTAGAGCTATACAACACCTTCATGAAGGACAGCACCAGCACCTCGATGGTGTGTTGTCGTCACCAAGTTCTGTGTGCCCACCATGCTGTATGCATTGTATCTAAACCGTTCATCCATTTGGCGAGATCATTTTAGGACATGATCCCAAAGACAGGTCAGATCCTTTTTAATGGATTGAACGCTTGCCATTGACCCCCGTAGGAATGACCTTGTGAACGACTTGGATGTCATAAGAATAACAGTAGACCTAGGGAGGTTTCAACAGTAGGCATTTTCCTACCCACTTTTTCCTGTTGTGCGGTCCATTTGAGTTCTAGATCTGTCTCTTATTTTCCCCACATTGTAACATAACCTGAAAAAAAAAAAGGATGGATGGATGGAGTGGATTTCTCACAAACATTATAATGCGGCCCACCTTGATGTATGTATTCTATATCCATTTTTATAGATCATTTAGGATATGAGACCGTCACTGAAGAAGATCCAATTCTCAGGTGGACCATACCATAGGAGTCAGTGGTGTTTGACCATTAATGGGCCAAAAACGTTTTGGATCATGTCCATTTTTGTTTTCCCTTCGTCCAGGTTTATATGACCTTATGAAAAGGTTGGATGCCAAATAAACATTACGTAAACATTAAGGTGAGCCTTAGGAATTTTTTAATGGTAGGGCATTTAATCACCACAGTTTCTAGTAGTATGGTCCACCTTAGATTTGGATCTTCTTCATTTTTGGAATCGAGCTGTCAAAATGGATGGTCAGGTGTGGATATAGAATAATGGATCAAGTTGGTTCCCACAGTAAGGGTCACACTGCCAGTGATGAGGCTGGAGCCGCACGTAGTCCGCTCCCCTCCACCTCGGAAGCCGACTGCCTGGTGTGCCATACGACCCCGCCTTGGTGTTGTGTTGCCGTCACAAGTTCTAAGGGCCCCACGATGATGTAAGTATTATATCTACACTGTCTATCCACTTGGGGAGATCATTTTAAGGCACTAACTCAAAAATTAGTCAGATCCAAAGCTCAATTGGACCACAACAGAGAAAGAGATCAGGATTGAATGCCTACCATTGAGAACTTCTTGAGTGCCAAGAAGGTTTTGGACCAAGCTGAAAGTTGTGATTTCCCTTAATCCAGGTCTGTTTGACCTTATTAATAGGTTGGATGGCAAATAAACATCATGTAGGCCCTAGGATAGTCTCAACCGTGGGCACCATTGTCCCATGCACTCTATGATGTGATTCATTTGAACTTTGGATCTGTCTCATTTTTTAGCTCATGCCGTACAATGATCTCTCAAAATGGATATATGATGTGGATATAACACATACATCACGGTGGGGCCCACAGAGCTTGGTCACGGCAACACACCACCGAGGTGCACACCGAGTCGCAGGGACATTGATTTCCTGAGGGCATGAAGTTCTGGCAAACGAAGTAGGCCCACTATAATGTTTGTGAGAAATCCACTTGGTCCATCTATTTTTCAATCTTATTTGAGGACTTCAGGCAACAAATAAGGAAGATCCAAAACTCAAATGGGCAGAAGAGAGGAAAAAACTAGGAAAAGAAATGCCCACCGTTGAAACCTTGCTGGCCTTACCTTCATGTCTATATGCCATCGAAACCGTTCATAAGGTTATTCCCACTGGGATTAAAAACACAAAAAACTTTGCGTGAATGTTTCAATGGTGGTCATTCAATCCCTACTCTTTCCTCTCGCGTGGCCCACTTGAGTTTCGGCTCTGTCTCATTTTTTGCAAAATGTCCTAAAATGATCCTATAAAATGGATGGACGGGTCGATTACTCACAAATATCACAATGGACCCCACCTCACTGCCAACGAGGTAATTCGCGAGTTGCTACCGAGAATTTCTCTTGTATATCAATTGCTAGATGGCGGTTTCGCCGGTTTCCTTCTTTATATTAGCTAAAAATATCTCCACAGAAAATTTTTCTAATTCATCATCCAATAGATGACAAGAAAACACGCCTCGACTTATAATACAATTTCCCTATATATATATATATATATATATATATATATATATATATATATATATATATATATATATATATATATATATATATATAATCAGGTCAATCCATGAGTTAGGTGGGCCACACCACATACAACAGTTGAGAGGGGTAGCCCACCCATTAAAATCCTCGTGATTGTTCATTGGGCTCACTAAGATGTGGTTTATAAATCCAGCCCATCCATTGTGTGTGTCCCACTTGGATAAGGGGTCAGACCAAGTATCAGCAGCATTCAAAACTCAGGTGGGCCCTGCCAAGTGCTTTTAGATGTTTTAGGCATGTCTTGACATAGTTTTAGACGATATGACCCACCTTAGTTCTATATACAGCTGATATTCAGATATCCCATAAACTAAAGGGCCTCCATCAAATGTACGGTGTTGATGTTTGGTACACATCACAGTGGAGCACACACAGCTTGACCCAATGGGAAAAGATCGAGTGCATATTACCTTTTATATATATATATATATATATATATATATATATAAGAGGTAATATGCGCTCGACCTCATGGAAAAGTTCCTACGTGTATATGTGATGTGTGATGGGCATCCACACTATGCATTTCGTGGGTACTCTATTGGTTATGGGATATCCAAAAGTCAGTTGTATCCAAACTCAAATGGGCTATACCAACTGAAATAGTGTAAAATCAAGTTGACAACATCTAAAAGCACTTGTTGGGGCCCACCTGAGTTTTGGATACGGTTAAAACTTGGTGTGACCTCTTGTTTAAATGGGACACACACAATAGATGGGCTGGATTTCTCAACCATATCTCAGTCGATCCTATAAACTTCTAATTTCCTTTTTATAATGACATGCTAAAAGATCCCTCGTACGTGGCAATTGGCACGTGTGTGACGGAGGGAAACTTGGCTGAAATCGGATTGCGTAAACTCTGTTGGGCCCACTGTGATTGTATTTGGTTTATCGACGCCGTTCATCTGGTTTTTCAGATCATTTTAGCAGTTGAGTCCAAAATTGAAGCATATACAAAGCTCAAGTGGACTACACTGCATGAAATATTGGGAATAATGATTTCCACCATTGAAACCTTGCTAGGGCCCACAGTGATGTTTATTTGCCATCCAACCTGTTCATAAGATGACACAGACCTAGACCTAGATGATTGGAAAACACAAATATCAGCTTGATCCAAAACTTCTATAGCACCCAAGAATTTTTCAATGGTAGATGTTAAATTCGCACTATTTCCTGTGGGGCCACCATTCTGTATGTTTGACATCTAAAATGTCCAACATTTCATAACTCCCTGTTTGGAAGGCGTGATTAGGTATATTATTGAATTGTATTAGATAGAATTAACACCATTATTACACTAATTATGTCTGGAAATACCATGGAATTTTGACCGTCCAATTCCATTTTTATGATCAAATTCTTTTTTTTGAGAAAAAAAAAAACACTGCATTAAGTGAAACTAGCGTTTGGTGGACCATGGAATTGTAATCAACAAACTAGATTTTACAACAGATGTTGGTCACCTGTATGCATATGCAACTAGAGTCCCACATGTCAAGGGTGCAGATGGATTGTTGGTGTTGATAAAACACATGCATCAACATGGGGTGCACAGATGTGGATTTTGAATTCCACCAAAACCTGCCGTGTCTCCTGCTGGGACTCGATGATATGATACCTGAATTAATCCAATCCTTTCTATCGATTCAAAATGTTGAATGTAATTTAATCACAGCAATTCAATATCATGTAATCCCACGCTCCAAATGGGCCTGTAATGATCCAGTGGGAAAAGTCTTTGGAAACTTATCAGGTACATAGTTTCATTTGAATTTAGTGGCATTACGCATTCCCTATCTAGACCGCCTATTATATCCATTGCACTCGTGATAAGCTTCTTGAAAAATACATACTGATCAGATGATTCCGACCATCCAATTAGTGGCTCATAAAATGGACGTATAAGATTGTTCATAGAAAAGAGGCCCAGTCACAGCTACTTGGAATGATCTGATTGCTATGATTTTTTTGTACAATTTGGGAAGAAGGGAATGGACCTAATGGACAGTTCAGATAGGTAATAAGAATAATCTGATTACCATATCGCCATATGTTGCTGGATAGTAATCAAGTTGTCAAACTGATTAATTGGTAATCCAAATGAAGCCTGCAAAACATGCTTTCCCAGGCCTGACAGTTGACCTCCACCAGACACGTTTGGATGTACTTACCGAAAGGATGTTTGAGGCCTCAAAGCGATTTTGATCTAAACCATTTTAGGGCCCGTTTGGTTGGCATATGGAATCAGTTTCCAGATTAAAACCTGGATTTTAGCAGAATCCGATTTTAACTGGGATGTTTGGTGGCAAGTTCCAGCCAAAGAGGATTCTATCTGGAAACCTGGAACCGGGATTAGTGGAAACGGTGTGGGCGACCGTTTCTATGGAAGGAAAAAGAGGCAGAAGTGACTGTCACCACCTCCTTGTATGCGTTGTACATCTATGTTGTATATGTTCTATATCTCCACGGTCAATTAGTTTTGAAATCTCAATTAACGGCATTGGACAAAAAATGAGGCAGATCTAAATCTCAAGTAGGCCACACCATAGGAAAACAGTGTTGATTGAATGTCCACCGTTAAAAACTTCCTAGGGCCCACTATAATATTTATTCGCCATCCAACCTGGCCATTTGTCTTGCAGGACTATAATAGGCCAAGGGTAAGGTTCTCAGGTGGATCTGAAGCCCAAGTGAGCCATGCCACAAGCAACGGTTGGAACACAATCTGAATTGCACCGCTTTCAACCAAACAGCAAGTTACCGATGAAACTTGGGTTCACTCTAGTTTCTACAATTTTGGATTCCAACCGTGGAATCTAGATTTTCTCTAGAAGCTGGGTTCTGCAACCAAGCAGGCCCTTATATGGTGTGCATTTGGATGTACTTTGCAAACACCCATCTCATCTTCCATCGCCAAAATAGGCAGTAAAACTATGATTTTGCCGAGTTGACTGGAAAGGCAGGCTTCAGACCCCCATTTTTTCAGAAACACCCTTTTGAGGAAGTGCGTGCAATCAGGCCCTAAAGGTCTTGAAGTTATGAGATGCTTTTGGGCTTGTCATGCAACCAACCCGCACCGGTTTATCTTCCAATGTGCACCTAGTTGCGCACTTGGTTAACCAAACCATTCATCCAGTGGACTCTTTTGTTAGTGGTCCATGGTTGTTTGGATGCCTAAGTTATAAAGGGATTACAGGTAATCTGATTACAAGGGCTGTTTGGATACTTGTATTTGCCTGTAAAGGTTTTACAAGCTGTGCCAAGGAGACACACTAACCCCACCAGTGGGTCAGTGGTAGGCTGCATCGTGTGACTAACTGGGTGGGTGTGTTGCATGACTAATCGGAAAGAGTCCACTGGATGACATCGTGTGACTAACTGGGTGGGTGTGTTTGGATATATATATATATATATATATATATATATATATATATATATATATATATATATATATATATATATATATATATATATATATATAACTTTTAGTTGTAATAGGAAACCTAGCAAAAAGCCACGTTTCAGATTAGAAATGCTTTTACAGCGGAAAAGGCAATATACATATTAGAACACAACGGTTGATATATACACTCATGATATGTGGGGCTCACCTTAATGTGCATGGTCCATCTGAGTTATCCATCATGTGATTGTTGATTATCAAATGAACAACACAAGGGAAACTTTTAGATTGCATGTAGGGCCTACCGCAATGGGTGGAGGACATCCAATCCGTTTAGGGCCCGTTTGGATAGTACCAAATAAGCTACTTTTTCTACTTACAGCAGTAGATAAGTAACTTATTTCAGATAAGTAAGTTTGGTTTATGAATAGTAATAAGTAACTTTTTTACTTCAAAGTACATAATCACTTCAGCTAATTTTTTTAGCTTTTTAACTTTTTTGGAGAGATGAAAGAGAGGAAAAGTTGATAAGTATGTTGTTTACCAAACATACTTATCTTGATAAGTAGAAACTAAGATAAGCTACTTGTGGCATAAGTAACTTATCTTAAGCAACTTACGATCCAAACGGGCCCTTAGTGTGTGCATGCTAATGCTCTCTTAGGAGAGCCAACCCCCCCCCCCCCCCCCCCCCCCCCCAAGCCCCCCAAAAAAATAAATAAATAAATAAATCAACTCTATGTGATTTGAAGATTTTGGAAGGTTTTACTACCCATGCTCTATGGTATGAATACCTACTTTATCCATTGTAAACACTTTACAAGTTAGCCAAACACATAATCTGTTTCCCTATAAACAAATTAACACTTAAAAGCCGAACGGAATATCGCGTAAACCATTTGCACCTGAAACTCTTTTCAGGCATGAAGTGTCTACAGCTTAAAACTTTACAGACATCCAAACAAGCTAAGAGCTTCTTGATAATGAACTTGTACCTTCAGACTCTGGACTGCTTATGTATGTGGCAATATGCCGCACTCTGCCAACACTGAATGAGACATCCATCTCTCTTTGCCCAATGCATGAGCAATATGGCTTAAATTGCCTGGTAAATTGGTTTTTTTTTCCCTATTTACAAACTTCATCACAAGCAAATCCAAATCTTATTTTAGCAGTTATTTCCTACTTGGGTTGAGCACAGGCATTGTATATAAGCTTTCACTTGGATGGAAACTGAACTCAATACACAAATCCCAGCATCTATAGCAAGATACGTGGAAATATTCATTCTAAATGGGTTCATTACATTCAGTTATTATATATAACTAAGAAGGTTTTTCTATCAAAAGATGTGTGGACAAGTAACAAAGAAAAAAGAAAAATTGTCGGAGCCATCGTGCCAAATTCGTGGAGGTGTTGGAACATACCAATGATGAGTTTTTCCTCGCCAGAGATTCTTTAATGCCTACCTTCCTCACCAAATACCTCCATGTGGCAAACGGGGCATGCCTGAAAGACGAACCAGTTGAGGTCAGCCACAATGGATGAAAAACGAACACATGCCAGCTCTTTCTTTTTCATTATTTTGTAATGAATGTTTCAGCTGACCTTGTTTATGCTAAGCCATCTGGTGACACAGCTGGCATGGTAGGCATGCTTGCATGGCAGCGTCATCTGCCTATCCCCTCTTTTATAGTTCATCTGGCAAACCACGCACCTGTTACCACGACACACAGAAGTTCAAACACACTGTTGTCTGGAAACAGCAAAAGCATTTTTTTTTTTTTTTCAAACCCTTTAGGCCCTGTTTGGTAGAAGCCTAAAAATGAGTCCATCTCATCTTAGTTAACAGTAATTTTCTATTAGAGATCTTGATGTCTAATACATAATGGGTTCATGTTAACAGTATTTATGGAATTGAGATACAGTAAACTAAAATGAGATGAACTCATTTTTAGGTGTCTACAAAACAATGCTTTAGCTTTTCTTATTCATTTATTTTCAGTTTTCTTTTCTTTTCTTTTCTTTCTTTTTTTTTCCAGATCGTAGATATTGTGGCATATAATGGGTTCATGTTAACAGTATTTATGGAATTGAGATACAGTAAACTAAAATGAGATGAACTCATTTTTAGGTGTCTACAAAACAAGGCTTTAGCTTTTCTTATTCATCTATTTTCAGTTTTCTTTTCTTTTCTTTTCTTTCTTTTTTTCCAGATCTTAGATATTGTGGCATATATTGTACCAGAATCATTAGATTTCTGTAGCCAAATCCAAATGGCTCAAGCCAAAAAGAAAAGATGACAAAAGGGAAAAAAGATTGGTCATAGAAAAGTACAACTCTCCAGTAGTTGGATGTGATACACATGCAACACTTAAAAGTAATGGAGTCTTAAGATGAATCCTTTTTAGTGTTTTTGCAGGAGTTTAAAGAGGCTACATTGATTCTCTGATCACGCATGTATTCTTCGCTAGGTGGCAGTTTTTCTTCTTTTGATGTTTCCGACCAGTAAATGAGTGAAAGCAAGATTCAAGAACTGCTAACCACATCTCAAACCAAATAATCACAAATATGACGACTAAGATCTCCATTTCAAACTAGAACTAGTGAAGCAAACCGGGCATTTCAAACTAGAACTAATGAATAGATGAGCTTGCCCATCTATGCATTTCCATCTTTCAGCATAGTTTGCTTTCACTTGATTCCATTGCAATCTCAATGGGACTCTAGTCATTCCCTCGGTAATACATGCATGAGTGCATCCATCCATACATGTGTGTGCTTCTACATGCATGTAAATGGGTGTGTGCTCACCTAAAAGACAGTGAATGAATTTTGATTTCACAAGCACTGATACTTTGGATTTATATTGTGATTTTTATTTTGCCACCAATGACCATAGTCAACCACTTTAAAATTCCTACCAAGTTTAAATAAATGACACGAGGACATCTACTTTAATGTTGTCCTAAATTTCTACTATCTTGGTAGTGGGGGTGATGGTTACTTTAAATTGCAAAGCTTACAACTGATGACTGCTCCCTACCTCCCTCCCTATCTGGATCTCAACCATAGTAAACCACTTTAAAGAAAAACCTTAGAATTAGTGTAATATTGCAATGCTTGTCATATAGATTTAGGATATCTTAGAATTCCAAATTTAGGATTTACAACTCATGTACATGTGTGCATGCACACATCCTTCTTTGAATGTAATCCCTCTTAGGGCCTTGGAACAAGACAAGTTTTCCAGCCATTGGCAGTATCCATTTTGGAGTGACTGGATGCAAAAGCATATAAGGCTATATCTACGAGGCCATACTGCATTAGCTAAAACCGTTTCCAGTCATGTACACAAGAACCTGAACCATGCATTCAGACAAAACATAAAATTTTATAAATTACTCATCCAAAGAAGAAAGTTTCTTTATGAATACATTCATGGATGAGGAACTGAGATAAGCATTTAGCATGTTTATAGCAGACTGGTTGTTGGGTTCAATTTTGAAGGAAGAGCATAGATTAAGCCAAGATGTTACCGTTCACATCGTGACTTTTTTCTTGAAAAGAAGCTACATTTGTACTTTGAGATTGGAAGTGAAGAGATATGTTCTGGGGAGAGACCTCGATTGTGAGTTCCAACTGCTTCGCCTAAATCCAGTAATTCCTGTAGACCGAAAATAGGATTATTAATCAAGCAAACAGCCAGATCGGAACAAATTGACCATTAAGCCTGTTGATCATTTTTTATTTGCATAAATCTGTTGCATCATTCAAAATTGACACAAAATCAAGGATTGTCTTTTGACAATAAGGCTTCTTCGCTACAAATGTGTTTGCTAACACTAAAGGGTCCCCTGTTGATCAGGTTACATCTTGCAAGACTTAAAGGCAAACATCTTCTGTTGGAAACTTTCGCAATAGTCAGGTAATTCCACTAGCAAAGTGAATCACCTGTAGGAATACCCTCCAGTAGAGATCAAAAGTTGAACTTCAATGCTTCCTGTCCACCAATTTAGGCCCCACTGTGATGAAGGCATCCTTTGGGAGCAGAATATAGTATTCCCCAACTTGAGCTCTACTGGGGAGGCTGACCATGTTGAAGCAGAAGTCAAGGCTCCACCCAAGGGGGTTCGTGTTCTCTCCAACACTTGTAGTGGGCCTTATATTGTGGAGGAGAAATTCTCAGAATATCATCAATTGGGCTTCTACCAATGGTGTAGAACCTTGGATCCTTGCATTTAATACTAGCAAGATAGTGGACTCCACTTTGAGACTGAACATTTAGTTTTCCTCTGTTATGGAAAAGCTAATGTTGCTGCCGAGACCATTTCTAAAGATGGTATCGGGCGAGGCCGCAAACAGAACTGAAAGGACACAAAGGAGAGGAAAGGAAAATAGATGATGAGAAATCAGCCTGCTTATGCACACCAACAGAGGGAGAACCCTCTCATCATCATCATCTAAGCCTTATGCCATTTGATTGGGGTGGCTACATGAATCCTATTATGCCATTCCACTCTATTAGGGGGTAACCCCAGAGCCCAATATCATAAATTATACATACGGTTGTTCTAAAACATATCCCGACAATATCACTGCATCAAACATATTTTTAAGACAAATCACTGGTTGAACATGCAACGGTAATACTACTGGTTATTTGGATTTCAACAAAATGCACATTCAGTAAATTGTAAGGAAATACTTTTGCAGCCTGTGTAGCAAACCTCGTAAGTCATGTTGTCTGGATCGATATTGTCTTGCCAAATGGCCTGCAATCCATAGCAGAAAAGGGGGTTTTGAGTAGTTATCTTCAAGGAAAAAATATTATGAAATTATCTCTCATGGATAAATGCATTCTGCAGATGACACATTTGAAATACCAAAAAAGTATTGAGTGCAAAATAAGATCAATGTACATCAAAGAAACTTCATGTGACGGTTTAAAATGAACAGAAAACAATTGATATACTTGCATGCAAAAGATACGAGGAGAAATATAACTAAATTTTGAAAATCACGATCACTGCATAAAGGAGAGGGAAAACCTGTGTATAGATGTCATAAGAATAATCAAATGGAAAAACAGCAAAAACTCATGAAGCACAAGAAACTACCCATGAATGAAGGGAAAGGTCAAAACAATACACTTTTAAGGGAAAAGTGCTTGTGTAAATGGGTCGTAAATTAACCTACCAGTTGTAGATGACCAGTTCTCTTTTTTATATGGTCTAGAAGTAAATGCGTATTGAGAATGCAAAGTCTAAAAATTCACAAAATTTATGCTCCTTGGAGTTGTAGGAATGAAAATAATAATAATTTTTTTTTTTCCATTTTTTAGAACTGATCCATATTTCACACTATCCAAATACAATTCATTTCCCTGGGAGATTATAGTTAAGCAAGCTTCTCACCTGAGATCTTGCATTATCACGACTTCGAATGCCTGCAAAAACCAATGCTGACAAGCAATAAATTTCTAGGTTGAAAAAAAAAAAAGGATAGAAATTGCACCTTTTATAATAATAATAATAGACTTTGAGTAATGTTACTTAAACAAACGTGCTGTCTAAAAGAAAATCATGTCCACATCCAGGAAGAAAACTTCCTAACCATCCAATCAAATACACATGCAAGTAGTGAATGAGATGTAATACAGTGATTGCATGATATTTTGCTTCATTTATGAATGATCTCACTGCAGACATGACACTTGACTGGAAAAGTGACTGGTCAACCTACATTGGCAACAACTCTGTGTCTGGACACAAATTGCCAGCCTCCATGCAGGCTAGTGGAATGCTTGAACCGAATGTTTAGGCAACCTGAACCCCTTAGGAATAGGGGTTATTTATAGAAATGATAAACATGATACCATCAAAGTTGTATCTGGTCCTGCTGGTTGGAGTGACTCTTATTATATGACGGAGGCCAAAGCTCTGAGAGACGGCCCCGCACTCTCTCTGGTAGTATTGAAGGGGACTCCAATGTTGTCATCCGTTGGTTTTCCAATCATTCTGACAGTGTTGAAGGGGACTCTACATTTTTCTTACACTTCCATCAAAATCAGGGGACCTCTCTTGCTTTTTTTTCCTTCTTTTTTTTGTTGTTGTTTGGGGGGGGGGGGGGGGGGGAGTAGTAGAGAAGCCAATGATGTTGTTGATTTATTAGGAAAGGGTCCTCGAGGCCCACATGTTTAGGAGAGAATCTGTCCACAGAGAGAGAGAGAGAGAGAGAGAGAGAGAGAGAGAGAGAGAGAGAGAGAGAGAGAGAGACGCCTATCCTGAATACTTTATATTCACTTTGATGCCCAAACACCCCAGCCTCCCTGCTCTGCAATTTTACAAACTACTAAAGAATTGTTAACATGCTTGACAAATGCCTGCAGCTAAACTTAACTGCCCCCACATGTTACTGGAATCAAACAGCTACAGAAGAATCTATACATGACAAAATATGTGCATCTAGTATAAATATAAGCCCAAAGCCACCAAGTTCTAGAACCAGAGCTTTGGGTTACTTATTTCTATGCCATCACCTTGTACATAATTCTAAGCCTCAGAATGGACATTATTCAATTTGAGGCTTCTGTCTATGAAGCTAATAGCATCTAGCTGTCTAAAGGTTGTTGGAGGTGAATTATTCAGTACATAATAGCCTGACCATAATTCTACACCAAAGAGATATGCATTGTTCAAACTTCAAGTTTCTATTTGTAAGAAAAATAGGATTCTAACGGCAAAAAGAAGTACAGAGTGAAAGAGAACTGATCAGTAATTGTTTGCAGGTATGCTGAAATCAAATGAGCAGGTATCAAATGCTCTAAGCAATAGTTTTATGGATAAAAATCCAACAGTTTCGCCAGGTAACTCGTTAATCCTCAATCAAGTTTATAAGACTCGTATATTGGTCATCATTTGTGGCTCCTATCAAATGTTTCCATTAGAATCTCCAACCCATCACAGGACACATATTACTCAACAGAAGAAAGCTAACTCACATTCCTCATGTCTGGCATGTATAGTTGTATCAGCACCTCTGCTCCCATGCAGAATGAGGGCTGGTGGCTCTTCACTATTCATCACTGATGGGTTACCCCAAGCCCTTCGGCTTCCATCCATTCTAGGTAAATAATCATTTACCTCATAAGCATGGCTGTGACTGTAATATGAAGTACTGCCTGAACCAGATGGTCCATACTTGTACGGATTCATATGCATTGACCAATACGCGCTTTCCTGCATCAACACCAAAAAGCCTTCTGTAAATCACCAATGTATCGTAATTGAACAATTGATTCTTTAAATTATTCATGCAAGAGTATAAAAATGCCACTTTTCCATTTCAAAGAATACCTGACTTATAACTACTCTGAGACGATTATTTGAAGGCTCGAAATGAACAATATGAAGAACAGTGTTGGTTGAGCCATTTTACAAGTAGTAAAAAACCCATTTACAATTAAAAGGAAAAGAGAAGGATATATGTGTTGAAGTGTTGAATTTCTATACATTCCCACAACCTCCTTTCTTTTTCTTTTTTCTTTTTATGATAATCTCAAAGCTTTACTCTGTACAACGAATGGATGCAAGTTATTTCAGCAAAAACAGAGGGATGCTTCCACATGTTAAATATTTTTTGAAAAGCAACGAATCAGATTCTATCTCCAGATGAAAGAAACTTGTCACATTGTGAAAGGAACCTGATCGCATAAAGCTCCTGCGAGAGCAAAATCCGCCTGAGCATATGTCAGACCTTCAAACAAATCCATGAAGCTTTCGGTCGCCGTGTACGGGAATCCAGTATCTATGTAATGAACTTCCACCTGCCGGTTGCCGTTCATCTGAAACCACTCTGTTCAGTCACAAAATCTGCAAAATACACAAGGATCACAAAAACGAAGCTTAAATGGATGAATTAAAGCATTCGGAGATAATACCATGTCCAGAGAGTAGACAACTGCCAAGATTGCCAGATAGCTTACCTTGTCTCACGGGGAATTCACAAATCAAGATTCTTTCGGAGAAGCAAAACAGTATCAATTTTTCTTCAAGATTTTCTTCTGGCGCACCTTACCATTCTGAATTTCCTGCATTAAAGAGCTGAAATTTCACAAACTCGATGACTACAGGAGATCTAAATTAACAACAGCACCTCATTTACCGCAGTTTTTTATAGTTTTTGTTCAACGTTTTTCTATTTCTTTTAGTTTCAAGAAGTTCAGTAAGAGCTACATTGTCAGATAAAAAATATTCCTAGAAACTAGCATTCTTACCTCATTTAAATGGATTTTTGCACGATTTCAGTGAATCCTCTCGGGATTTCGGCGATGTTTAGGAAAAAATCTGAATTTCTCGAATCATACAGATGGAAGGGAAAACTTGCAGAGATTTCACTAGCATTGCTCGCTCTTACGTTTCCTGAGATTATTCAACAGAAATAAAATAAAATGCCATAACAAATAAAGCTCTTGAACATTTCATTTTTCTGATTCTAGGGCAAAACGATCACACTCCAGGTCAAATAACACAAAAACAACCTCTTCCAACGAAATCTCTGTAGATTTACCACGAAGAGATCCATTTTTCTGCAATCTCGTTTAGAAAAACAGCAAAAAGATAAAATAAAATAAAATCAACTACAGCTTCAAATAGCACGATCTTTGAAGATTTTCAATCAATGTGAGTTCTACACCACCTTTTCCAAGAGAAAAACTGGTAGAAGTTCGAATTCTGGGGCAAGAAAGGTCATTTCTACCTCGTCTAACGCGATCTTAGAGAGTTCCGCGCTTTATCTCCTCCGCCACTGCGATTTCGCCATGAAAAACGAAAAGATCGAGGTTATCGATCAATCGAGAGAACGACTGGTTGAAGGAGAGTCTGAAATTCTAGAGCTTAGACAGTCATCTGATCGTGCTCTCTCTCTCTCTCTCTCTCTCTGTGCAATAGAAGAGGAGCATGAAAATGAGAGTAGATCGAGTTCTGTTTTTGTCTTTGTCGAGGCTTTATCCTCGTGAACAGCAAGTCGAGTAATTTTAGGGGGGGGGGGGGGGGCGGGGGGGCTTGATACACAGGCACTCATAAATTATACAATTGGCATATAGTAACTCAAATAAAACCGACTAGATTGTGTATCCGATTGTTTTACAGTCAAAAACCAAATATTTGATTTTTGAATAATCCGCACCACACAGTGGAGATTAAACATCTACTGTTGAAAACTTTTTGAGGGCTACAGAAGTTTTGGATCATGCCGATATTTGAATATTCCCTTCGTCCATGTCTAGGTGGCCTTATAAACAGGTTGGATTGCAATTAGAAATCATGGTGGGCCCTAGGAAGATTTCCACGGTGGGTGTCATTATCACTTATGCTTCCAGTGGTGTGGTCCACTTCCTATTTTTGAGTTTTTTACTCTAAAATGATATGGAAAATGGTCCACTTGAGCCTTGAGTCTACCTATTTTTGAGTTTTTTACTGTAAAATGATATGGAAAATGTTGGAGGAGCCTTGAAACTGTGTATGATTTGGGTGCTAAGACCGATCGGGTGATCGGTCTACATGTTTGGCCCAGATGCACCGCAGGGGTTGCTGGACTTTCTTCATGCATCCCAGACCGGTCGGGCGACTGGTCTGCAAGGGACTTCAATCAGTCGGTGGTGAGGCAGTGTGACAAATTTTTGTGTGTTTTTTCCTCTAGACTATTTTTGTACTAGGTCCGACCGGTCGAGTGACCGATCGGCTGTGTACGCGTTTTCTTATGCAGATACGCGGATCTACGTAAGGTGTTTCTAAATTGAGATTGTTTGCTATATATATGGCATAAATCCGGACTTAGAAGCAATCATAAGGTGTCCAAGGTTTCCTAAGTGTATTAGGGAGAGGGGGAGAGTGTTTTGTGAGAGAGAGAGCTTGAGTTTTCTCTGGGTTTTCCTTGCTTGTGGGCTGTCAATCTCTGTAATCTTTTTAATCATAATGGATCGCTTTGTGCCGTGGTTTATTTACTCATTGATGGATTTTTCTACATAAAATTAGATTGTCTCTTATGATTGAATGCTTATGTGATTGGTTGCGTTGTGTTACTCGCTAAATTCGAATATTCTATTGTGTTGTTGTTCGGTTGTTCGGCTTTCGCTTCTACTATCGGCATTCTATTCCCAACAGAAAAATGGATGGATAGTGTTGGATAAAATCCATAAATCACAGGGGCCCCTCAGAGCCCCCGTTTGTTTCATAACTAGTGACCAACTTGGGTACACACCTTCCCAATTGTGACGTGTGGCCTGTGCTTTGATAATCTACACCGTTGGGCTGTTGAGTCGCATCGTGGATGAGACTTATTTGAAACAGTGATGCACGGATACTAAGCACGTGTGAGGGTAGACAGCTTCTATCAGATCCTAATTGTTCAACGGGTGATCTCCGAGCTGTACACCAGTCAAGTAACTCGAAAAACTCACTGGACTCTGCTAAAAAATGTTTGATTTAGCTTGGATCGAAAGTGAGTTTGAGCCGAGTCAAGTCATTTTTTAGGTACCCGAATGAATTCGAGTTGAGCATCAAGCATGACCACGCTCAACTCGACTCGGCTTGACTCAGCTTATTTACCCGGAGTATAAATACAAAAAAAAAAAAAAAAAAGACCTTATATCTAATTTGTCCGTTCAAGCGCCCCCCTCTCTTCGACTCTCCCAAACCCTAACCCTTCTTCACTAAGCTCAACGGTCGGCCACACCGGCCCCACTCCCTCCCTCCCTCCCTCTTTCTTAGCTCGACGTTTGGCCACCCCCAAGCTGCCCTGAGACACTGACTTGCCTGTGTGGTCGCCCACCACCACTGGCCACCTTCAAGCTGCTCTGTCAACCTGAATCCCTAATCTCTCCTCCTTTCATTTTTTTTCCTTGTTTGGTCATATCTCTCCTCCTTCTGTTTTTTTTTTTTCCTTGTCTGTTTTTCTTGAACTCCCTCTTAAGCCATTCCAATTTTATTTTATTTTTTATCATTTAACCGCGACCTGTTCGAAAAAGTCTAACTTAGACTCGGCTTGAAAACTCGAACTCGAACTAGAACTAGCGCAATCTGTTGATCAATCAGGTCCATGTTCAACTCAGCCGAGTTGAGTCGAGCAATGAGCAGGAGCTAGCAACGAGCAAGGCAAAGCTTGAGTCGGCTCGTGTAAAACTGTTTAAATAGTAGATTCATTAGAATCATAAGCAATCCATGATGGAGCCTAACAAATAAGTTGATCAAAATTGTTGGTAGACATATTTTTATGTAAACAATCTTAACCGTTCATATTAATAATATTTTTCAGATTAGTGAGGTGTTTAAATGCAGCCCATGAAATGTGCGTTGGACCTAATGAACGCTATGGACAGATAGAATGGGCTGAGTAAATGTGGCGATCCAACCAGGAGCACTATAACCTATAGTATAACCTATAGTGCTCCGTAAACACTGGAGCATTTCTCGTGGATAAACCATGCAATGAACCTTCTCTGTCCTCCAATCAATGCACATAACATAATGCCCATACTACTTACTGACTGTTCAATCAATGGGCCATCTGTTGGATAGGGTGTGAATAAAAAATGGCCCCTGATCGGAGGGCCCTGGATTCCCTTATCCATTTTTCACCCATAACTCTGCCTGAGCAGTCTGACGTCAGTCAGTTCAATGGGTCAATGGATCAGATGGTTGAGAAAACCTTTTTGGATAAGGGAGAATTATCACATACATTCGAGTGCATGGTAATTACCAAGATTTGAGCTGTGTGGGGCCCATCGATGATGTGTATGTAGAATCCAAACCACTCAACTAGTGCGCCTTCTCATGATCACTGTACAATCAAGTAAGCATCCTGTTTCAAGACTCAGATGGGCCACACCACAAGCAGCAATATGCACTTACGAGTGGCCCACCTAAGTTTCGAAATGTCTTGATCTTCGGCTTATCCCTTCATCCCGGTGGGGCTTATCTGATGAATGCGTTGGATGACGCATACACACTCGGTGGACCCCACATTCAATTTGGAAGTTCTTATGGTACGCATCCCCTCCCGACGTCCCCCATCGTTGTGGCCCACCTGAGCTATGGATCATGATAGATTTTGGGATCTAGGAACGGGGTGCACATCTAATGGATGGGTTGGATGAAACTCACACATCACGGTGGGCCCCACACAGCTCTAACTTAGCAATTATAAGTCTTTGCAGAGTATATGCAGATTTCAATCCTAACCGTCTATACTTTTCCCACAAATCTAAAGGTTAAAATCGTCATAAGGAGTATATTTTCGGACATGGCCCATCCATGGTGGGATGCAATAGATCAATGGTCTAGATTACCTGTCAGAATTGAAACCCACGTGTATACTTTTGAAAGCATTGGGTCATCCGTCATGCAATTTCATTTTATAAAAACGGTGATGAATGTGGTCCATACCAGCAAAGAGTAAGTGGTGGGCCCCACTCATCACCATCATTTGATCTGAGCATCATGAATAGCCCGAGTCCACTGTACGCTAACGAGCACTTCATGCGCTGCCTCCCTCATCATACCAAAGAATCATATGATGGTGGCCCACACCGTCGTTTTCAGTTCTGACAAGTGGGGCCCTAGGTCAGTAATCCAGACCATTGGTCCGTTGAGCTACACCATCATTGGAGCATGTCCCAAAAATATCCCACATCATGACATCCCAGCAACGTATATTAGGACCTTTTCAATTGAATGTGGACCGTTCGTTGTGACGATTGCCCTTTTCGAGAAAAGTTGTATCCAGGACACTATAGACCAGTGGTCGTCTGGATTGCCAAACACAAGTGTAAGATAATTTTCCTTGTGTGGGAATGCAATGGAACCTCATATGGATGGCAAATGCTTCAAAGTCCAAGCACTTTGGATGATCATAGCCACCTGATCAGTGGCCCTCAAACCAACGGTCAAAAAACAGAAGTTGCTTAAGTGGTTGACATTAAGTACCGGAAAGTGGAGAAAGGTGATAGCTAGGATTGTCCTGCAGGTACGTTTTTTGAAACTTAGGCCGTTGTGATACAGCCCCTTTATATGAATGGTTCCGATTGGTACATCAGCCTGCCACGTGTACTGTAGAGAATTGACCCAGCCAGCCGTATCCGGTTCCACACCGACTCTCACATAGTATGGTACATTATACTCGTATACACATGAAATACATATGGTGTGGGTATACATCAATCCAGACCATGAAAATCATGGGTCCCACTGTAGAAGAGACATAGAGCAACAATCATACCACTGGGGGATGAACTAAACCGTTTGATCTATGGACATTAAAAACGGACGGCTGAAAAATATTTGACAACCGAAAACAAAGAATGAGTAAGATCGTGTGATTAATTTGATAATTAGCTATTTCCCATCTACACTGGAGCCCACATTTCAAACGGTCGGATTTCCATACATCGATGCCACGTGTGAGGTGGGTGAATGTAGAGTATGATCATCCATTCTCCGCCAGTGCATGATATGATTCCCCCTTTGATAAAAAGCTACATCATCTTATCCTCACGAATCTCGAGGAGAATCGTAAGGCTCGCAACAGCTGACGTGGATCGAGAGAACCTCATGCTCTGAAAAAGACCCAGTCAAAAAGAGATGCTTTGGATAGCATACGACGCCCTTCATGGAAGTTGCAAGTAGTTCCCTCCCAGGATGCACGTGACGAATATATGGTGATCAGGACCGTTGATTTGATGGGCTACTGTGTGGATGGGACTGTAGGCCGAAAGTTTCAGTCATTGGACAAATCTGACCATCCAATTGATGTGAGTTTCAAGACCAAGCTGTTTGGATGGTTAGATATTGAACCTGTATGCCATGCTGGCATATTTGATGATGTGTACATTAGATGACATGTACACACGTGTGGGCTTAACCAAGCTCTAATCCAAACTTTTCAATAATCAAATGTAATGCATACACCATCACATTGACAAAACTGCACATGGCCCTCCTGCCATTGGTATGGACCCGTGTGGTGGGGCCGTTGTTATACCCATCGTTCTTCTATAGTTTGAAGCTACATAGGCCAATGATAGGGTTGCACATTGTTCTATCAATTGAATTTTAAATGAAATTGATATTGAATTGAACCCAAAATTTTGCAATTGAAATCGAATTGACTACAATGTTTCAGGATCAATATGACACTGAATTGATAGATTTTTCAATTCGATAGTCCGGAGATTAAATATTGTTATTATCAAGATTAATCTTGCACTTAATAAAAATTCAAATCAATCGATTAAACTATCCAAGAGAACCAATGGAACTAAAAACACTATAATTTATAATGTCATGAACCAATGTAACTAGGAACACTATAATTTATAGTTGATCAAATTGATCATAGAAATATTTACACAAGCAAGAGCTTTTTTCTTACCATCTAGAAAAATAAAAAGTCCAACAAATACTATACAAGTAAATTTCTTTTGTAAATGACCATATTATGATACTACTAGCATTATACGTATGCACATTAATTTGCACGATGCTAAAAATACATATATTAATATGTCAATCTTAACAACAAAAAATATTTTTAAACATTTCGAAAAACAACTTACAAACAAAATGAGACTTAGAATTGCTTAAAAAATCACGCACTAAAATATCATATCTCCCTCTGTGTTTGTGCGTGTGTATTCAATTCGATCAATCAATTCAATTCAATTTGATATAGAATGATTCAATTTTCAATTTGATTTAATTGAAATTGAAAATGAATTTAAAAAAAATTTGAATTGAATTGATTTTGGAGAATGAGCCGATTTGATTTGTTTGATTCGATTCGACTCAATAAATTGATCTTAAATTGAATTGTGTGCAACCCTAATCGAGCGCTCGTTCCTCTGCTATATGTTATGCAAGTTCCTATGGGTAATATGTTATGCAAGTTCCTATGGGTAACTTTTCCTCGAAAATTAGTTTTTGAAGAGCATGGGATTTTGACTTTTTAAAGAATATAAAATGTTTTGAAATAAAGATACTGCTTAACGTGAAGAATCCATAGAAAGAAAACATTTCTTTTAACTTGGCATTTTTTACTGTTTGAATTGTAAAGAAAATAGTAAAATTGATCATAAACAACAAATATATAAGTATTTTTGTTTAATGAATTTCAAATTTTCACAAGCAAAATAGACAAACCCTTGAAATGGGATATTTAATTCAACATGCTAATGGAAATAATTATTAAGAGTGTGAGTTTGGACATTAGAGAAAAAAATTTGCATACGGTCAGTAATACCCACAAGAAGGTGGAGGGGAGAGAGAGATCCAAATTTCAAACAAAGGGTACTCATCCCCACTTTCCCTAGTGTTATGGGCAACTTAACTTCTTCTTTTTAAGTTGAAGTTAAAATACGAGGCAGTACAATAAATGTACAGAGTAAGTATTACAAGGAAACCATAGTGAGTTTCATGTAGCCTTTTTGCATCGCTCTCCTTGATGACATGCGTCTTTACTGAAAGGAGACTACTTACATTAAAGACTTGAAAAGACAAAAACACCCTTAGCTAATGGGCAAAAAAATCCCATTTTCCTTTCAAAATGAAAAGTTTACAGAATGGGCAAAAAATCCCATTTTCCTTTCAAAATGAAAAGTTTACAGGCCTCTTGTGATTAATTACATGGGTAGAATTAACCAAACGCTATGTATGATAGAGATAAAATGAGAGAGAGATATAGCCCACTTAATTACAACACAAGGAAATATATCAATTGTTGAAACCCGTGAAAATACAATCCATGTAAGCAGTGAAGGTCATGAATAATGCATGCATCTTTCTCCTTCACATGCTTCCACAAAAGTCCCACCTATTCTGGTAGAATCAAAGACTATACACCCTCCCTCATCAAAAGCTTCCAAAAGCAGGTTGAAAAAACAAAGGGGATATGATTCTAGGCTTTCATGTGAAAACCACCTTTTGTTGGCATGGATGTTATTGTGCTCCGCATGGGCCAGCTAGCACATACTCCAAGTTTTGGTGTATGTGATTATTAAAGATGGATTCTCACATGTGGGGTCCACTGACTAATCTTATCAGTTATGAAGGGGCCCACAGCCTCAGTGGGGTGGTGGTCAGAACATGTGAAAAATCAAATCCTCTCATTTTTAAGTTTGCTCACACCGAAATCCGGTGTATCTGATTGCATTGGGTCATTTGCACCGCATGTATCATGTGGGTCGTGAATCAGTGGCCCAAAGATCAGGTTGGCCAACTCGTCAGATGTTTCATTTGTAACTTGAATGTAGACTCCTTCTGAACATGATGAACTTAAGGCCGTCAACCGGTGCCTGATGGGCCCGTTCCATTTTTAATAGGTCGAGTTCAATCTTCGGGACCACTTAGAAACAGGATCATGTTCAGGTCCACCACAATTAAAAATCAGGTCTATTCAGGTTCAGTCAGGTTCACCATCTTAGACTCAGTTACAATTGGGACGGGTCAGGTTCAATTAAATTCAATAATAATAATATTATATTTGCTAAATACTCATTAATATATTCTTGAAAAGAAATGAGCCCATTTGCACACCATGCAAGTGTCAAAGCAGAACTTGCGTGCGCAATCAAATCCATCCACTGGACAGGTAACTGGACCCGATCTGATCCAGGTCTGGGTCCTAAAATACGAGATCCAGGCCTGGCAAAACCTGAACCTGATCAACCCATTATGAGTACTCTAGGACCCAACCCAAACACAACCTGTTGCAGCACTAGATGAGTGGACAGCCCTGATATTTGAGCCAGTCATGCACGAAATGGGGTCCACCCAATGCACAGATCAGAAGTCATGTGCTGTGGGCCTGCCTGTAGAGGTGCATATGGGCTTAGCAAAGCTCTAATTTCACATGATTTGAGAATCTCCAAGCATATATTCAGCCAGCTCTAATTGTTTGGCCAGCTGCATCAAACATGCATAGATCTGTTTGGTCTGTGGGTGTGATTTGTCTCGAACAATGAATTCATAAACAATGCCATTCACCTCAATCATGCTACAGCCAGGAGTCTTCTCCACCCCTCTCTCTCTCATTGCCGCCCGCACCTTCCTGGCTTCACCCCACATGTTCGCTTCCATACACATGTTTGCGAGCAGCACGTAGATTCCACTGTCATGAGGGTCCAATTCAAAGAGTTTCGATGCGGCCCACTCTCCCATTGTGACATTACCATGCATCCTACAAGCGAAAAACAAGGTTCCCCACACCACGGCATCTGGCTTCATGGGCATGGTCTTGATCAGGTCCTCTGCCTCATCTAGAAGCCCAGCTCTGCCGAGAAGGTCCACCATGCATGAGTAATGCTTGAGTTTCGGAGATAGGCTGAATTTCGAACTCATTTGGTTGAATAATCGATGACCCTCATCTACTAATCCAGCATGACAACAAGCTGATAAGACCTCTACAAATGTAACCTCGTCTGGGTTCAAACCGATATCAATCATCTTCATAAAGTAACTTATAGCATCTCGTCCACGCCCATGAATGGCCAAACCTCCAATCATGGCCGTCCATGTCAACATGTTCCTCTCAGGGATCTCTGCAAACACTTGGAGTGACTTTTCAATTTTCCCACACTTAGCATACATGTCCACCAAAGCTGTGCCCAATGCAACAGTTTGAGGAATCCTGTGTCTGTCAATATAGTGGTGAACCCATATCCCAGTCTCGAGCGCTCCCATTTGCGCACATGCAGACAACAGGCTAACCATGGCGACCTCATTGGGCTTTACACCTGCAGCTTGCATTCCCTGAAACAGAGCTAGCGCATCCTTGCCTCGCTTGTGTTGTACATAGCCAGCAATCATGGAATTCCACATCACAACATCTCTTTCGGGCATCTCATCGAAAAACTCTCTAGCAGCATCCAGAAAACCAAACTTCACATGCCCCACAACCATCGTAGTCCAAGAGACTACAGTTCTTCTCACCATATTGTCAAACAACAGTCTTGCATGCTCCAAACTCCCGCACTTCACGTACATGTCCATAAGAGCATTACTAAGAGCTATGGTGAATTTCAACCCTCTTTCTTCGATGTAGCGATGAAACCCTCTACCAAGCTCCAAATCTCCTAATTGGGCACAAGATGAAACTACCCCAATCATCGTCACCTCATCAGGCTCAACCCCTTTTCCCTCCATTTCCTGAAAAAGCTTCAACGCCTCATCCACCCGCCCGCTCCGTACATAACCATTTATCATAGAATTCCAAGAAACCAAATCTCTCACACAACTTCCATCAAACACCCGACGTGCATCTTCCAATCCACGGCACATTGAGAACATATGAATAGCCGCATTGCGAACAAAGACATCCGAATCGAAACCCAAATGCCAAACATGCCCGAGAATTCCAGCACCCATCTGAATGGCCGACAATCGAGCAGAAGCCTTGAGCAACAATGGGAATGTGTAATTATCGGGCCGAGGGCCCATCCCGAGCATCCGCTTATATAGCAAAAGAGCCTCTTTGGGGTCCTCGCTGTCCGAAAACCCTCTAATGGTAATATTCCACATATATGCATTTGGGTTTTCGATGCGGAATAGGATCATGCAGTAATAATCAGGATCAACGAAATTGGAATCCACACAAAACGCGACAAATTGGCTTGAAGCGAATGTGTCAAGGATCAATCCAGTTAAGATCATCTGGGCATGGATTTGCTTCAGATGTCTGATGCCATTGGATTTTTGCAAGAGAGAGAGAAGAGGGCTTTTGAAACGAGGGGCGGTCGTGTTTGGATTGCAACTGGGATTTCGATCGTCCGGCGAGAGGAGGCGAGTGTGGAGGAATGAGATCTGTGGGAATGGGATTGAAGGGTGTTTGGGAATGGAAGGAATTGATTGGAGAAAGAGGAGTGAGGATTTGAAATCTTTTGGCATGGGAAAGGGGTGCAGGTTAAGTGGAAGAGGGTGTAGGTTAAAAGGTAGAAACTAGAAAGAATGGCGTCGGAATTTTAAAAGATGGTTGAATCGTTTGAAGTTCCCGCCAAAAGAAGGCTCAACGACTGCTGGTCCGCCTGACCCGTCCACACGCACACGTGCCAACATGACAAAGCGTGCGAGAATCTGAGCCGTCAATTTGTTTTGTACACTTGTCACCCTTGTGTGGAACATCTGATAGAAACCAGGATGGAAAAAATCATCAGGGTGGATACACCGTGGAAATCAGTGGACCGCTGATGGCCTGACTCAAATGTATTTTTGTGGCCAACCTAATGAGTGGACAATCGAATTCTGGCCACACATGAGTGAACTTTGTATGTGAACATTTCTAAAAGAGAATTGATCACCCAACACGTGTACAAAATCAGATCCATGAAAATGATAGGCCCCACCACAAAGATCACCCGTCTTGAAAATTTGGCTGATATGACCACAGTTAGTAGGCCTCGCCAATATGTTGAATCAGAGCATCAGTTGTCCATTGATTCTGACAGGGTGGTCAGCCCACTCATCTGAATTTTTGTGCCAGGTGATCTGCATGAGGGGCCTACCGTCTTCATGGCACCTTAGGGTCAAGTAGCTACCCAAAGATTGGCAGCTAGTAGCCTCGGAAACTGGATCCTCCAACCTAGGCTACTCTTGGAGAGTGAACCATCCACCATGGAACTAAACAGACCAGGGTAGAGATTACTGAAGAAATCTGCAACAGCTATGTCCAGGAAAGCTTTGTTTGGATTTCCACTCGTTACCCAAATGACACTGGAAAATACAATCCATGGAACCATCTCATGGAAAATCGATTTTCATTTCATTTCCCATTCACATCCATGGTGAATGGGAATCACTCACAAATGCATTTGAACCGGCCATTCTTTTTTTGTATGATAGTGGCCCACTTAATGCTTCGACTAGGTCATTCATCAATGGCCAGCCCAACCACCAGACTAGATTTCGAGTGCGTCCACCCCATTGCCACCCCTTCTCTCCTTTGGTCCCTGCTATTTTTAGTTTTGTCTCCTTTTCAACCACCTTGCTACATAAGGCACCCGTCGCATTAAGCAGTTCCCTAGTAGTTTCAAGGGATGGAATGAATTCATTTCATTGCCTGTACTTTTTTCAGAAGGTATGCTTTGTATGCATGGTATCGCTTAAGTCAATGCAACTAGGATGCATGATTCAGTGATCAAGAAGATTGATCTGATGGCCCCACCATGGACTGTCTTGAAAATTCCCAAATTAGAATCCTAGCCATTTGATTTGGGTCATGCAGATAGGCAGTAAAGAAAAGATACAACAATTGCCCACAATGGTTAAAGACTATATGCTGAAAGATCTTCGAGTCCATCACCAGATCACTAAGCATGGTCCATCTACAGTCCAGCACAAGCCCATAAGATTAAGGGTCATTTATCACAGAACTGCAACATCATTAAAAAATAAAAAGCACCACGAAAATAAAATGAATACGAAAACCTTAACATCAAAAGGATAGTTCAGCTATTGATTAAAGCAATGAAATGTTTGTAAGCATAACTCCTCCATGGAGGACTCATATGGAAAGCATGTGCTCCCAACTACAATAACAAAGGTTTCAAAGAACAAAATTCCAGTAAAAAAACAAAATGCAGGATGAATTCCTGCTGAAGCTTAAAATTATTCCACGGAAAAATCACCTAAGAGACACGTATCCAGACTCTCAAGCAGAAACCTAGCATTTTCATCACCATCGATTGACAGAGATCAGAAGGAAGAAATTAGCCACCGCCGGACCCATACTTCTTCCCAAGGACAAGCACCTGTAATTTGTCATAACCGGCAAGCACACCAGCACCGGCAACTGCACGGAGGATATTCGCACCTGCACCTTTGAACAGGGACTTTGCCCCCTCATTCTTCAGGATCTGAGAGAAGGCGTCAAACGAGCTCTTGTACTTAACAGCTTCACCGGAGGTCATCATCATCCTTCTACGGACAGTGTCAATTGGGTAGGATGCGAGGCCAGCACCGTTCGTGATCACCCAACCAAGGGCAAAACTCGCAAAAAAGCTATCCTGAAATGACCCAATAGATGGATGTGATGAAACTGCATAGTAACTCAAACACGCTTATTACAATGTGTAAACTTAACAGGGAATCATGTGCGTATGCTACCCCCTTCAAGGTGTAAGTAAGACAAGGATACCGATTTAAACTGTTGCATTATCAAAATTAGAGAAGAGTGTGTTATCTATTAATAATTTCTGTGGCTAAACTAAGGAAATGGCATCATTAAGCCAGCATATAGCTTCCATAGTGACAAATCTCGTTCTCAGCAAGGAAACTTCTTGGGAGATTTTCTACCTATATTATCGAGAAAATCTTGCTGAAAATAAAATTAACATTTATTAAAAGTACATAATAAATAATTTTAAAAGTTCAAAATATGGGTATTGACGAATTAACTTAAACTTCTAAATCCTTTTTTTTTTGTTAAAATTATGATAATTTCACAATTAAAAAGCAAAAAATTTTAAACTTCCAAGATACTGAAAATGTTGGGATAATATCATCTGATGAATTTTTTGCGACACTATTTTCAAATTTTCAGTGATATTTGTCACAGTGATAGAATTGTTATGCTTCGATATTATATATGTTCTCAAGTTTTCTATTACTTTTCATATTCTTCGTTATAATTAATGTGCATTGCATCCCCCCAATTCCGTGTATCTTGAATTTACTTTGAATCTGGGATGGCAGGAATGTAGCACCGATCCAACGTCAAAACCCGCAAATGTATCTTTGTGAATGTAACATAGACAACCAATGTTGATATCATAAAATCATTAGAATACAAATTCAAATTTTCTACTAACCTGCATCTTCCCGGTCAAAACCACTGGCTTCAGAGAATCATACATTCCAAAGTAGAGACCACGATAAACAATGATTCCAACACATGAAATGTTGAACCCGCGGTAGAGTCCAGCAATGCCATCTGACTTGAGAGTCTTCCTGTAAACGTCAACCAAGCCGTTGAATTGCCTTTCCCCTCCCTTCTTCGCTGCCTTTGCATCATTCGCCAAACGGGTTCGGGCATAATCCAAGGAGTAGACAAAGAGAAGGGAAGAGGCACCCGCAGCACCACCAGATGCCAAGTTGCCGGCAAACCATTTCCAGTAACCATCTCTGTCTTTCTTGAAATTAAACAGCCGCTTGAAGTAGTCCTTGAATGCAAAGTTCAAGGCCTGGTGCAGATTTCAGTTTGTAGAAATTAGCATATAGGAAAGGGAACAGGCAAAATCAATAAGAGCAAGAACAAGGTACGTCAAGAGTCCGAATTTTTATCGGTAAAGTCTGCATAGCACGATACCATTGCTTTGTATTGAATCATTCTCTATACTATAATCATTCAATACAACCATTGTTCTGTATTGAATCATTCAGTTCATTAACAAGTTCTTATGTCTGTCAGAAAAGGGAAAGTAAAAGAAGATCATCAACAGCGAGAGAGACCCAACCTGAGTAGGGAAGTAACGAATGACGTTAGCAGTGTTCCCTCTCCACAATGACATGGCTCCTTCTTCCTTAATTGTTCGACTGAAACATTCTCCAATTCCCTTGTAGGGCTCAGAGAGCCGACCAGTCTTAATCATCTCATCCTGGTTCTGGATCAAAAGCTTCACACGCTCGATAGGAGCAGCAGCCGTTTTGGAGACAGCAGCAGAGACTCCACCCATCAGGAAATCAATGGCAAAGCCAGCAAACCCTTTCTCTGAAGGTGCTGGTACAAAAACAGGTGATGTGGAGGAAACCATGGATAGATCATGGCAACCACTCCATGTCTGCATCTGCAGTCCTCCGTTGCTGTACTTCTCATTAGCAAAACTCCTCTGGTACAGAGCCGGCTTATACAAGCCACGGTTCTGAGCTTGCAAATCTTGGGAGAAGCTGGAGCTGAGATGGAGCTGACCAGCTACCTTCTGAATAACGGTTGGGTGATGAGGCCGATCCGCCATGGGTAGCAAACTGAAACCAGACATTGGACGTGAGAAAAGAAAAGAAGGTAATGCTAATTACACAAGCCTGAAACAGTTTAAGTGACATTTCTATCACCACTTTGAGGGGGCAAAAGGTATTTCCAATGGTTATAATGGTTGCAGATGGTTCTGAAATGATCGAATGAGAAGAAAATCCATAATTTTAGAAAAGCTGAAAACTAATGACAGTTTCCAAAAACTTCATATTGACTCAGTGAACAGAACATCCACCATTCGCACAAACTCACAAACGGAAGTAATTCTTGAAAGATGTAGATGCTACTTCTAGACATCAAAGGGAAAAAATATTTCATTCACCAAACTCCAAAGCCCAGTCTAGTAGTGATGCACTACTGTAACTGGACAAGATTACAAAGCATGGTCAGTAAGCTATGTGATTTGGCTACTCACACTATTATTAGTTTATCACTAAATGACTAAATAATTTCCAAAGGGAAAAAATATTTCATTCACCAAACTCCAAAGCCCAGTCTAGTAGTGATGCACTACTGTAACTGGACAAGATTACAAAGCATGGTCAGTAAGCTATGTGATTTGGCTACTCACACTATTATTAGTTTATCACTAAATGACTAAATAATTTCCAAGATTACTGGATGGTCATTTTCTCTAAAACTAGCATTCAATTGAAAAAAGAATAATTTAGCAAAAGCATTGATGCTTGTAAGTAAATGGTGAAGAATCTGCCGCATATAATCATGTATGGAGCCCAAAACCAGTTCGTTAAGGTGATGTCGAAAATCATAGGTAGACCCTTCCCTGCCTCTGTAGTCTTTCTAATGCTTCCTCCCTTACTGAATCCATACTCTTTATCTTTTTCAAGTCTATTTTAGGAAGATCACGATTGCTTCAAGCAGATAAAGCAGTCGCAAGCTGAACATTACACGTACACTAAAGCTAGAAAGAAAATAAATTTAAGCAATGTAACTGAAATCCTCAATTGCTATCATATAAGGAAGAAACCAAGCATTTATAAGTACATAGCCATCTAAAAATGTAAATTTTACAGAGAAAAACTCTCTTTCACTTATAGCTAGGGCTAAATTTCAAAGTGGCGTTGTAGTTAAAATCTAAGCAATTTGTAGTACAACAATGCTCAGAATAAGAACAGATTGGGGAGTGAAAATGTAGAATAATAAAGTGAGCAAAGTCGCGTGTAACCAAAAAACAAAACATGCATCAATAGGGGTGGCAATAGGTTGGGTTAGGGTTAGGTACACCCAGCCCAAGCCCAATCCATTTACCCAAAAAGCCCAGCCTTCAGGCTCACGCTTGATTAGTAAGTTGAGATAAGACGACCAGGCCTGAGTAAATTCCTAAGCCCAGCCCAGGCCCAGCCTGACCCATTAATGAAAAAAAGAAGGAAGAAAAAAAAGAGTCTACAAAAGAATCAAAACCGAGACGCCCGGCAAATTTCGGCACATCAGTAACACTAAAGCTAGGCATGGTTGTTACAAGCTATGTGGTTATTCATATATAAATTCTATATCTGGGGGTCAGGTCAAGCTAAACCCAAACCTAATCCACTGAGTTAAACGGGCAACATTTCAGAACCAAGCCCTAGCCAAAACCCAACAACGGCAACCTGAGCCCAGCAATAAGTGAGTCAGGTTGGTTGGCCTGTGAGTTGACTGGATTGACCCAACCCATTGCCAGCTCTATGCATCAGCAAATCAAGATGAGAAGAGAATGAACACGAAAAGGGAACAAACACCCACATGGACTGGGTACTAATACACAATTCAATTGACACTCCCACAATGACAAAACGATCGAGAAGGGTAATATACCTATAGTTTATGAATCGGACCTAAAGAAATGGTAAGCTAAACGATTAAAAAAAAGAAGAAGAAGAAGCAGAAGAGAGATGCTTGATTGAAGCTCTTGTAAAAGTTCCATGCAGCTCCCTCCTCATGGCAGACACAACATGTGTGGTATCAGGATTGCAGATTTGGTGGGCCACCATGTAGATAGGCCATATCAAAATAAATGAGGGGTGTGGATTGTGGCAGCTACCCAATTAGTGCAAGGTAAAAGGAACAGTTACAGCTAGAGTACACATTTAACCAGGAGGTCACAACAAGTGGATGGTCAGAGTTGTCTAATTCGCATCACTTTCAGCCTAACACATCATATGAGGGTCCACTAATTCCAATCACCCCACCTTTTTATGTCTTCCATGGTGCAAGCTGAATATTAGCGTTTCTCAAAGTAGAACTACCAATGACATACTTTCAGAAGCTAAAAATACAAAAAAAGTAAAAGCATGAAAAATGCAAATGCAACAATACATGCACACGTGTACACACCACATTTCTAAGTGTAAATCAATCATATGGGGCAAAGCCTTTCGCCCTAACAACTCGCATAATGTTGCGAAATTCAAATGATACCTTCTTTTTGGCCAATTTCACAAGCTCTTGAAACGGAGATGAAATCAATAACTTGGAAATTTTTCCTTTGTTGCTGAATTTCCTCAAGCAATTGAAAATGACAACAGTCTAACTATCCCTTCCAACACAATTGAAAAGATGAATGTTCCAAAAATGATCAATGCTTATGACATCCTGAAACTGCCTTTGTAGTTTTCCCTATAGTTGGTCTTATACACTTTTTCTGTTACACATGTGGACAAACCCTATAAGGAAGCCTCAACGGCTAAAAGATGGTACTGGTGTGTGGTCACAAGAAGAAACAAAAACCCCTCAAAATAATTGAGAAAAAGATTCCCATGTTGGCATTCAATGAAAACCTGTAAATCTTAAAAAGATATCATCATATATCTCACGAAAAAGAAAAGAAAAAGAAAAACATATCATCACAATAGTGAAGCCAGAGAAAACACAAGATGCTGTAACAAGAATAACAAAAAATTACAAAAAGAAAAAGCAAAATACACTAAATTACAGTGTACAGAGTCTTTAGACTACATCTACCATCTGAATGCTAGACAAGCTCATTGATCCAGACTGCCCACAATTTATGGGCAGCCTCTATAATCTGCCACTGCAGAAGACGAAAAATCATATCCATCAAATGATCCCAACCGACCAATTGACAGACAACAGATCAGCCGGTCAGGAACATCAGATCCGTGGAATTTTTAGGCCACAATCCAATCAAGTGGTGAATCATCAAATACAAAAATCAGATCCGTGTAACTTTTACGCCACAATCCAATCAATTAGTGAATCATCAAATACAGTCCAAACATCAGATCTGTGTAGCTTTTAGGCCACAATCCAATCAAGAGGTGAATCTACCAATTTACAGGGAACCTGTTCAATGGACCACTGCAGAATACCAAAAAAAATAAATCCATCAAATGATCCTAATCGACAGATCCATTGAACTTCTGCTAACCGTCCAAAAATAAACAACAGATCTACCAGTCAGGAACATCAGATCCGTGCAACTTTAAGGCCACAATCCAATCAAGATGCATATCGTCTATACAACAGTCCGGATCAATAAAAATATATGCAAATTCCAAGCTCAAATCAGTATATACACCGTGTTTACGCCAAAATCCAATCAAGAGCCAGATCGGCAATGAAACAGTTCAGATCCGCAGAGATCTACCCTAATTCCAAAGCTAAGCCAGCAAATACACCGATTTTAAGTGTAAATACCACATCCATACATAAAATAAAAAAAATAAAAAAAAAATCCTCATTCCAAAAAACAGAGAGAGAGAGAGAGAGCAGAGATCCAAACAGAGAGAGAAAACGAATCTAAACGACCTTCCTTTCTGCTGTAAAAGAAGAAGAAAATCGCAAACCCTAGAAAAATACAGAGAGAGAGAGAGAGATCTGAGAAAAGGGCAGTGAAGAGGAAGAGATAAAGACGAGGGAAGGTGTGGAGGAGTTGTGGTTAGAAAAGATGCAAGAACAGTTCACATGGCACAAGAAACGCCGATATTTCGGGATGAGAGAGAAAGCGCCGGTCCACAAGATCAAATCGTCCGATCAGGAGAGATGTACGGTTGCGATTTCGACACGTATGTTACATAGAGGATAACAGAAACAGAAAAAAAGAAGAAAATCGGAAATTTGGGGGTGTATGAAAATTACCGAAAATACCTTTGTATGAGGAAGGTGAGCTACTGCCAATGCCTCTCTTCTCTCTCTCTCGCTCTATGGAGAAGAGAGGAGTGGTCGAATGGGAATGGGAAAGATCTGAGGGGGTGTTGACGTTAGAGAAAAGGAAGGGAACGAAGAGCCAGATAAATGGGAAGGGCTATGAGGTTCGTGGAAGGTCGTGACTCGTGAAGGAGGTGTGGTGGACTAGGGAGTTTCAAAGAGGAGATATATTCGCGGTGGTAGTGTTCAAGAGGGACGCAGATTGCTAAGAACGGACAGGAGCTCTGAAGGGGCCACATCCACACCGTCCATCTATTTTCCATATCATTTTAGGTTATAAATCTAAAAATGAGGCAGATCCAAGGCTCAAGTGGACCACACCACAGGAAGCAGCCGTGATAATGAAACTCACCGTCGAAACCTTTGTATGGCCCACCGTGATGTTTAATTCCCATCCAAACTGTTCATAATGTCACATAGATATGGATGAAGGGAAAACACAAATATCAGCTTGATCCAAAATTTCTGTAACTCCCAAAATGTTTTCCATGATAAATGTTTAATCTCAACTGTGTGCTCCACTTAAGCCTTGGAACTGTCTAGTTTTTGGGCTTATATCCTAAGATGATATAGAAAAAATGGATGGACAGTGTGGATAAAACCCATACATCATGGAGGCCCCTCAGCGCCCCTGTCCGTTCTAGCTAGGCACGTATTACCCAATCCGCGTCCGTTCAAGAGTTCATTCGCATCTCACGTGTGTGAAATCTTGGCCATTTATCAGGCGTCCATGCTTGCATATTGGATGTCGACGAGTGTCATTTGTTCTGATCTTCCATGCTTGCATATTGGATGTCGACGAGTGGCACCTTATGAACGGACACGATCTAAAACTCGTGTCCGAATTTTTTATGTGTCAGCTGATGAAGACTTCGATCTCGCGAATCGTCTTTAGTTTTTCAGTTCCCGAAAGTATCTTTTTTAATGATTTTCTCGGCTTTCTCGTCGCCAACGAGATCTCGTGTGAATAGTACGCGTAAGCATTTTAAGAGCGCGACGCTCTAAACCTAGGACGCGGTTTGGCTGGTGACCCGAACACCAACCAGCTAGCTGGTGTAAAAGCTTTGTGGGCCTCACCATGATGTATGTGTTTTATCTACGCCGTCCATCCATTTTTCCCAATAATTTTAGGGCATGAGCCTAATGAGGCAGATCCAAAACTCAAGTGGACCACACCACAGGAAACAGCAGGGATTGAACACTTAGCTTTGAAAACTTCTTGGGGGCTGCAAAAGTGTTGGATCAAGCTGACATTTGTGTTTGCCCTTCAAAAAAGCTCGCCTGACTTGGCTCGTTTAAGCTCGGCTTGGCATAGCTTGTAGGCTAGTTCAACTAAGCTCAAGCTTGATTTAGAGAGCTTGTTTGAAAACAGGCCAAGATCGAACACGAAAGAGCTTGGCTCGAAGCTTGTAGCTCGAAAAAAGCTCATTGAACTTGTTTAAAAATATAATATAAATTTTTATATATAATATAATTATAAGTTATAACAAAATTCTATCTGATGATCTGACTCCATTTCATTTTTCTTTTTAAAAAAGACAAAACCCTACCCGCTACACCCCCTTCCTAGCTCAGCTGCTCTTGATCGCTCAGTTGCCTTGCCCCTTCGGAGTCCGGCCCCCCCTCTCTCTCTCTTTGGCTTCCTTCCTCCACCCTCTAGCGGGTAATGAGCAAACACCTTAGCCCAATTAGTGAGTGGCCAGTGAGCGACCAGACCCCACAAGTCTGAACTCCCGACCCAGCAGCAAATGCCCCAGCCCAGCGAGGCAACGAGCGACTAGACTAAGTAGGCTCCTTTTTATTTTTATTTTTCTAATTTAGGTTTTGTTTTTATTTTTTTGAAATAGAGAATGCCATTGGGGTTTTTTTTGGGTCGAGCCGTCGAATTGGGGTAACCGTCGCCCATTGGGTCAATTGGTTGGGTTGGGTAGGGTAGGGTTTGGGTCAAGTGAGTTGGGTTGGGTTGGGTTGGGTTTGGGTAAGGTAGGGTAGCTGAGTAAGGTTAAGCTAAGTCAATGGGTCATATAAAAAAACAGAAAAAAAGAAAAAAGAAAAAAGAAAAGACAAAGTTCGGCTTGGCTCGATGAGCTCGATCAGCTTGGCTTGAACAAAGCTTGATTGACTCAACCAGCAAGCCAAGCTCGAGCGGCTGTTTTGAGCTCCATGCTCAAGCCAAGCCAAGCCAAGCTCAAACTCATTGGGCCACTGATCAAGCCAAGCTCAAGCTTTGTAAAGCTCAGCTTGAGCTTGGCTCGGGTGCAGCTCAACATCTAGGTCTGTACTATCTAATTAACAGGTTGGATGATCAATGAACATCATTGTGAGCCCTAACCTCTATGGGCCATGGAGACGTTTGTGTGACATCCACGCCGTCCATCAGTTTCATCATACACTATTACAGTGTCAGACAAAAAGTGAGGTACACCCAAAACAGAAGTGTACCACACCACAGGAAACAGTGGTGATGGAAACATTGCCATTGAAACCTTCCTGGGGTACATCTTGATGCTTATGTACCATTCAACCAGTTCACAAGATGATTCTCACCGGGATGAATGTAAAACACAGACATCAACCCGATACAGAACTAGTGTCGGCTTCAAGAAGGTTTCAATGGTGCTCGTTCAGTTTCAACTGAGTCCAGTGGTGTGGCCCACTTGAGTTTTTTATGTCTCATTTTTAGCTGACCTCTTAATATTAGCCCACAAAATTGATGGACGGAGCGGATGTCACACAGACTGACAATGGGCCCCACAGAACTAAGGGTAACAGGGCTCCAGGATTCTGATGGAGGGTTTGGATCACTGAACCTTTGACCCCACTTGTAAAAACATAAATTCCTAGATGCTGACGTCATTGGCATGTAATCCGATATGAACGCATTGGACGCTTAGGATAGTCCGATCAGGACCATTTTTTCCTGATCAATTTATGGAATAAGTAAAAAAATAGGCAGATTCAAAGCTCAAGTGGACCACACAATGGGGATTGGATGTTCACCATTAAAAACTTCTTGAGAGCCGTTGAAAGTTTTGATCAAACTAATATTTCTGTTTTCCCTTATCCAGGTCTATGTGACCTTATTAACCCGTTGGATGGCAAATAAACATCAGGTGGGCCCTAGGAAGGTTTCAACCGCACTATCACCGTTGCTTCCTGTGGCATGGTTCACTTGAGCCTTAGATCTGCCTTTTATTTTTTAGGCTCATATATTAAAATGATATGAAAAAAAATAAATGAACAGCATGTATAAAACCTATACACCATAGTAGCCCATAGAGAGCCTGTCTGGACCGAATCTGTCGGCAGGATGCAATCCGCTTCCTCTAAGCTAAGGCATTGTGGTCTTCTTGAGTTCTCCATCAGGATGATTTTATATCATCCCTTCATTTGTTACGTGGCCCATCTAAGCTATCGATCTGGCTGATTTTTAACTGATGCCCTAGCATTAATGATGGACCTGATGAAAGGAGTGGATTTCACATGCACAATCAAATAACTTCCGGTGTTTTAGGATTCCCCTCAGTGTTAGGAATGATTTGTTGGCCCACCATGTGACATCAGCATGATCCTAACCACTAATTTCCGGATGCGGCTTGTAAGGACAGTGGGGCCACCGTGATGTGTTTTATATCTAGGCCTCCATCTGCTTTGCCAGCTTAGTTAAGGGCACGAGCCAAAAATGAAGTAGACCCAAATCTCAGGTGGATCATACCTCGAAGAAAGTGGTGATTGAACCTATTTTTGGGGTAGGGCTGTAAATAGGTAAGCCGACCCGATGGGGTACCTGGACCCAACTCAGACCCGACCCATTTGTTAAATGGTACGGGTCTGGGTCCAAGAACAAACCTAGTTGCTAAATGGGTCTGGGTCTGGTTTCCTTTATATTAGGCCCGACCCAACCCGGCCAGAACCCATTTAGTAAGTGGGCAGGTTTGGTCTATATTTCAAGGGACCCGTTATGCCCAGACCCATCCAAACCCGATTTTAAGCCTTGTAAAAATGCTTTCATTGTTGATCCAGACCCGGACCCATTAGACCTGACCCATTTCTAAATGAGTCTGGGTGGATCTCCCTCTACCAGACCCAGACCCATTTATAAATGAGTCTGATCGGTTGACTCAAACCTAACCCGGACCCGCACATTTGGTAAAAGGGTCTGGGTCTAAAATTTGGTTTTGGTTTTGGTTAAACCCGCCCCGAGCCCAACCATTTACAGCCCTATTTCTGGGCCCATCGTGATATATGTCTTTTACATCCACTCCGTTCAACCATTTTCCCAGCTCGTTTCATGGCATATGCCAAAGAATGAAGGAGATCAAGAGCTCAATTACACTACAACATAGGAAACAGTGGGGATAATTACACCTACCATTGAAACCGTCCTTGGGCCCACCATGATGTTTATTTCCATCGAACTATTCATAAGGTCACACAGACCAAGTTGAATGAAAAACACAAATATCAACTTTTGTGGCCCCAACTTCATTTTTAATGGTGGGTGTTCAATCACCACTGTTTCCTGTGGGGTGGTTCACTTGAGCTTTTGATCTCCTTCATTTTTTGGCTGGTGCCCTAAAATGAGCATACAAAATGGATGGACGCCTGAGATAAAATACATGCATTAGGGTGGGCCCTACAGTGCCTGCTAGGATCACTGGTGTCCAATTCTATACAGGCCCGGCAAAACTCCACATGACTTGTCAACCCTGCATGAACTTGCTTACAAAATCAGTGTTCAAGTCCAGCCTTATTGTGTCGGGTCACTAATGGGGTTGGTCCGTTAAGACTCGTTAATATAATATAAGAGGTCATGTTAGTGTTTCACTTGCAAAACCTGTTGAATGTGTTAGTAAGATTATTTTGATAATTACTCAAGCGTGACGAGAAACTTTAAGAAACTAATATAACCAATGAGACTGTCTCTCTCACCCGTTAGTTTTCTCCATCTTCCTGCCAATGACCTCACAGGACCACACTTCAGAATCTTAGTTGAATTGAGCCCCTTCTTCATCCCTGCCCACAAGAGCGCAGTCCATTTATTTAACGGGTTAAACAGGTTAAACTGCAGGTAACCATTTAAATTAATGAACGAGTTTGGATTTTTAGACTTCAACCAGTTGGTTAAATGGCTGAGTTTAGGCGAGCAAATTTTTAACACGACCCGGTCATGGTTCAACAGCCAGGCCTGCTTCCGTAGCAGCATCTGACATGGGACCGTCCAAATTAATGACCGGAGGACTCGGGTTGACCCTTAATATCACCATCTAAAAACGAATGGTTAGGAAAGTCAGATCAGGTTGGGTTTTAGAGCCTGGTCCATCAAAGTTAGAAACCACCTGATGAAAGGTTAGGATCTAGCACACCCTTGCCACGTGGACAAACACTAGCCTTTATTATTTTCTCCGCCACAAGGCTATAACCTATTGAGAATAGATCCAAAACGCGAGGACAGTTTACTGTTTGCAGCGGGATCTCCTAGCTGTCACTTCTCACTCGTAAATATCGAATTATCGACAAAGTATCGGACGATATCTCGTTTCACGGTAAATCAGATGCGAGATGTCATTTCATATTGCAGCCGGTGCCCACGCGCAAACGGGTGGCTATAAATCTCTGACTATTTTCTGGTCTTCGAGAATGGGCGGCCACCGAAGAGGATTCTTTTTGGGTGGGTGGGAGTCTAGAATCCACATGCAGAATGCATGACGAATGCTTTTTCACATCCTCGCATCTGCCCGTGAAAAACACAAGCGCCCACGCTTGAAAACACGGCACATGTGGATGATCCTGACCGTTCTTCAGGAAGGCTGAGGTGTGTGCTTGTTCCAAAGTATGGCTGGTACGATCATCGGGTGGCGAACAACTGTACCAAGAATGGAGAATCCGAAAAGGGATAATAAATGGTCCACATTGAACGTACGTGTGACTTGGGCTGGCGAGATTTTTAGGTGAGGTAGCATTCCCTGAAGGGCCCACCCAATGAATATCCCTGGCTTCATACACTTGAGCCATTTTGGCACGCGTCACCCTCTTCTATGAGGCGCGTGCACAAGAGCGGCCTCAAATTGCCATTGCATACTTTTCGTCCGTTGCACATGCATGAATGCCTTCGACTTTTGCCACGATCCTAGGAGATGGACCCTAGGTCTCTGTGGGACCTACCGTGATGTATGTGTTTCATCCACGCCTTCCATCCGTTTTTCCATATTATTTTAGGCAATGAACCCAAAATCGAAGGATACCCAAAAGCTCAAGTGGGCCGTACCATAGGAACAATGAGAATTGAGTACCTACCGTTGAAAACTTCTTGGGGGCAGAGGAGTTTTGGATCAAGCTGATATTTGTGCTTTCCCTTCATCCAGGTCCTTGTGAGCTTATGAATAGGTTGGATGATAAATAAAAATTATTGTGGGCCATAGGAAGGTCTTAACGGTGGATGTCAATATCCCCACTGTTTCCTGTAGTGTGGTCCACTTGACATTTGGATATGCTCCAATTTTGGGCTCATGACCCAAAATGAGCTGTCAAAACGAATGGACAGCGTAGATAAAATATTATACTTCACACGGTGGGCCCCAGAGAGTCCTGGCACCACGGAGGTCGGTAGTGGCAGGGTCACCACGCAATCCGCGTACAAATAAAGCAACATGGACCGTGGAAGTTTTATGCAGATCGCTACTAATAGTACACGTGGCAACACTGTTGACGTGGTCGGTCACCAGTGATTGGACAAATCCGACCGTCCATGGTTGCCTTCTATTGAGCAAGATGCAAATTAGAACTTCTTACAAGGTAAAATCGTCAACGGTTGAATTTCAACGGCCAAACAATCAGGTTTGACGAGCGGCTAGCATGGACCGTGCACATCGCGTGGGTCAAACTAGCTAACCAAGAACCACGTGGTGGAACTTGCATTAGATCCACTCCGTCCATCAGGTAGGCTGCCTCATGTCCAACCTGGAATCCAAAAATCATGACGACCCAAAACTCAGTAAGACCACACCATAGGAAACAGTTAGGATGGACTCGCCCACCATTACTTTTGGGTAAGGCCCACCGTGGATTCATCACATGCGCCTCATCAGGATGAAAGTATTAGCATAAATCAAACCGTTGGGAAACTCATGTGGGCCATACCATGCGAATTTAGAGGTTCTAGGTACAATTTTTTAAAGTTCCCTAAGGGGTGGCCCACCTGAGTATTGAATCAGTCTGATTTCTGGTATCAAGGCCAAAAAAAAAGGGAAATGCGGATGGGTGGGCTGCTTTGACTGGTGAAGAACTCGCGGAAAGAAATCAATTTCAATTTCTACACTATCTCCTAAAGTCATGGAAAATAATTGGAAAGTTATTTGATACTCGGTCGTGTATGACATTTGATACGCTGGAACTTAAAAATTGTATACATGGAACATATTAACCCCAACTAATCGAGCATATTGTAGGAATCCACTGTAGCTGAGTTACAATCCAAAAATCACATTGGTCAAAGGATTTTAATTTCTATTCATGGACATATTATTTTATCTTTTTTAACATAAGACCGTTAGAGCTTCACACCAGCTGTGCTAGCTCGAAAAGCTTGCTCATCCTGGATTGGCTCATACGCAAAAAACCAAGTCTAGCTCAAGCACAAATAACTTTGGCTCAACTTGGCTCAAAGCTTGTAGTTCGAAAAAAGCCCCGCTTACTTAAACTCACATATATATATATATATATATATATATATATATATATATATATATATATATATATATATATATATATATACCACACACAACTAGTTGAACCATTCAAATTGGTCCAACTAGCTATGCAATAAATAAAACAATTAATGCTAATAAATAATGACTTGGCAAAAGTTATTACAAAGGGGATATGAATTGTTGGCTTGGGTGGGCCCTGCTATGAGTTTAATATGAAATCCTATGAGTTTAATATGAAATCCACCTGGATCATCATGTGACTCACCCCATATTAGAGTTAGGACCTGAAAATCAGCTAGATTTGTTGTTCAAGTGGGGCCCATAGTTGGAAAAACTGTATGGGGAAAAATTTAATCCTTTAAATTGTGTTCCTTAGCATGCCCCACTTGCATCACAAATAGGATCGACTGTTGGGCCCCAAGCATAGGTTTTGTCATGGCATATAATGGTTGAAGAGGATTTCCCACAATCATAATAGTGGGCCATGTACAAATCAAGGGTGGACGTTTCTCTCTCAATTGTTCCATTAATGTGACCTACTTGAATAACAAATGAGTCTAATATTTTTATTCTAGCCCTAGAATAAGATTACACATACAATGGTAAAATTGGATCTACCCATAAATCAAGGTGGGCCTATCAAAAATCAATGCCCGGTGTAGGTCATCCCCATATTCCGTTCCCGACGGTGCTCCATTGGAGACTACTTTTTTCAAAAGAAGTTTTATGAAAGCTGTAATTAGGGCTGTAAATGGTCGGGTTCGGGGCGGGTTTAGCCAAAACCAGACCCGCCCATTTACAAAATGGGTCTGGGTCCAAATTTTAGACCCAGACCCTTTTACTAAATGGGCGGGTCCGGGTCGGGTCTGAGTCAACCCATCAAACCCGTTTATAAATGGGTCCGGGTCTGGCAGAGGAAGATCCACCCAGACCCATTTATAAATGGGTCGGGTCTAATGGGTCCGGGTCTGGATCAAGTATGCAATCATTTTACAAGGCTTAAAATCGGATTTGGACGGGTCTGGATTAGACGGGTCCCTTGAAACATGGACCAAACCCGCCCGCTTACTAAATGGGTTCGGGTCGGGCCTAATATAAAGGAAACTAGACCCAGACCCGTTTAGCAACCGGGTCTATTCTTGGACCTAGACCCGTACCATTTAACAAATGGTTCGGGTCTCGGTCGGGTCTAAACGGGTTAGGTCCGGGTACCCCATCGGGTCCACTGACCCATTTACAGCCCTAGCTGTAATAAAAACTTTATGAAATTGGTCCCAAAGTACAGGAGGCTGAACTAGAAGCTAGGTTCCAACTAGCAACAACACCCTAACTTTTATGTATATATGAAGTCTAACCCGTCTAATGGATTGGTTATCATGAGAATCAACTTTTGAAAACTGTAATCGTCAGTCCTTGAGTGGGTCAAAAATATCTTTTTATTTATTAATGCTTTTTTAATGTTTGAATGCTATTTTAAATAGTGGACCACCTGATCCATAGATATTATTGAGCATTTAAATTGAAAATCCAAACAATTGGGCCAACCTGTTAAAGGGGTTGGATTTCAAATGCACTTCATACTTAGTAAGTTATCAAATGATGCACTTTAAATTTTCATCCAACCAATTGAACTTAAAAGATTCATTTTGGAAAATGTAATCTCCTACGGAGCAACGTGAGGAGCGGAACATGTGGAGACCCAAGCTTAGCATTGATTTTTGACAGGCCCAACTTGATTTATATGTAGATTCAATCTGACCATTGTATGTGTAACCACATCCTAGGGCTAGAATAAAAATATTAGGCTCATTTGTTATTCAAGTAGGCCACATTAATGGAACAATTGAGAGAGAAACGTCCACCCTTGATTTGTACATGGCCTACCGTGATGACTATGGGAAATCATCTTCAACCATTAGATGCCACGACAAAATCTATGCTTGAGGCCCAACAGTGAGTCCCATTTGTGATGCAAATGTGCCATATTAAGGAACACAATTTGAAGGATGAGCTTTTCCCTGTACAGTTTTTCCAACCGTCGGCTCCACTCGAACAACAGATCCAGCTGATTTTCGAGTCCTAGCTCTAACATGGGGTGACTCACATGATGATCCAAGTGGATTTCATTTTAACCTCATAATGGAGCCCACCCAAGCCAACAACTCCAATCCCCTTTCAAATAACTTTTGCCAAGTCACTATTTATTAACAAGTTTTGTGTGAACATCTTTCTCACACACACACACACACACACACACACACACATATATATATATATAAACTACAAATTAAAATGTTACCCTATGCCCCTCACCTTCCAACTTCCAAGCTCACCTTCTAACTTCCAAGCTCTCTCTCTCTCTCTCTCTCTCTCTCTCTCTCTCTGGCTTCCCCCACACTCCAGCGGGCAGCGAACGCCTGAGTCCCGACCTGCACCACACCTGGCAGCGAACGCTCGAGTCTCGACCCAGTGAACGCCTAGCATTAACAAGGTAGGCTTTTAAATTTTTTTTCTTCTTATTTTGGTTTTATTTTTTGTGAAATAGAGAATGAGTTTTTTTTTTTTTTTTTTTTTTTTTTTTTTTTTAAGGGTGTTTGGGTCGGATTGGGGTCGGCTGTTGGGTTAGCTGGTTGGGTTGGGTTGGGGTTAGCGGGTTGGGTAGATTTTGGTCAAGTGAAGTGGGTTAGGTCAGTAAATGGGTTAGGTCGGGTCGGGTAGGGTAGGGTAGGGTAGGGTAGGGTAGGGTCAGTCAATGGGTTAGGTAGGGTTGGGTTAGGTTGGGTCAGTGGGTTGGGCTGAGTCAGTGGGTCGGGTAAGGTTGGGTCGAGTGGGTTGGGTCAATGGGTCAGGCAAGGTTGGGTCAGTGGGTTGGGTTGAGTCAGTGGGTCAGGCAAGATTGAGTTAGTTTATTTTGTAAATTGTTTATAATTGTTTATAATTATGATTTGTTGAGAATTGTTTATAATTGTTTAAATTTTGTGAATTGGTTATAATTGTTTAAATTTTGTGAATTGGTTATAATTATAAATTGTTTAAATAAATATGATTTGTTGAGAATTGTTTAAATTTTATGAATTAGTTATAATTGTTTAAATAGTTATGAATTGTTTATAATTGTTTAAATAGTTATGATTTGTTTAAAATTTTTATATTTCTGTTTAGAATTGTACTTGTAATTATTTTAGTTTGTAGTTATACTCTCCTATAAAAAATAAAAAAAATTAAAAAAAAAAGCTCGGCTTGGCTCAAACAAAGCTCTATTGGCCCGACCAGCAAGCCAAGCTCAAGCGGCTGTTTGGAGCTCGATGCTCAAGCCAAGCTCAACCTCAGTGGGCTACTGATTAAGCCAAGCTCGAGCTTTGTCAAGCTCGGCTTGAGCTTGGCTCGTGTGCAGCTCTAAAGACTATATTGCGTACCTCTCATTTTTAACCATAATAAATGTTCATGATATACTTAAACTAGTACTCTTAATATTGATGGTTTAGATTGAATAACTTGTGTGCCACTATGCAATTTTATTTATTCATTTCTTACACACGCGCACACCACACACTTAAATCACGTGAGGACTTGATCCCATGATCTCAATGTTGATATAGAAACTGACTACAATTAAGGCAACTCATAAAAATGAAGAAATGGGAAAATCTTCAAAAATACATTTACTTAAAAAAGAGATTGTCTTTGGAGCCATTTTTGAAGATATTAGATGATATTGCATCTTTGTCTCAAAGCCAACCTTGATGCTCTTAAAAGTGCCTCTTCCTTTGATTTTAGCTACTTGGGATTTGCCAACATCTCTAATAGTCAAATCAGGGATCCATCCCCATCTCTAGATCTCATCTTAGAAGTTTCACAAGTTGCTAATTGGTCTCTTTTGTCTAAGGTATTTTACAATAGCCACCACCGCTGCCGTTATGATACGAGTTGTTACAGCTTTTTTAAAATCAAATTCAACCCTCAATTAGAGTGCGAAAGTGAATAGAACCCTCAATTAGAGTAGCTAGTATTTTTCAAACTCTTATTGTGCTTGCCCTTTTCTGCATGTTGCTCTTTTATCATCAAATCTAAGTGCCTACATATTATCCATCGCGCTTTGCCAAAGTCTCAAAGTATGTCTCCAATTAGTTTCCTTTTTGAAACTTGTTAAATTATGGTTACAATTTTCAAGATAAAGAGAGACACATGCCAAGATCTTCCAGATATGAGTAGATCATGATCATAGTCATTTAAACCTTATTTCAACTAATTGGGGTCAATTAAACGAGTATTACTTCTCCATTCCACTCTATCAAGGGCTATAACTTCAATTAGACTATAGGACATGAGTTGCTTCTTACTACCTCCACTCGTGTCCTTATGGGGTTTTCCCTTTCCCTTTTAGAACTTTCTACTTGCATCAAGTCACTCTCGCAGTTGTTGGTCTCTATTGCATATGATTGAGCCATATGAGCCTATTTTGCCTCATCTTACTACCTATTAGTGCTCCTACTAAGCTCTCTTGAATACATTCGTTTTTAATTCTATCTTTACTTGTCTTCCTATTCATCTAACTCAACACCCTCATTTTGGCTACATTGATCCAATGTGCATTGTTGTGGGGATCGAGCTGACCTCCCCTAAGCCAAGCACTGCCCCGGTGTTGGGCACCGCTGAGCCCCACCTCGTGCTGAAGAAGCCTCTCCCTCTTCGGATCACGGAGCAAAAGATTATGAACTTTGTGTGGAAGGCTCTCATATGTCGTTTTGGGGTCCCACATCCCATCGTTACCAACAATAGGAAGTAGTTTGACAATGCAAAATTCTAAAGCTTCTGCCAACAGCTCAGTATCCAACAAGCGTTCTCCTCACCTTGGCACCCTCAAGTAAATGGACAGGTTGAGGCCATCAACAAGATTATCAAGATACTCTTAAAGGCCAAGCTTGACCAGTGTAAAGGGGCATGGGTCAAGGAATTGTCGCACGTCCTCTGGGCCTACCGCACCTCGCCACACTCCACGACGGGGGAGAACCCCTACTCCCTCGCCTTTGGAGCGGAAGCCGTCATCCTCGCCGAGGTCGAGATGCCTTCCTATTGAGTCGGCCACTGCCGGCCTACGGAGAACAAGAGGCAGATGTTGCTCAGCCTCAACCTCTTGGAGGAGCTCAGAGCGTCATCCCAAGTGAGGGCCACCGTATGCCAACAGAGGGCAGCTCGGTATTACAACTCCTGGGTCAGGTCGAGATAGTTCTGGGTTGGGGACTAGGTGCTACGAAAAGTGTCCAAAGCTCGAAAGACCCCGGCCCGGCCGCCTTGGGCCCAAACTGGGAAGGCCCCTACAGAATCACTGAGGTTGTCCGACCCAGGACATACCGCCTCGAAGACCTAGAGAAACGACCGCTACCTCGGCCATGGAACGCCGAGCACCTGCGGACATATTATTAATAGCTTATAAGAGTCGCAGACCCCCTCATAGGCTCATACTTGTATAAATTTTAACCTACTTTAATGAAAATTCTGACTACCCCGCGTTGCCAGTCTTGTCCACGGGGCCCCACGTCACCCCTAGTAACAAAAAAGAAGGCGGCCTAAACAACCAAACTTCCTTAAAGCTTGGTGCTGGATCGCCCTGACCGGGCGGTGAGGCCATTGTGGGAGGAACTTCCCATGAGGGTGCCCCTAGCTGAGAACCTTCCTAACCAACATGCGCCCACATGATGGCCAGGACAACACTGACAAGTGAAGATGCGACGATCCGACGACGGTCCCTCTTGCGCTGGATGCATCATCAGGAGGGATGCAACACCCCTCCTGATGATGCATCCAAATGTGGGCGGGGTCCTCAGCTCCCTACTTACAACAATCTGTTTTTGGGAACAAGGGAGTTTTCCTTGATCACGAGTGGAGCTACATTGGGAACATTGTAAAGCCCCCAAGGTCGAGCCCCGGGCAAAAACTATTCCCGAAGCAGCTCCACGGTGAGACCAGGTCCCCCTTATGAACGCTCTAGTGGGTGCTCCGCCTAAGATTAGATCCCTTAGGATGACGACACTGCCGCAAGCGCCATCGGAAACATTTATAGGCCTACGGAGCTCAGCTTCGGCTACTCCACTAGCAGCGTGGCGCTTGATAATTCGCCAAAGTAAATTTACAACCCTTGAATAGAGAGTCAGTGATGCGCGAACACGGTAATTTGCTGGTCAAAGCGGCCAGGCTACTGTACCCATTCGGGACGGCGCGATGCCATTTCTCCCCACCGCTAGAGGGGACACAAAGTATATTCACGGCTACCAGGCCACCGACCTGACCCAGGTCATCGAAACGCCGCAACGTTTAAAGGCTTATCGGAAAAGCAACCAGCGATGGGCGACGACGAGCAGCCAGCTTGGAATACTCAACCCACGTCGGACTCAATTGAAAAAATTCAACTAACAAATACACAAGCAACGTGGAATTGAACAAGTGATAGGAAAAGCCCGAAGATGCTTTCATTAATAGAAAGATTTTTTTTTTTTTTTTTTTTTTTTACATAAAGACCCGACACGGGGCAATTACAAAATAAAAGGAAGGATGGAAGCACAAAATACAGGGCATCACCCGGACTAGGGGTCTATAGTCGGCTTGGTGTCCACGGAAGACCCCTTCACCGTTTCCTTAGCGATTGTCTCCAGACTGACCGCCTCCTCAACTAGCCAACCGAGGTTGAGGTCGAGGTACTTCTTAGCCACATCATCCCTACAAGTGGTGTAGCTGGAGCTGTAGAAGTCGTCGTTAAGACCAGGAAGCTCATGTGCCTTGAACTCCTCCACCACAGCCGCCTTCTCCCGCGTGATGCTCACGTTCAGTTCATCCTCTAAAGCCTCCAACTCGACCACCCTGGCCTCCGCTGTTGATAGGTGGGAGGACACATCCTTCAGTTCCCCCATATCGGCCTGATATTTCCCCCGGGCACAGCCCAAAGCCTCCTCCAGTTGGGCCCTCTCCTGCTAGGCCATCTTGACCTAGGTGTGGAGGGTGGGTGCCTCATCAGCCAATACCCGGAGCTCCTCGTGGGCATCCACGACCCTCCTCAACTCCTAGTTCTTTCACTCCAACTCAGCGCGGGTGCTGGCCAACTCACTCTCGACCAACGCTGCCCTCTCCTGCGCGTTGCGACCTAGTTGCTTTATGTGTCAGATCTTGTCGCGGGCCGTCATTGCAGCAATGACCGCCTGCAAGCAAAAAAAGGGGGGAAACAAGACAAAAAATCCAGCTGCAAATGCGACGTCAACCACAAAGGCACCTGAGAAATAGCCAAGCATAATGTCTGCAGTTTCGGGCCTGTTGGGTGCAAGCTCGTCTGATTCCTCCTTCGATAGAATGTTTGCGGCTTAAGTCGCCAATGGCAGGATATGCAACAGCATTGTGATTGTAACTTGATCGGAGCTCATTGTGACTGAGGAAGACGGAGCGTGACGAATGGGGTCCCAAGGGCTAGAAGTCGAGGACCGAGGATGAGACCCCTCGGCTTAGGGGGCAACTCCCCCCGTCCTGTAGACACCCCCTCAAGGAAGCTTGGGGGGTTGTCAGTCCAGGCCTTCCTGCTCCCAGCCTGGAGGGCGTCCAGATCCACTGTCTCTAGTCTTCGCGATGGGGGAGCAAGAGTCAAAGCTGATGCGAGCGCCGACATGGTCCCTCCCTCTGACATGTCGCTTGCTTGCTTTTGCCTTCTCAGCCCGTGGACGGGTGTCTTCTTCAGAGCCTTCTTTGGAGGGACCACCTCCGGAGCCTTCTTACGGATTGGAGGGAGCCCCGACATCTCTGCAAGACAAAGCATGGGTTAGCTAATGGGAGGCCACGCGAATATAAACATGATAAAAGACAGCGTGAATCACCTCCTAAGCCAAAGTTGAGATTGGAAATGTTACTCTAAATCAAAAGCTCTTTGTAGTCCCGCAAGTGGGGAGGGCACGCGCTCACGGCCTTAATCCAAGCTAAGAGAGGAGGAGAGATCGAAACGCTCTTCTTCACAGGAGCTGCAACAAGAACGAGATAAAGTCTGAAAGTTAAAGAACGGGAAAGAAAGAAAGATCAGCGGGACAAATGCTCGGAAGTCGGGCCGGCCCAGAATAAAAAAGAGCATTGGAACCCAGATCTGCAGGGTGCCCAGCTCACCCTGCGCCGCTTCCCAATTGCCAGACACAGAGAACCAGTTGTCCTTTCAATTTTTATTAGAGGAGGGGATATTGGTGACCACAACCCCCTCTCTCCCGGGCCAGGTATAGAGGTAAAACCAGTCCTTAGATTGCGGATTGGGCTTGAGTTGAAACATATAAGTCAGCTCCTCTATCTTTGGGGCACCATAGTCAGCCTATTACCACAAGACGAAGCAGTCGATGATCAACCACCACAAATTTGGCGCCAGCTAGTCTGGCACAACCCTGAAGTGACACAAGACCACCTACACAACTGGGTGGAGCGGCATATGGAGGTCACAAGCCAAGGTGGTACAAAGACTGCCACCTCCCCTTGTGGAGGTTGGCTCACCCACTCCCATTCATTTAAGAGCCTTATCCTCACCGATTCAGGGATCTGGTATGTGTCCCTAAGTTGGGAGAATTCATCGGCATCGATCGACGAGTGCCACCCATCCATCGCCAGTATCACTTGACTGGGAGCGGGATCTCCCACATGCCTAACAGATGAAGGGTTTGGCCCCGCAGGTCTGGAGGAAGGTTTAGCCTTCGCAGGCCTGGACTCGGCCTCGACCTCCGAGTTGCTGGAGGGCAAAACGCTCGCTCCAGTAGTTTCGGACGAAGACCCTAGGTCATCGTCCCTACCGTAGTCTTGAACTTCCGCAGCACCAAAGTCGTCCTCGGACGACATTAATAACAAAAAGAAAAAGTTCGAGGGAGAAGGGAGGAAATGGCTAAGGATCGACTGGGAGGGGGCACTTGGATTATGTGAAGCGCTCGAAGTGCTCGGACCACTCCAGCAAAATCTCTCGCAAAAGGATACGAATGACTCGGAAGAAGCGGATTTATAGGCATCCCTCGCTGGCATAACCCGCCACATGGCACCGCGGGCCGCCCTCGCGCCATCAAGTGATGCCTCAACTACTATGCCCTACCATGTGTCGCACCGTCATTAGCACCCACGAGCCATCGCCGGCTCCTTGGGAGCTACCCCTCCACTTGGCATGGCCTGGTTCGTATGCGCATCAAAGCACCCATACCCTATACAGTGTAATGAGGGTATACCCTCGACCGCTGTGCCCCGGGCCCCCAACATGAATCCTGACCGCACAGCTAGCATCACTCGTGTAACCTAAATTTTGAACTTTCCCTTTCCCGCACGAGGTCGACCCAGACCGAAGGCCTCCTGCTAGAGGCTAAGGACCTGTTTGTTAACGCCAAAAGAAATCACGTAATCCAGAACTCCACTTTAAATGTTGTTTGTTAACGTTGAATATAGAAAGTGCTCCGAGATTTTGCCTTGAATTTTTTTCGCGAAGAAGTCAAGGCTTCACGTTGAATCCAGAATGCACTATACCGACTCTTTTTCGAAAATCCAAAATTGCCCTTGTACAATAGAGATTTTCGCCTTTGTGGTAATACATGAGTCAATTTTAACATGTGAAACTTCTTTGGGCACACCATGATTTGTGTTAGATCCACACCATCCATCAACCTTTATAGATCATTGTAGAGCATGAGCCTAGAAAATGAGGCACATCAAAAGCTCAAATCGACCACACCACAAAAAGCAAGAAGAATTGAATGACTACCTGCCGTTAAAACCTTCCCAGCATCTACTGTGAGGTTCATTTGGCATCTAACCTCTTCATATGGTCGCACAAACCTAAATGAAGGAAAAGCACAAATATCAACTTGATCACAACCTTTTGTAGCCCCAAAATGTTTTCAATGGTAGGCGGCAAATTCCCACTATTTCCTATAGTGTGATGCACTTGAGCCTTAAATCTAGGTTGTTTTTTGTCTCATTCCCTAAAATGATATGGGAAAATGGATAGATGATGTGGATAAAACATATACATCACCTTAGGCCCCACAGAGCCCTGACAGATCGTCCATCTCCAACTGGGTCCTAGTAGGGTAGTACTCAATCACTGCCCAGATTTGCTAGGTGCAAAGCTTTTGGTGTGCCTAGCAAATCTTTTGGTGTGAAATTCATTCGCTAGGATGAGAGGTAGGGCCCACCGTGATGGTTGTGAGAAATCCACCCCGCTCATCCATTTTGGGAGCTCATTTTAGGGCATGCCACTAAACATGAGGTGGATGCAAAACTCAAGTGGGCCGCACAAGAGGAAACATTGGGGATTTAGTGACCGCCATTGAAAACATTTCTATTGCCACAAAAGTCTAGGTCGAGGTTTTTTTTTTTTTTTTTTTTTTTTTTTTTTTTTTTTTTCACTTTATCCCACTGGGAATGACCTTATAAATGTTTTGGATCATATATAAACATCAACGTGTGGCCAGGAAGATTTCAATGGTAGGAAACTCTTTCTCTAGTTTTACCTCTCGTGTGGCCTCTTTGAGTTTTGGATCCACCTAATTTTTGGTCCCATGTCCTAAAATAGTCCGAAAAAATAGATGGACGAAGTGGATTTCTCACAAACATTACAGTGGACCCCACCTAACATCCGAGCGCAGGAACTTCTTGCAAAAGGCTTCTGCCGGAAATCTGAGTTCGGATTCGCCGGGAAGCGGGGGCGCGAATTAGGTGTTACCCAGGGAACATCTTAGTGGGTGTTACCCCTACCGTGTGGGCCCATACTGATGTATGTTTTATATATCCAAGCCGTCTATCTGTTTTTTCATGTCATTTGAAACCCTAAGAAGATCCAAATCTCAGGTGGATCATACCACTAGAAACAGTGATGAATAACCATTAAAAACGTTTTGTGGGCCACAAAAGTTTTGAATCAATTTGATATTTATATTTTCCCTTCATCAACAACTTATTGACATTATAAACAGCTTGGATTGTAAATAAACACTACCAAAACCTTATCAGATGGGCTCTTTGGAAATTTTAATGGTGGGGCACTCAATCACACTGTTTCTAGTGGTATGGTCCACTAGAGATTTGGATCTGAATAATTTTTGTAAATTCATCCTAAAATGGGCATTAGAAACGGAAGGACGGAATGAATATACAAAATATCATCCATGTGGGCATGTGGGCCATACGGTAGGGGTAACACCCACTAAGCTGTTCCGAGGTAACACCTAATTCGCGCCCAAGAAGCGGACTGCGTGGTGTGCTGCACGCCACCGACCTCGTTTTGTGTTGACGTCACCAAGTTCTGTAGACCCCCACCATTATGTATGTGTTATATCGGCACTGTTTACCTATTTGGCGAGATAAGCATAGGGCATCATCCAAAAAACAAATCCAATTATCAGGTGGGCCATAACATAGGAAACAGTGGTGATTGAAAGCCCTATCATTAAAAACTTCCTAGGGCCCATTGTAGTGTTTATTTATCATCCAACCTGATGATTAGGTCACACAAACCTAGATGAAGGTAAAGGACAAATATCAACTTCATCCAAAACTTTTGTGGTTGTCAAGAAGCTTTTAATGGCAGTTGTTCAATCACCGCTCCACATGAGATTTGGATCTTCTTCATTTTTATGATCATTCCCTAAAATGATTTGGAAAAATGGATGGATGGCATGGATAAAACACATATATTATGGCAGGGCCCACACAATACTGTCTAATAGCTAGGGGCTACTAACATCGTCAGTATGCAATCGGGATCCACAAGTTGGGTGGACCCCTGATTATGGGGCCCACCCTAATGTATGTGACTAAATCCTTGTCTGTTTGTATTGAAAGTTCATTCTTTGATCCAAAAAATGAAGCAGGCCAAATCTCAAATGGACTATAGTACAGAAAAGAGTGGTAACTGACCATTAAAAATTTCTTGTGGGCCATAAAAGCTTTGGATTAAGATGATATTTGTGTGGTATCTTCATCTAGGTCTTTATAACCTTATCAACTGGTTGGATGGCAAATAAACATTCTAATGGAATGCATGAAGTTTTTAATGGTATGGATTCAATCATGATTGTGGAGAGGGGGCAAATGTGTCAAATTAACATATTTCAAACATTTCAGATGTTGGTTAACAAACAGGTTGTTCCAGATTCGATACTTAGTTTCCGACTTCAGATTTAGACTTTAGATTCAGATTTCATATTCAGGCTTCAGACTTTAGATATAACAAATGGACCCTAACTCTACATCCGAAGGGGTCCAGCTCAAGCCCATAACTCTCTCTCTCTCTTGACTTGTTAGCCTCGAGGGGCGGGCTACTGCTATGGGGATCGAGCTGACCTCTCTTAAACCGAGCACTGCCCCGGTGCTGGGCACCGCCGAGCTCCACCTCGCGCCTGAAGAAGCCTCTCCCTCTTGTCGCTACAGGACCTAAGTTGAGCTCGGGCGACCCGACTAGGGGAACGTAGCGTATGGCAGGAGATGTACTCCCGCACAAGAATGCGAGCCCCTCACTTGCCCCAAATAAATGCAGTAGGTGGAGCGGAGTGGTGCCTATACCAACCCTTATAAATGCAATAGGGGGTAGGCGTGGCCCCTGCACTCGCCCAACCACACCTGGCTTTGGCATGGCCTCCCCCCTCATCACAGTGACAACGACTGTAGCAGGGAAGGCCATGCCACCCTACCTATCCCATTAGCCCCAGGAGCTAATGGGGGGTTCCAGCCTATAAATACCCTTGCCTCACCTGGCTAAGGTACGCAACTCTCTACACTAAGCCAACCTACTGCCCATTCCCGCTCCCAACCTAACTTAGGCATCGGAGGGTCCCATACCACACCGCGACACCTCCTCTTTTGCCATTCTCCCTTCATGACCTTGTAGGATCCCGCTCAGATGACCACCGCCGGAGCCACGCTCACTTCTAAAATAGCATCTCATTCCTATCCGTTGCCAACCTAATCTGGATAATGGCCCACCAGATTTAGGCGACAACAGGCATGTTGTTCCTTAATTGCCCAGCACTCTGTCCCCCAATGTATGCCCATCTTGTAGCTATCCATGGAGAAGATCAGCTGGAGAAAAATATAATGTCAATCCACTCATCCAGATCTCATGCATTTATTGATCCACTCATCAAGTGAACCATATAGTACAATAAGAATAAGGGGAGGCTACAAGCAAACTAGGTTCCTGGTTCAAACCCAACACAGGTAGTTCTTGGGCAAGCAGTTAGTGATGGCAATGGGCTGAGCTGAGGTTGGCCTTACCCAACCTTAGTTTCCTAAGACGGGGCCCTAGCCCATCGCTGGCCCTAATTGGGATAAAACGTCCCTGCCCTGACCTTGGTCTAGGTAGCTTGTAAGTAAAAGAGTAACATGATAAAAGTTATGGAATAATTCCAAATCTAAGACATTTTTTGTGCATCCCTCAACTCCTGAAATGCCCCATCACATAAGTGGTTTGGATCATAGAAAATGCTTTTTAAATTACACATGTACCTAGAATGACACTAGTGGCAAAGTGTCTTCAAATCGTCAGCGTTTGTTTAACGCTGCCCACTTGAAAGATTAGATAGGGCATGTTGAATCATTCATCATTGGCTATAGCACAGCTAGGATCGAACACCAGGCCTAAATTTCAAGCTTGTGTGTGTGTGTGTGAGAGAGAGAGAGAGAGAGAGAGAGAGAGGTGTGCATCCCTTTTGGCCCTGCTTAGAAGTTAGACTGCCATTCTCGCCTTCTTCTGGGATAGATTTAAGAGAGACTTCCTAAGTTAAAAAATCAACATAATAAATATTTATAAAGTAAATTCTAACAATAGGATTTTTTTTTCTTTTCTTTTAGAAACTTAAGAACATTGGAACATAGATTCTTAAAGCTGTAAACTTTAAAATAGGAGTTTTCATAACTTTCATATTCCCGGCTTTTTTTTTTAAACACACTCACACCCCACACTAACCACAATGGGTACTTGAACCCACGACCCTGTGTTGAAACTCTTGCAAGTCTACCACCAAGGCATGAGTAAGGACTCTTCATATTCCCAGCCGTATTAACAAAGGCCATGCAGGGCCTAGGTTTCACAAATTTTCTATTTAAGTCAGACAACACAATCCTGATAGGCATGATTATGATGTTAATCACGAGTCTTGGTCCGGAAATCAAAGGTACAATTACTAATGCAAGCCACCCTTTAGGTCTGACCAAAAATCGGGTTGGAAGTTGCATCATTGCCCCAGACCCACCAGATGGACGGTCTGGATAGGCCCCTTGCAGTGTCCGATAGGCCCCTTGCAGTGTCCCACATGCATAATGAAAGAGTCTGCAGAGAGTGATCAAAACCCATGGCCCACATTAGGCTGTGTTTGGGAATTACACAATGTTGGACAATGCACTAAATTTATAACACATTTTCAAGGTAAAGGTTGTATTGAATTAAACCGTTCTACAACAGGTTATCAGCAACAAGTCTTATCATGATGGTGAGCCCTGAGATATAAACGAGATCCAGGCCGTTCATCTGCTTGGCCCTGGGAATACAGGCAATCATTACTGCTGATTGGGTGGCTTCTAAGGATGACAAGTCAGTGGTTAGAGAAAGAAAAAGTCCCAACTATCAACATTAAATGGCAAGCCCTCCGACAAGCGGCCAGGATCATCTGATCATTCTGATTTGACGTACACCCATCCAATGTAAAAACCCAATAGACGTCCAGATCTTGTATGCGTTTGCCATGTGGAACATCTCTACCAGAACCGATTCTTGATGATCCTTCCCCTTGCATAATTCATACATTCATTCATGGAGTTGCAGGCATCTAACCAACGACACTTAGCGAACAGCCAGATGGACTTTGTCAAGGATGCAGTCATAGCACCACAGCCTGGGCTTCCAATTCGAAAAGTGGAACTTTCCAAGAGACTCCAAATGTAGATGACAAGCATCTGATGCGGATGGCAATGAAACAAATTCTCTCCTTCTGTAAACAGTTCCATCTACAATCTTGCTTTGGAATAGATGTTCCTGAACGGATCAAACAATAGAAGCTCGACGGAATGGCACAAGTCAAAGCAAGGAGATACCACTCTCAGTCTCAGCCATTTGCTGCAATCGTGAGTCATTCAGGACTCCGCTTTTTGCTTGGTTGGTATTGTTCTCAACCATACTTTGCTTTCGCTTCTGGCTTTCAGCTCTAGCTGTGTTTCCCAAAAAAGTGCGTCTCTCCTTCGGCCCATCCACATTTTCTTTTCTCGGTCTTCCCCTTTTTCGTCTTTCCTTCAGCCCATCCACATGTTCTTTGCTTGGTCTTTCCCTTGACTTGGATACCAAAGCTCCCCAGCCCATCTCCACTGGCCTCCTTCTAACTGGCGGATTCTTCGCATGATTTTTCCTTGATCTAGAGGCGTTTTCTTCAGACCCATTAACTGATTTCTCGTACTTGTGTATTTTCAAAGCCAATGCTTCCAGCGGAATCGCAATGTCCAGCGGCAGAAGCACTTCTTGCAACTCGTGCCACTCGAGATCTTCAAAGTCGTCATCTTCATACAAAACCCTGTACCAATTCGATTCTGCATCGAACTTTACCACCTTACCAGAATAATACTGATCGCCAAACATCTTTCGAACTCCCCTGCCTTCCAACCATTCGCCAAAACCAGGATTAACTTCTGATTCTGAATCACTTGTGGAGTCTGAGGAAGTGAAAGCACCGTCAATCGGGGCAATGTTAGGAACCCCATTAATAACAATAGCGGGCTCCCCAGGTACCTCTGAAATGCCCACGGATGAAGATTCTGATTCCTGTTCTATGCAAGTTTTTTCCATTGCAGTGCAATTCCCCAGCGGCAATCCTTTTCCAAAAAGCATGGAAAGAAAATGAATGATCTGTTTTGGTAAATGAGGGAAGACAAAGATCAACTGTTGTGGTTTTAAAAGGCTTGGCAACAACCAACTAAAAAAATTGAGATTCTACGTAGAAGTATAGTTTTTAACATTCTTAGAGTGATCTGTACAAGCATTATATAGAGAACCATCTTTTGAATTGCATATGATGTTCCAGTATACTCTTTTATCAGGATACAAACAAGGTATGGGGTATGGCATAGTCCTCAACGTCAAAACACCTGAAATAGCTAAGGTGGCCCAGTGATGCAGGCTCACGACATAATAGGGCCCAACATGTGCTGATTTTGGACTGTTTATATATAGATTTAAGGCCTAAAAGGCATTCCAAAATTTACAAGTGTGAGATTTTCTCTAGTACTATAAGAAGTTTAGTATCAATAAAGTATATCTCCTTCTACTCAAATATTCATGCCTGTACTCGTCCATTTCTTTGTGACGTAGGTGTCGAGGTCTCATTGACTCGATAATTGGGTTGTGTTAGTCATGGGCCTGTAGGGCCCACTTATGGGCAACCACTAGTGGGTGGGGCCCATAGGTCTTTCCCATTTCTTCTCTCTTGCGAGACTTCAAAATTCAAAGAGAATTTGAGATTTGAGATATGGAGGAGGATTAGATGAGATAAGGATAAACCTTATCCCATCCAATCTCATCTCATATCCCTCTATCCTATTCTATAAACAGAGGAGAATTCTCTTCCGAAACTATCAAATCACAGAAGTGCGAGATATCTTAACAAGAGAAAAATAGAGGTTAGTAGTTTTAGTATCCATTCAGCCCGTCCCAAGGTGTTCTGTATCGGTACAATCACTCTGCGGTCAATTTTTGAAAAGATAGTAGAGGTGGCCATCATGTCAAGCATGTCATCAAGCCTCGGAATGGGAAACCAATACTTGAAAGTAATCTTGTTTATGACTCTACTATCGACACACATGTACCACGTGCCATCTTTCTTTGGCATAAGAAGCGCGGGCATTGCGCACGGGCTCATACTCTCACGAATAAACCCCTTTTTAAGCAATTCATTCACTTGCCTCTTCAACTCGGCATGTTCGGTGTGATTCATTCTGTAGTGAGTGAGGTTTGGTAGGGTCGCCCCTGGGACAAGATCTATCGCATGCTAAATGTCCCGCATAGGTGGGAGCTCGTCTGGAAGGTCCTCAGGAAAGACATCCTGAAACTCCCCTAGGACTGAACGAGTCTAACCCTATAGCAACCTCGGGTGTACTTTCTCTGGCCAGTAGAGTGTACACCACAGTCCCAGCTTTGGCCTCTCTCTTAAACTCCTTAGCATCTATAATATGGAGAGACTTTGACTAAGGCGCCCTTTGACTCTTGAAACTGCCTGGAGACGCAACATCTTTCGCTCCTGTGGACGATTTGGGAGGGAGCGGGCTCAAGAAAAGCTTCTTTCCGTCATGCTTAAACACACAATTATTCGTACGCTCGAATATTGTGACACCTTTGTCAAAGAGCCACGGCCTTCCCAAGATGATATGACCAACGTCCATCGTGACCACATCACACCACAACTTGTCCTTGTATGGTCCGAACTCAATTGGAACAAGGCATCACTGACCCAAGAAACCTGGTATGGGTTGGGGTGAGGGACTGGCTTCAACTCCAGGCGACTCAAAGTACTTGGAGAAACTACATTCTCACATCTCCCGCTGTCTATGATCACTTTGCAGCTCTTATCTCCACACTTGGCATAAGTGTGGAAGACGGTGGTTCTGCGTCAATCATCACTTTCCTTCACCTGGGCCAAGGCGCATCTCACCACAACAAGTGGGGTAGTCTCCACAGTATCATCCTCGGCATCATTGGCCGGCTCAAGGGATTGGATGATGATTTCCTCATCATTCTGGTCACCATCAACTTCATATGCCACTTCTTCTTCTGTAGACTGTTCAGAAACAAAGGCAATACGCCTACCCTTATTTGAACACTCTATGGCAATGTGACCCATGCCACCACAGCGGTAGCACTACCCTGGCATCGCGGTCCTAGTACTTGGTCCAGCCACATTGTTACATCAATTTCTGTTGACTGGATGGATACCAAGTTAAGCTTTGGGTTGATTTCCGACCTGAGGTCTCGCTCTCTATGAAACTACTCTAGGCACAGTAGATCGAATTTCAAACCCTCTAGCAGGAGACCGGTGCACATAGCGCTCCAGTTCCTGCACCATTTGGTAAGCGTGCTCTAAGCTGGTGACCATATGAGGCATGAGCTCACGCTGGAGGTCAAGCCTAAGGCCCATACGGAAACGGGAGAGAACCACAGCAGAGTCCTCATCTACATCACACCTTATCATGTATTCATTAAACTTGGCGATGTATTCCATTACCGTTATGGATCCTTGGTACAAGGTGTGCCATTGATCCAACAGTCTCTGCTTATAAGAAAGGGAAACATACTTCTCTCGCAACAACTCTTTCATATCAATCCAAAAGAGAACCGGCCCCTCTCTATATCCCTCGCGGCGACGCTCCACATTTCCCCAATGTAGTTTTGCCTGGCCCACCAACTTCATCTTGGCGAATCCGACCCGCTATGGGTCTAGTAGACCATGCCATTGAAAGAAATGATCCATGTCTGCTAGCCAATCGGAAAAACCTTTAGGGTCCAGTCTCCCATCAAAACTGAGAGCGTCAACCTTGATGCCCTTCATGACCCTAGCAACAGGGTTCTGCTCATGGTATCTCTGAGGTTGCGGATATTGCACCCTACCATAGCCCTCCCGCTGGGCGGGGAAAACGAGATCACGAATCTGTGGGGGTGGCTGATGATGCACCTCATCGTGTCCATTGCCAGGCCCACGGGCCTAGCCTGCACCCAAACCATCCCTATCAGGGCCCACAACTTGGGACTGTTCGACTGCCCCAATGTCGGGGGTCGCCTGGGGACCATCTAAAGTGGTGGTCTGGATGCCATCATCTAAGCGCGTGGCCCTTTCCTTTAAACGTGTGAACCTATCATCCTGATGCGCAAACTGCTGCACAATCTGACCTCTCAAGGTCTGAAACTGTTGATCCATTCTCGTAATTATACCCTCCAGAGCTTTGGTAATTTAATTAGAGTCCATAGTATAATGGAGACCAAACCCACGACCAATGCGCGTGGGCATACACCAGGAGTGATATGTGAAAGGCCCTAAATCTAGGTGCGCAAAGGTATAAAAAGGTAAAAATCTAAATGCATTTTTTACTATCCTAGTTCAACGCAATGCAAACTATCCTATATGGCCTAGATCTATATGAGGACTCAACAAAATCTAGAAAAATGGCTAACTAGACTTAACAAAATATGAACCACGCAGGTCTATGATTTTTTACGATTTGGGATATCCGATTCCTTTGAAAAAAAACTCATCGAAAAGGAAAATTTTGGGTAAACTTACCTATGCAAGGACCTTGTGCTCTGATACCAAAATTGATGCAGGGGCGTGCGATGACCTAACCCTAGATGCATGTATATTCAGTTGGAAAATATTCAAATAATAAAATTATGAAACTAACTACTTCCAATCAGAGGAAACTAACAAATCTCAACACAGAGATGAGATCCGTCCGTCCAGATCGTGCCCCTTGGCGTAAAACCATGTAAACTCGTAAAACAGAGAGGATCTAGGGATATGAGGATATCCCAGATCTAGCATAGACTAGTCCACAGTCAGTTTTGATCTAGTTCTCATGGCTAGGCATCCCTCTTTTTCGATCGTACCAAGATGGGGATTCAGAAAATGACGAAAAAAGTCGAAAAACAATGGGTTCTCATGAAGCACAAATTATGAATACAAAAAAAGAATCTTACATTTTCTCGCACTTTGAAGAAATAGAGAAGAGAAAACAGGAACTCTGGGATGGAATCCTGAACACCCGAGGGCCAATCTTGAAACCCTAATCTCTCAAATAAAGAGGAAGAAGCAAACGAATTTTTTATTCATTCAATGATTTCGAAATAGGGTTTCTCACAGTATATATAAGCTATGAAAATAAAAAGTGCACTAAAGTACTTGAAAATTAAAAAAACATAAAAACACATAAACTAAATAACGACACTAAAACGCCTAGAAATAAGGAAATAAACAGAAAAGCGCTTAAAAGTAAATCCGCTCCATGGTCTAGCGATCACGATGCTCCTATGCGATCCTACAACTCGCGCACTCGTAACGCGTCAGAAAATGGGCCCGTCGTCCATCCACATCAACTCGTCTGCTCCAATACATGATTTGCAACGTCTCCTCCTCTGGTACACTCTAAATGGTGCACCGCTGATGTCCGCATCAGATACGGGCCGTAACAGCCGATACCTGTAACGGCCTTTTTTTTTTGTTAAAAAAATCTAGAAAAAATATTCATTAAATCCAGAAAAATGTAAATATTTCAAATATGCATTCATTTATAATTTTGAACATGTTTATGGTGGTATAACGGTCCAGTCTTTGGTGAGAAAGCTGTATTGGGCTGTCTGATGAATTTATGAACCTGACAACCTGAAATTGACTCCAAACTTTTAATATCAATGTAAATTTATTATAATGAATGTAATACCAAAACAACTCATATTTGCAGGTTTTACTATTATTTATAATTTGGTGCATCACATACCTCATGACTCACATACATTTCATTTCAATATACAGGGTCTGAAATTTTTTATGTTATATTATGTAATTCATATACCTAATAATTTGATATCATTTCCCCCTAGATCTTAAATTCATGGAATTTATTAACACTTATCCCACTATTGGATTAGTGGACATTTATTGGACAGTGAAGAATGAAAAGTATCAAAGTCTTATTAAAAAGGAAAAACAAGTATTTGCAAATTAATAATGAAAATTGTTCAGACAATTTAATTTTGGTATTGTGGCTAAGCAACAATGGTCCCAAAAATTTAATTAGTTAATTTTAAGTTGGTGGACATTTATTGGTCATTGAAGAATGAAAAATATTAAATGATCTTATTTCAAAAATAATTGTCTACAAATTAATGGTTAAAATCGTTCAAACATTCCCAAAGCAACAATGGTCCCATAATTAATTGGTTAATTTTGAGTTAATATGTCTCGTGCACATTTTTTTATGGTCTCATAAACTGATGAGTCGAAAATTTTCCATGTCGTGGGGCCCACCTCGATGTATTTGTATATTTATGCCGTCAATTTGTTTTGCCAACTCATTTTAAGGCATGGTCCAAAAATTCAGGTAGATCGAAATCTCAAGTGGACCACTAGTGACACCTAAAATGTGGGTCCCACCTCAATACATTTTTTTTTTTTATATATATCCATGTGGTCCATCCTTTTGCCAACTCAATTTAGGGCATGGTCCAAAAAATGAGCCAAATCTAAATATCGGGTGGACTACACAATAAGAATTGAATTTCCGCCATTAAAAATTTATTGGACCATTTTTTTTTATTAAGCTGTTATTTGTGTTCTCCCTTCACGCAGGTATATGTGACCTTATCAACAGGGTCGAAGGCAAATAAATATTATGTGGGCCCTACGAAGTTTTTAACGGTTGGCATTCAATCCTTACCGTGTGGCCCACTTGAGATTTGAATCCCTTCATTTTAGGGACCATGCCTCGAAATGAACAGGAAAAACTAATGGACGGCATGGCTATACCACACATAAATCAAGGTGGGCCGCACACAACGAAATAGCGCAAGTGCACTGATTTGCGTGTGCTACAAAGTATTTATAAAAAAAGCTACACGGTTGTTTCACAGTCATGCAGTCCATTCGTTTTTTTCTAAATGACCAAAGAGAGAGAGAGGGAATTGAAAAGAGGGAAAGAGAGAGGGAACCAAAAAAGGCAAGAGGGGAAGAGAGGGAAATAGAGAGAGGGTAGCACCACGGGAAGGAAGAAGAAGAGGAGCAGCTCTTTTTGCCGCCGCAAGCTGCAACAACATCGCGACAGCTATAACAGCCCAAGAAGAAGAAGAAACGAAAAATGTATGTATTTTTTCTTTTCCCCCCTTTTTCTTTAAGGTTTTTATGCGTAGCAACTGTTATAGGGCAATAACGGCCGTTATGCCCTGTAAGAGCAGTTACGGCCCCATAACGGCTGTTACATATCCAAAAATAGGGGGGGTCATCGTTTCGGTGGCGTAACGTGTAACAATGTCGACCGTTACCATTACGTATCGGCCGTTACAGTTGATACGTAATCGATTTGGGACACCTTGGCACGTCCCTTAACGATCTAAACCTTAGATCGTGATTCAGGACTATCCTAACCGCAGGATCAGAGGGGTGATCAGGTCCATCTGCTTCCGTAGCAGCTACACGGATCATTGGATTACACCGTACATGCTCGGCTTTGTGAAGGTTCCGATTGTGTAAACTGTCGGATCCTGAAGGCTCACACTTCCGCGTCAACTTTCAGTGGTATCAGAGCGTTAAACGACGGATCTCTAATCTATTGAGGAATAAATCGCATTGAAGCAGGTGGCCTGTCACAAGAATTTTATTTAATTAAAAGTTCTTTTATTTTAATATAATCGATCATCATTATTTTCTCCTCAGCATCTATAATAATATTCCGTTTATTTTATTGTTTTAAATAATTAAACGGAATTAAAATTAATTGATGAAAGAGGAACTAATAAAAAGAATTAATTGCATTTATCTCATTTTTTCTCTGAGATATGGGGATTAAAAACTAAGAATATCATTATAATTAATTATAGATTAGATAAAACCCAAAATGAAAGTTGAGAAGAGGGTTTATATAATAGAGGAATTTTGGGAATATGATTTTCTTTATATTTCTTTTTATGAAACCTTAAAAGTAATTGAGAAAGAGGAGTTGATCCAACGTCGCCGCCGCAAGCAACTGCACCCCCCCCCCCCCCCCCCCCCCCCCCCCCCGCGGTAGTTGGGGCCTCAGCCACCGCTCGCAGCAACGATAGCCCTAGTCACCGTCGCCACCTCCAGCAGAAGCAACAACCGCCGCCGCTCTCTCTCTCTCTCTCTCTCTCTCTCTCTCTCTCTCTCTCTCATTCTCCCTCTCTCTGTCTCTCCCTTTTTCGATGGAATCTGAGGGCCACGCCGCCCATCGCGCTCAGCAACGGTAGCCATGACAGCCGCCGCCCGCAGCAGTCGTGGCAGCCACTGCCTCTCTGTCTCTCTCTTCCTCTCTCCCGTGTGAGCCGACTGCTCGTTATAGTTGCGGTAGCGACAACCATGGCCGCCACCACCGCCGCCAACAGTAGCCGCAGGAGCGGCAGTCCCATGGCCGCAATCCCCTCTCTCTCTCTCTCTCTCTCTCTCTCTCTCTATGAATCTCTCTCTCTCTCTCCCTCTCTTGTGCAAATCTTTTGGGTTTTCTACTGAAACCCTAATGTAAAGAGAAACAAAGAAGATGATTAGGTTTTTTTTTTCTTTGAATTGGGCATGTTTTCGAGCTGCAAGAAGGCATGCCCTGTCTTGGATCTGTAGTAGTGGGTTTTCAGCCCACCCTATATTCCATAACATATTCAAAGGGAGGCCTTTTGCAAGGGGTTTTGAGTTGGGCTGGGTGAGAATTTGGTGGCTCAGTCCATATTTGTTTTTTGAGAATTCATGTTTAAATACTATTTGTAGTTTTCAATTACAAATAGGCCCAAATTTGAACTCAACCCATTGATGTTTTTTAGTGATACCATCATATCCACTCATTGTGTCAAATTTGGTAATCATTTCAGCTGTCCACAAGTATGTGGACAACCTAAATGGGCTCACATTAATGTACAAATTTGAATTGGGCCAGATTAGAAGTCCAAAACCACCTCCCTTCAAGATTAAGTGTATCTTGTCACATGACCTTTAATCGGACATTTGTTGGCAGATTTAGGCAATGTGTTGGGAAGTGACTTGGGGGGTTTTGTTTTTTAGCGAGATCTAACCGATAGCCGAGAGTGCGGTCAATTTTTGTGATTAACGGTCAAGATCTCTTGAGACGATGATGATCAATGTATGTATTAAAATAAAAGCACATAAAATGAAATTTTTGGATTTTATCATTATTGATTGTGGTACGTTAATGTTATGATTGTAATCATGTTATGTGGGCCACTCATTTTGGAACACAACAAATAAAATGTGTAACCCCACACGTATCTTAATTATTAAATGTACACGTGCATGCATTATTACACGTATGCATGCATGTATATGTAGATCTTTCTTTATATCTATAATATCATTATTGATCACGGGTCCATTAGTGATCGGAACCATCATCAACCGTGGTGATCAACATTGATGAAAGGATCCATCATCAACGGTGAACATTAATGGTGATGATTGGATCCATCATGAACGGACACGATCAATGGTGATTATCGGATTCTCCTTTCATCTTAGCACTTGTTTTCTTTAAATCAATGGTGATGATTGTTTTCTTTAAATCTAATGATATATATGTTGGCTTTAGTCTTGATCTGTTTAGATTTAAGCCCACTTTCATTAGAAACTTATGCTAAGATTGTAATCCAAGGTTGTGCATAACCTAAGTGGGAGTTAAGACTTCCACTAAATGATGCATAAACCCATAATGGTGGGTTGTAGGTTATACAAATAAATAGTCATAAAAGCATCAAGTTCATTATATTTAAGAGAACTTGATTGATCTACATCGCCCATTTGGGTATGTAGACTTTCAGATCTCCTCTAAGATGGTTTGATCACTTTTGTAACTTGAAAATTTGAATAACTAGTAGAAATGTTGATGATTATTGCAAATACTATAGATTATAGCTAAGTAGTGATACTTGATGCAATGTAGAAATGACCTCAAAAGCATTAATCACCGAACAACTCAAGGGTCAACAATTTGACAACAACAACTATGAAGACTGGTCCTGTGCAGTACAAAGCCTTCTGGACGAGGACGATATTTCGTATACTTTGGACGCGGTTCAAGAGGAACTCATAATGGCTAAGAACGAAAATCTAGGAGAGCATAGGGTCACGATGAACCGCTATAATAAGTAACGTAAACAAAATCACTCGGTCCGTAATGTTAGCATAATGCACAAAGAAGCAAATCTAAGTCTTCGGTAGACCATGCCATAGGAAACAATGGTGATCGACCATTAAAAATGTACAATGGGCTATAAAAGTTTTGGATGAAGCAGATATTTGTTTTTTTCCCTTCATCCAAGTTCATGTGACCTTATCAACAGGTTGGATGGCAAATAAACATTACGAAAACATTATTGTGGGCCCTATGAAGTTTTTAATAGCGGGAAGTTCAATCACCACTATTTCTTATGGTATGGTCCACTTAAGATTTGAATCTGCTTCATTTTTGGGCACGTAGCCCAAAATGATCTAGCAAAATGGATGGATAGCATGGATATAAAAGAAATACATCAAGGTGGGTCCCAAGATAAGGGCCACATTGTCTTTGGTGAAGCTGGGACCCCACCAAATCCACTCTCCTAAAAAAAATGAGTTCTTTTTTGAAAAAAAAAAAAACTAGATGGGTCTTTTGTCAAGAAATAGATAGAAGGGAGATAACCAAAACTTAACTTTCAAAAAATGAGTTCTTTCTGCTATGATTATGTTCAGATGGATCTACTTGGGAAGAAACTGATACAAGGAGAGGAGAGATATCAAAAACTTTATTTTAAAAAAATGGGTTCTTCTTTCTTCAAAAGACTAGGCTTAGATTGATCTTTTGCCAAGAGCTAGATTTTGGCCCAGTTTTAAAAGGTCAAACAATATCGATATGAGGTGATTACAAAACCCTTTGATAGTTTGTTGAATTATCTTTCCAAACAACTCAAAATCACCCTGATTATATTTGTAATGGGAGAGTTGTGATCGTTCGCATGATCGCACTCGGCAGCTCGAGCGATCACGCTCGGCAATTCACACAATTGTGCTTGGCTGTTCGGTTGCGCAATCAATCGCAGGCGCTCAGTAGTTCGCTCAATTGATCGTGGGCGCTCGGCAGTTCGATCGTGCTATCTATTGTAGGCGCTAGGCAGTTTGTGCGATCACACCGGAAGTTCGATTGCGGGCACTTGACAGTTCCAACGGTCACACTCTGCAATTCAATCGCACGATCTATTGCAGGCGTTAGGCAATTTGCGTGATAGCACTCAACAGTTGCATGCAGTTGTTCGATCGTGTGATTGATCTTGGGCGCTCGGCAGTTCGATTACGTGATCTATTGTGGGCACTAGGCAGTTTGTGCGATCATGCTAAAAAATTCAATTGTGGGCACTTAGCAATTCCAACGATCGCGCTTGGATGTTCGAACATGCGATCTGTTGGAGGCGCTCAGCAATTCCCATGATCGTGTTGATCTGTTACGGGCACTTGGGAGTTCATCTGATTGTGCTCAACAGTTCAATCACACGATCATTATCGAGCGCGCGGTAGTTTGTACGATCGCGCTCTGTAGTTCGATGGATCGATCATGGGCACTTGTCAGTTTGATTGTGTGATCTACTAAGGTCGCCAGGCAGTTTGCTTGATCAACAACAGGCGCTCAATAGTTTGATCGCGCAATCTTTTGTGGATGCTTGGCAGCTCGATCGCGTGATCTATTGCGTGCGCTTAGCCGTGCGATCGCACGATCTATTGTGAGGGCTCGACAGTTGGCATGATCGCGCTCGGCAGTTCGATCGTGCGACCTATTATAGGGGCTTAGCAGTTGGCGCAATTGTGCTCGACAATTCGCTTGATCGATCGCAAGGCTCAATAGTTCATGCGATCGCACTCGGCGGTTTGATGGCGCGATCTATTGCAGGCGCTCGATAGTTCGATCACATGATCTATTACGTGTGCTCGGCAGTTAGCACAATTTCAACAGTTTGATTGCGCGATCTATGGCGGGCAATCGACAGTTGCCGCGATCATGGTTGATAGTTCGCTTGATTGATTGTGGTTGCTTAGCAGTTCGATCACGCGGTCTACTGCGAGCATTCGACAGTTTGAAAAACCGTGCTCAACAATTCAATCATGCGATCTATTGTGGGCACTTGGCAGTTTGGGCGATCACGCTTGGCAGTTCGATAGTGCAATCGATTGCAAGCACTCGACAGTTCGCACGGTCGATCATAGGTTCTAGGCAGTTCGCGCAATCAAGCTCGACAGTTCGATCGCGCAATCGATCGAGGGCTCTTAGCAGTTCAATCGTGCGATCGATGTAGGCCATCGGCAATCTGTGCAATTCATAGCGGGCTCTCGATGGTTTGCACGATTGATTGTGGACTCTTGGTAGTTCGTGCGATTGTGCTCGACAATTCGATTGCATGATTGATCACGAGCACTCAACAATTCACGCGACGTGCCGAGCGCGATCATGCAAACGATCATAACTCTCTCTCATTACAGGGTTGATCGGGGTGATTTTGAGCTGTTTAAAAAGATAATTCGATAAAGTATCAAATGGCTTTGTAATCATCTCATTTGGGTATTGTATGACCTTTTAAAAGTGGGTCAAAATTTTCTACAAATAAGAGCTTATTTAGGGGGGTTTGGCATCTCTACAAATAAGAGCTTATTGGCTTATTTTTAAAAAATAAGCCTGTAGACTGTTTGGTAAAAGTCTAATTGGAGTGCTTATTTTTATAGAAAGTAGCAAATAAGCTCCGATTTTATATGTTGGGGAGGGGTTACTTTTTGAAACGGAGCTTATTTAGCTTAAGCAGTTAGATATTTTGGACTATTTTTGGACAAGTTTGTCCTTAAACTCTCCAAGTGACTTACCCTCTTCTCTTCTCTTTACAATCTCTTCGAGGTATGCATGAACGACCCATATTGAAGGTGGGCCACACATGATGAATGGTTCACATCAAAGGTGGGCCCACATAATGAACAGTCACATCAAAGGTGAGCCCCACATGATGGATGGCTTGCATCAAAGTGTGGCCCCACATGATGGATGATCCACACCAAGTAGGCCCTACCTGATGGATGCTCCACATCAAAGGTGGGACCCACATAATGGATGGTGGACATTGAATGTGGGACCACATAATGGAAGGTTGACATTAAAGGTGGGCCCACATGATGAACGACCCATATTAAAGGTTGGATCCCACATGATGGACAGTCCACAACAAAGGTGGGACCTACATGATGGATGGTGGACATCAAAGGTGGGTCCCACATGATGGGCTATCCACATCAAGTGGGCCCCACATGATAGATGGTCCACAACAAAGGTGGGACCCACATGATAGATGGTGGACATCAAAGGTGGGCCCCTCATGATGAACAACTCATATTGAACGTGGAGCCCCACATCAAGGTGGGCCTACATAATGAATGGTTCACATCAAAGGTGGGCTCCACATGATAGATGGCCCTCATCAAAATGTGGCCCAACATGACGGAACGTGCACAAGTGGGTTCCATTTGATGGACAATCCACATCAAAGTGGAACCCACATGATGGATGATGGTAATTGAAGGTGGGCCCACACGATGAACAACCCATATTGAAGATGGGGCCCCACACAATGAATGCTTCACATCAAGGTGAGCCCACATAATGGACATAGTGGGCTTCACATGATGGATGACCCACATCAAAGTGTGGCCACTCATAATGGATAGTCCACATCAAGTGGGCCCCACCTAATGGACGGTCCACATCCAAGTTCTCGCATGATAGATGACCCATATCCAAAGTGGGCCACATGATGGATGATCCACACAGAAGATGCGCCCCACACGATGAATGGTGGATATTAAAAGTGGGCCCCACAAGATGGGCAATCCACTTCGAAGGTTGGGCCCACACTATGGACTCATCAAATGTAGACTCCATGTCATGGGAGATGGGTAGTGGACATTAAGGGGCCCCACATAAAGGACAATTAGCATTGATGGATGGCCTACATTAAGGTGGGCCCTTAATGATGAATGGTCCACATCCAAGACGGGCCTTGTGTGATGGACGACCCACTTTAAAGGCTTGGCTCACACATTTGACAGTCCACATCAAAGGTGGGCTCCATATGATGGTTGATCCACATCTAATGTACGAGATAATGGATGGCCCAAATATCTTAAAATATGAAGATTGTAGCCATCCATGCTTTTCTCATTTGGCAAATGGTTTATCTATGGTGAGATCCACCAAAACAACCATTTGGATTGCTCTTATAATAGAGTTGTTGTAATCTTTAAAAATAACATCAAGTACCCCTAAAAAAGCTCTTATTTAAATGTTTTACCAAACATGCTTTTTTCAAATGAGAGCTTTTTTTGGATTTGAAAACGTGATTTAACCAAGTGACCTTATTTAAAACAAGAGCTAGAACAAAAAGAACTTATTGGAGTAGCTCTGATTGAAAAAGCTCTTATTAAATCAGAGTAGAGATGTCAAACAATCCCTTATATATTTAGCTTGATGGATACAATGGTGGAAGAAATTTGAGATAGTAATGTGGTAACGATTGTCATTGATAATGAGGCATCATATAAGGCAGTAGGAAAGATGCTTATGGAGAAGAGGCCTCATCTATTTTGGTCTTCTTGTGCAGCACACTCCATTGGATCTCATCCTCGGGGATATTAAGAAGAGTAACGTATCGATGTTGGTTGAAAAGACAAGGTTGATTACGACATACATTTACAATCACAATTGGATATTTGCTCTTATGAAGAAATTCACAAGCGGGCAAGAGTTGTTGAGACTTGGGGCGACTAGATTGGCCTCGAATTTTATGGCCATGAAGAGTTTGTATAATCATATAGGGCACTTAGCGAGATAATTACGTCTCGATAATGGATCAATAAGTATGGACAAAATACGAGTGGCACAACTATGAAGAAATGTGCAATTATAAGAGACAACAAGTATTGAAAGAAAGTCCTAGAGATTATAAAAGTAATAAAACTTACTGATTAAGGTTCTTCGACTAGTGGGAAGTGACAATAGGCCAACAATGAGCTTTCTTTATGAGGCTATGAACAGAGCAAGGTTATCTATTAAACGTGATTGTAAACACTATAAGGATTATTGGAAGCTAATAGATAAGTGTTGGAATAAATAGGTTCACCGTGGTATCTACGCGGCAGGTAAACATAAGTTATAGTCAATGTTATCAAATCGTAAATCGTATTGTAAATTGATTTCTTGTTTGAATCATAAATCGTAAGATTTTTTCATATTTTTTTCAATTTTTTATAAACATGTCATAAATTTTGAGTGTCATAAATTTTGAGGGCACATGGGCGCACTTGATTATGTATTATATATCCATGTTGTCCATCCATTTTGCCAACTCATTTAAGGGCATGATAAAAAAAAATTGAGGCAGATCCAGATCTTAGGTGGACCACTAGTGGGATAGGCGGGCCACCTTGATGTATTTGTATATCAATGTCGTCAATCTATTTTGCCAACTCATTTTAAGGAATGGTCCAAAAATTTAGGTAGATCTAAATCTCAAGTAGACCACAAGTGACTACCCATTAAATGTGCGGCCCATCTCAATGCATTTGTTGCATATCCATGAGGCAAATTCAAATCTTTTAGGTGGACCACACCACTGTTTTCAATGGGATGAAGGGAAAATACAAATATCAGCTTGATCCAAAACTTTGGTGGCCCTAAAAAAGTTTTTAATAGTGGACGTCTAGTCACCACTGTTTCATGTGGTGTGGTCCACCTAAGATTTGGATTTGCCTCATTTTTTCGTTCATGCCATAAAATGATTTGGCAAAATGCATGGATAAAACACATATATCATGGTGGCCCCACAAAACATCGTCCGGTAGTAGTCGCTACTGGCAGCGTCATTAGGCAATTGCATGTGGGTGAGCCCTGACCGTGGGGCCCACCCCCATATATGTTGTATATCCATGTTGTCCATTTGTTTTGCCAGCTCCTTTTAGGGCATGGTCCCAAAAATGAAGCATATGCAAATCTCAGGTGGACCACATCATAAGAAAAAAGTGGTCATTGAACGCCCACCATTAAAAGTTTTTAGGGCCCACTTTAATGCTTATTTGCAATCCAACCTATTGATAAGGTCACACAGACCTGGATGAAAGGGAAAAACACAAATAACAGCTTCGTCCAAAGTTGTGGCCCCAAGAAGCTTTTAACAGTGGAAATTCAATCCCTACAGTGTGGTCCACTTCGATTTGGATACCCTTCATTTTAGGGACAATGCATAAAATGAGTTGGAAAAACCAATGGACGGCGTGGATATACAAAACATACATCAAGGTGGGCCCCACGGGTGCAAGTGCACGGAGCATCATACACTCCAGAGTATTAAAAAAAATCGAGACCGTTTCTCTTTTCAAGAGAAGAGAGAGAGAGAGAGAGAGAGAGAGAGAGAGAGAGAGAGAGAGAGACGGGGTCGAGACGAAGAAGAAGAAGATGGTACGGTGGTCGTTGCCGCAACAATAAAGAAGAAGAGGAGGAGATAAGTTTTTTTTTTCTTTTCACTTTTTTTTTTTTTTTTTTTTCTGTTGCTTCACTGTCACCTTTTTTTTCTGTGGGGGCCTAAATACAGTTTACAATAGAGATCCATAAAAAAATTGCAAAAAAAAAAATAATAATAAAATAGAAAAAATCGATTTTTTCTATCGGCCACTGTCGGTTTTCAAGTGAGATTATCGAATTCAAGTGGAATTGTGATTTGAAGGTACAATCTGAATCGTACGAGTGTATGATAGGATACGAATTGTGTGATTCATATGGTAAATCATACGATAATGATAACACTGGTTATAGTGATTAAATTTAGTTATTCTTTTTCCTTGGCTTAGTTTAATAACTTACAGTTACGAATCATAATAAGCCACTTATGAATTATCGTCTGTCAGACATTTAAGTAGTATTGATATGTTCTCTTGCTCTCTTTTAATGCACAAGTAGGCTTCTTTCTTAAACCCAAAATACCGATATGCGACTACATATAAAGAGGCTGAGGAGATTAGTATTGGTTTAAAGAATGTCATAAAAAGGTTGGAGCCAAACATTAGTTGAAAAGTAGATGCCATTAATGAAGTTAACCACTATTTATGAATATGTATTTTGAAATGCATTACGTATGTCACATATGTAGATTTTATAGTGTAGACTTGTAGTGCTTATTATTAGCTAATCTTTCAAGGGTAGATATGTATGACCTAGCAATGGGTAGCTTCAGAGATCAATTTGCACGAGCTGCAATACAAAGAACCAATCCAAGTATAATTTATAAGTATAACAAGTTTGTAAGATTTAGGAACACTGTGTATAAAGTATGTTTTTACCAATTTAATAAACATGATATATAATATATTTGTTTGCTATCTATACAGCTCAATGGTGGGTCAATTATGGAGAAAGTACACTTACTCTACGGAATATTATAATAAGAATCTTGAGTAAGTGTACATCATTCATCAGTTGTGAGAAAAATTAGAGCACTTTCGTTGACATTCGCACTAAGCAGCGAAATCGATTGAAGGAGATAAAGGTGGATATAAATATTTTTATCCATTAAAACGTGCGACTGCGATTTAAAAACATGAAGAAATCAAGAGGATAAACTGACAACCAGGTACAATATTGTCCAATAAATTTGGACTATATTTTTGTTGAAGACGACGCTCTTCTCCCATGGCTTAAACAAAGGGAGAGAGACAAAAAACAACAACAACAACAACAACAACAAAAAGTGAGGAGCTTGAATACTCAAATCTCATCGCAGAAACAACTCAAAGCCGTCCAGAGCCGATTGTTGAAGAAGATGACGAAGGGCGTCGTAATAGCAGTGCAACTCGGACAAATAGTCATAACAACGCCATTGATGGTAGTAGTAATGATGCATCTGCTGCTGATGTTTCTCAGCACCATACAATCATCTACAGATCGTGAGGCCAATGCACACCAACATGGTACATGAGGTCGGACTTTTGAGTCTACTGAGTCACGATATAGCCAGCCCAGGGGGGGAGGAGCATCATGGAGAGGCTGGCACCAGTAGCGCTCATGGAGCACTGGGACACTGGGAGCAAGGTATCCCAAAACGGTTACGATACGGCCGTATCGGCCGATACGTAAAGGAAACGGTGGTGGCCGTTACGCGTTACGGGGTCGTAACGGCCGTAACGGCCGTTACAGAAAAAATAGGCCGTAACGGCCCCGTAACGGCCGTTACGGGACCGTTACAGCCCTGTAACGGACCGTTACAGCCCCGTAACGGTCCCGTAACGGTCATGTAACGGTCCCGTAACGGTCATGTAACTGTTTTCTTCAGAAAATAAAAAGGGGCCGTATCGGCCGATACGGGGTCCGTAACGGCCGTTACGGCCCGTATCGTAACGGTAACGGTGGTGGCCGTTACGGCCACCGTTACCGTTATGGAACACCTTGACTGGGAGGCTTACGGATGGCATGGATATGGTTACGGATACATAGATACTGTTGCACTACCTTCGTGTTACGATGGCATCCCGATCAACAATTCCATATGGAAATGGATATCCGGATCCAAATCGAGTTATTCGTCATCAGTACACAGTCTCAGCTATACGAGTAATAGTATGGTTATTCATCTGGCGCTGGAGGATATCCTTACTCGGGGTCAAGGTCAATGCATAGTCAAAATTGATTTTCCACAGGTTTTATTGAGCTACTCTTTCCATCCAGCTCTAGTTATTATAGATATGCAGCACTAGCACATGTTGCATAGCCACGAGCACAGTTGGATGATTATGAGAACATGGAGGTCAACCAACAACAACTAGCCAGATTTTCATTTTGGTGGTGAGGTGATTAGGGAGTTTTTATTAAGATAAGTGTTTTTTTTAGAGATTATTAACATTTAAAGTAATTGGCAAATACTAAGTATTCCTACAGTTTCACTGTTACACATTCACCAAGCAATTAGCAAGTACAACACACAGCAGTGACAAAGGACTAGTGATAGTTCTTGGATACTTAATAATCCAATAGTTTTTTAAATCATATTAAGCCATCAACAATATATGATATCAGTTTATGACATATATCAAAAGCTTATACAAAAAAAAAAAAAAAAAAAACCACTACTTATAGTAGGTTAACCCATCAAGACAACATTCTTACCAAGAAATGGTCTGATACACCATTGAATACATGGTCAAAACAAAAAAAACAAAAAAAAAAAACAAAATGATGGATTCTTGGGTATCTCATTGTTTTCCTTTTTTTATTTTATTTTTTTGCTAAAAAAAAATTTCCAACCAATACAGGCTAATACGACCCTAATACCAATACACGATGTCGTATCGTATCATTTTTCCGCCGAGCTGAATCCATCATTCAAAACCATGGCCCTTGGGGACGAGCGACCCAAACCAGGCTAGCCGGCCCATTGACTACAATTTCACTATTCGATAGTCCGCTAGAGTACCCTACTTATGTAGTTTTTCGAGACAAGACAAATTAGCTTTAACCGAAAGTCCTAAACCAACCAATGGATGCATCACAAAGTGGCACATGGGTGTGAGACTAGATGCCCGAAGAATCAAAGTTCAAACCATTCTCCACCGTGTGATTGTGGCTGAATCATAGCGACGAGTGGGGCCCACCTGCTAGGGACAAAATTCAAGCATACACGACAATGTAATCGTCATCATGGTGATGAATTGTCTTGATGAGAAACTTCGACCTAAACAAGGTATCATGAATGAGAAGGTTTTCTTCGTGGCATTTGGATGCTTAATCAATTTGAATTGCAATATTTAAGTCAAATTAGGTGGGGAATGACCAAGGTGGAGCTAGAAGCGCACTCGATTCGTAACGACGGGCTAGCCCTCAAATCACCATTAGGGCCTGTTTGGTTGCAAAATCTAGATTCTAGAGAAAATCGAGATTCCAATGTTGGAATCCAAAATTGCAAAATCTAGATTGGAAACTCAGGTTCCATCTGGAACTTGCTGTTTGGTTGAAAACCGTGTAATCCAACCATTACTTGCGGCATGGCCCACTTGGGCTTTGGATCCGCTTGAGAACTTGACCCCTGGCCTATAGGAGTCCCGCAAGAAAGATGGCCGAGTTGGATAACAAATAAACATTATAGTGGGCCCTACGAAGTTTTTGATGGTGGAAGTTCAACCGAACACTACTTTCCTATGGTGTGGTCCACTTGAGATTTAGATCTGCCACATTTTTTGTCTAATGCCCTCAATGAGCTATCAAAACGGATGGACCGTGTGGATATAAACGAAGTTTTTGATGGTGGAAGTTCAACCGAACACTACTTTCCTATGGTGTGGTCCACTTGAGATTTAGATCTGCCACATTTTTTGTCTAATGCCCTCAATGAGCTATCAAAACGGATGGACCGTGTGGATATAAAACGCATGCATCATAGATGTACAACGCATACATCAAGCCTAGTGACGCTCACTTCCACCTCTTTTTCCTTCTGTAGAAACGGTCCCCCTACACCGTTTCTACTAATCCCAATTCCAGCCAATTTAAGTTTCCAGGTGGAATCCTGTTTGGCTAGAATTTGCTGCCAAACACACCAGTTAAAATTGGATTCCGTTGGAATCTAGATTTTAAGCTGGAAACAGGTTTCCAGAAGCCAACCAAACAGACCCTTAGTATGATTTGAAGGTCTAACTTGAAGCACCTAGATCTACAGTTAAGGTCCGCTGATTCAACCTCCATGCCACGATTCTCATGAGTGCCTACTGGATATGCTGCACATACCTATATCTGCCATCGGTGAGTATGTGGATTGCCCACTTCCTCGAGAAAGATTTTGAGGCTTCATGACCTCAAATCTCTCTCTTTCCTCACACCCAAACACACACTTGTATGGGATGGGCTGATGTGCAAAGCAGGTGAAGGAGTGGGTATTGAGATCTATATATAGGGTTTTACTCACATTGCCAATTGGATGTGCATCCCCAGGCTGATGTGCATTCATGCATTAATAAAGATTCGCATGTGAAGTGGATGATATGTTTGCTTTGTTTATATTTGTAACCATACTTGACTGATGGCCACTCACTCTCTTGAATGTACACATGTATCCACCAGATGATTTAGGATTAAAGAAGGGCTATGATGTACCTGAAGAAACTAATGCGGACCCCGCATATGAGATGCCTTATATGAGTGCATCGGAACTTCTAGAGCTTAACCAATAGATAATTATGATTACGTTTTAGTAGAAACTTGGATATTTTATTTCAATTTCTAATAAGTCCCTAGCTAAGTGGACAAGTAGTTGATTTATTTGATGTTTAGAACTTTGATTTCAAACTTCAGTTTATTTTACTTTTGATTGATGCATACCATGCGAATGTGAAAGGTGGTTTGAATAAAAAAATAAAAAACATGATTACAAAGCATTCGTTCATTATTTAGTCAACACCCTCGAATTCATGATCTGAATCATAGTACTTGAGTGCCGGGTTTTGGAGCGTTACACATATAGATCGCAACCAAATGCAATATCATATCATAATCCATGTCTGGATGATATCATAAAGGTTGGAATTCACAACGGTAACCAATCTATCACTGGACCCAAATGTAAATCAAAATTGTTTGATATCCAGATCAATTCAGAAAAAAAAGGAAGTACATTTCTGAACAGGACAAAATCTCCCAAAACAATTATCAAAATTAGGATCAGATTGCATCATTCCTCTTCTAATGATAATATAATCCTATATGATTGAAAATTGGTTATGCATGTGTGATCAGAGAGAAAATCAATACAATCTCATCTAGCCGAATAGCAATCGATGGAGGACAATAAATCCTAACTTTCGATGTGCCTCCAATACCACAAGCAGCCACTGATTCGACCTCGATCCCATATGGAGGAACATAAATCCTAACTTTTGATACGTCTCTGATACCACATGTAACCGCTGATTCGGCCTTGATCCAATGGATCTCATGCATCAAATACACAAGGATTTGGATTTGGAAGGCTATACCTGTATCCACCATTGATGATTATGTTGATTGATTGATTGCTTGCTTGGTCTCACCCAAATGCATGCTTGTATGGGATGGGCTGATGTGCAAAACATGTGAAGAAGTTCTGACCGAGACCTGTATGTATGTATAGAAAATAGAAAGTCTAACCATCATTGACTTCTATTTGAAAATGTCTCCACAACTCGTTCTGAGAGAGAGAATCCATACATGACTTTTCCCTAGATGAGGGTATGATACAGTAAAGTGCTTATAATTGTGTATAATCACATTGTTGTGGGCCCCACTGATAATCCAAAATGTCCAAATAACCTGTCCAGAGATAAGTGCTGCATTGCCCACCTTTAAGGGCTAATACAAACAGGTTCTTCATTGTAAGCTAAGGAAGTGTCACCCCCACTATAGATCATTTCTTCTCTACTGAATTTGAATTGTCACAATTCAGTTCAATTGAACATCCAAATGCACCATGACTTCCTATAAACTGGTGTGCTTTCCACCCATATTAAGGGCCATTTGCAAATCTATAAAGCGACATCAATCAACATTTGCAAGAAACAGCAGGCATGGGTGTGTAAGTAGCAATAGTACTAAATAAATAAAAAAAAGAGTAGCAATAATATTCAAATTAAGAATGTTTCTATTTCATGCATATACCACCAAGTATCTCGGCAGGATGCAACTGATGTTACCTAAATCTCCAAACCCATAAGGTTTCCATTCCAGATCGTGCAATTTGGAACAGGAAAGATGATAATCATGCAATCTGCATTATGAGTCATTTGAAATCCAGATCAATACTTTTCTGATCCAAAATTATGGTCCTATACTCTTTCATGTTGATGAATTTGTAGTGTAAATATATATCTAGAATGTAGAGGGCTTTTTCTTTCTTTCCTTTTTTTTTTTTTTAGAATAATTGGAATGTAGAGATTTATGTTTTCATTTCTGCAACAGCATGCAAATGATATGGTACTATGCATTTAAGATCTACAATAAAAACATTAATATTTCATGTATAAATTACAACATCAAGTTCGTGTATAAAACTACACTACATATTCTGAATGTATAAACTGAAGCAACCACATGATCCTACCCACAGCATACTCTTTACTGGAGGAAGTTGGGTACCACACACCCATTCCCCTTACAACATTCAGGAGCGACCCGTGACACATTAACAAGATCATGAATGCTATAGTTTTTCAATCTGGCAGCTCATTCTTTCAACTGACGTTATCAACAGAAAAAGAACTTCAAATGAAAATCACTGCAGGAAAATGAATCGGACACTCAGAAGCCGAATGACTGATATTACCAGAAATTTAGAATGGAAAATGACAAATGGAAGCAACAGGTACATATTTCTCACTAGTATAGCAATCTTCGTCAAATCATAGTAATCAAACATGTAAATTTTTGGCATCCTTACAACTGCAATACAATTTCTTCCACCAGATTCAAATTGTAAAATCCACTTTAGAGTCAATGCATTATATAACAGAACAATCCTTTCAGCTAATATTTATAATGTTGCATCAAAGAAACCTTGCTTGAAGATATGCAAGAACGCTACACCCAACTGAAATACTTGGTAAATAGGTCTCTTTTGAATCAGATACTTGAGGAATAGAGCAACCCAACTTGCAGGTAAGGATCTATGGAACTCCCAAAAGTTCTTGTTGTGAAGGCCTCATTACTGTGCATGAACAGAGTCCACCGACCGGTCGCACGACCGGTCGGCCAGTGGACAGGATATGCAGTTTTGAGTCCAAAACTCTCTGGACGATTTTGGCCATTTTGAGACCGGTCGTGGAGATCTCAGATCGGTCGCCAGACCGGTCGCAGGTTGCTCAGACCGGTCTGAGGACAGGTCTGAGTTGAGGCAGCATCCGGCACACCTCTCTGGACTGGTCACAACCGGTCGTGCGACCGGTCTGCGGTCGGCGGAGATTGTAGTGTTGCGCGGTTTTCGCGCTACTTGTTTCTATTTTCGGGTTTCCTCTTATATATATGTTTCCTAATCGTGCTAGGCCTAATGCTAAGCAATACCTAGCTGTTCTAAACGGGATTAGGGTTATTGGGAAAGAGGATTAAGAGGTTGCGTGCTTTTGTTCATCTTTGGGATCTACTCGGGTATTTCTAGCTCTGTAATCATCTGAATTCATAGTGGAAGTTGTCGCTTTGTGCCGTAGTTTTTTCCCGCAAGGGTTTTCCACGTAAAATTCGTTTGCTTTTGCGTTAAGTGCTTGTGTGGCTTTGTGGTGATTGTTTGATCTTCTTCGGTGCTTCCGCTAACCGGTTTTCCAACAAGTGGTATCAGAGATATCGTTGGAGGGTTGAAGAAGAAGTTTTCTGAAACAATCTCATGACTTCAAGTGCCAAGTTCGACGTTGAGAAGTTCTCGGGCAAAAATAACTTCGAGTTATGGAAGGTGAAGATGCGTGTCGTCCTAACTCAGCAAGGGGTCGTGAACGCCCTTGGAAAGCGTCCTGCCGAGATGAAAGATGATGAGTGGACGAAGATGGATGAGAAGGCAATGGCCTCAATCCAATTGTGCCTTGTTGATGACGTCCTCTATAATGTCATGAAGGAGAAGACCGCTGTAGAAACATGGACCAAGCTAGAGAACATCTATGCGAAGAAGTCTCTAGAAAATCGCATGTATCTAATGATGCAACTCTTTACGTTGAAGATGGCGGAGGGGACAGATGTGGAGGACCACATTAGCACGTTCAACAAATTGATTTGCAAGTTGCTCGATTTTGGTGAGCAGATGAAGGACGAGTATCAAGCCTTGATCTTGTTGAACTCGCTTCCTAGTTCATATGAGTCACTCAGGGACTCGTTGTGCGCGGGTAGGGACACTATTAGTGTTGAGACCGTTGTCTCAGCCCTTCAATCGAAGGCCATGAGACAGAAGAGCGGTGATACTAATTCCTCCTCTGAAGCATTGTTTATGAGAGGAAGGAATTCTGAGCGAGGTGAAGGATCGTCGCGTTCTCGATCCAAATCGAAGGGCAAGGGCAAAGGCAAGTTGAAGTGTTGGGGATGTAGCCAAGTTGGGCACATGAAGAAAGACTGCAAGAGTCCTAAGTATAAGAAGGAGAAGTCAGGTGATTCTTCTAGGGAAGCCAATACCGCTGAAGCCGAGGAAGGTGGTAGTGATGTGTGTGAAGTCTTGACGGTGTCAAAGGCTAGACCTCTCTGTGATGAGTGGATCATGGACTCTGGGGCCTCATATCACATGTGCCCAGATAGGAGCGTCTTTACTTCCTATAGGGAGTATGAAGGAGGCTTGGTATTTCTAGGCGATGACTACGCCTGCAAGGTTGTGGGGATTGGTACAGTGCGCATCAAGATGTTCGATGGGATCGAACGGACCTTGACGGAAGTAACGCACGTTCCAAGGTTGAGGAAGAATCTGATCTCCCTTGGTGCACTCGAAGCATTAAGGTGCAGGTTCACCGGTTTTGCCCGGTTCTGCAAAGTTTCAAAGGGGGCCCTTGTAATTATGAAGGGACAGAGGCATGGAAACATTTACAGGCTGATTGGGAGCACTTCAGTAGGTGGAGCTGCAGCGACTATAGCGGATTCCACATCTGCACGTATGTGGCATGCACGCTTAGGCCACATGAGCGAGCGGGGCATGAAGGTACTCTCTGAACGATCTTTGATTCCTTCCTTTAAATCTGTAGACTTTAGTATATATAAACACTGCATGTATGGGAAACAGTCTAGATTGTCTTTTAAAGGGGGGAAAACATGTATGTAAAAGGGTGCTTGATTATGTCCATTCCGATGTATGGGGGTCGTTGCCCGTTATTTCTGTTGGTGGGTCATCGTGGTTCGTGTCTTTTATCGATAACTATAGCAGGAAAGTTTGGGTTTATTTTCTGAAAAATAAATCCGATGTTTTCACGACCTTCAAGTATTGGAAGGCGATGGTGGAGAATCAGTCAGGGCAGAAATTGAAAATTTTGAGAACCGATAATGGTGGTGAGTTCACTTCCAGGGAATTTAACACGTATTGTAAAGAAGAGGGGATCATGAGGCACAACACAGTGCGCCACACGCCAGAGCAGAATGGTGTGGCAGAGCGGATGAATCGAACTCTCTTGAAGAGAGCTCGATCCATAATTAGTAATGCTGGGTTGGGCAAAGAGCTATGGACTAAGGCCGTTAATACGGCTTGCTACTTGATAAATCGGTCACCCTCTATGGCAATTGAATGTAAAATCCCTGAGGAAGTGTGGAGTGGTCGTACGCTAGACTACTCATGCCTACGAGTTTTTGGTTGTAAGGCTCTCTCATCTACCGTCAGTTGAGAGAGATAAGCTAGACCATAGGGCCAGAAAAGGGATCTTTGTTGGCTATGGTGATGGTGTGAAGGGATATCGCATATATGACCCTGTCACACGAAAGATCACCTTGAGCCGTGATGTCAAGTTTGATGAGGGGTTTTTGTTCCGTAAGGATGCTACAAAGGAACCAGAAACATTAGAATAGGTTGATACTCATGAGGACAGAGATGGGACACGGGCCAATACTGAGGCACAGACAGAGGTACATGATCAGGTGGAGCAGCCACCTATGCGAAGAAATCCGGCAAGGTACAGGGATGACTCGAATGTTGCATCCGCTCTCATTATAGATGAGGGGGATCCGTCTAACTTTGAGGAAGCACTACAGGATGTAGATGCTAAGAAGTGGAAGATGGCAATGCAAGACGAGATGGACTCCTTGTACAAGAATGAGACTTGGGAGCTTGTGGAGCTTCCAGTGGGCCGAAAAGCGATAGGGTGTAAGTGAATTTTTCGGAAGAAACAGGATAGATACAAGGCAAGGTTGGTAGCAAAAGGATATGCTCAGCGTGAAGGCGTAGACTTCAGTGAGATTTTTGCACCTATTGTGAAGCAAGTATCTATTAGGTTCGTGTTGGCGCTGGTTGCCCAATACGACCTAGAGCTGGAACAGATAGATGTGAAGACTGCTTTCCTGCATGGGGAATTGGAAGAGCAGATATACATGGTGCAACCAGAAGGTTATACAGTGCAAGGGGCCGAGAACAAGGTTTGCAGGTTGAGGAGATCGTTGTATGGTCTCAAACAGTCGCCTACGCAGTGGTACAAGAAATTTGATTCCTTCATGATGAGTCAGGGCTTTGCCAGGAGCGAGTACGATCATTGTGTCTATCACAAGACACTGAATGATGAGAAGTTTCTCATACTGGTGTTGTACGTCGATGACATGCTTATTGCCAGTCATAGCATGTCTGACATCGATGTGTTGAAGACTCAGCTTTCAGGGACATTCGAGATGAAGGATCTGGGGGCTGCAAAGAGGGTTCTTGGCATAGATATTCATAGAGACAGGAAGAGGAGCAGGTTGTGGTTATCTCATGAAGAATACCTTGAGAAGGTATTGAAAAAGTACGAGATGGACAAGTCCAAACCGGTTAGCGTTCCCCACGCGGCTCACTTCAAGCTTTCTTCTGAACATTGTCCCAAAACGGATGAAGAAAAGCATGTTATGTCTCATGTGCCCTATTCAAGTGCTGTTGGCAGTTTAATGTATGCCATGGTCTGTACAAGACCAGATATTTCACAGGCTATGAGTGTTGTAAGCCGATTCATGTCTAACCCGGGCAAGCAACATTAGAAAGTTGTAAAATGGCTACTTCGATACATTCGGGGTACGCAGAACTATGTCTTAACGTTTGAGAAGTCAAAGGACAAGTTGGTTGGTTATGTCCATTCTGACTACGCAGGTAGTGTGGACAATAGGAGATCGACTTCAGGGTACTCGTTTGTATTAGCGGGTGGAGCGATTAGTTGGATGTCTAAGCTTCAGTCGGTGGTGGCTCTTTCCACTACTGAAGCTGAGTATATGGCAGTGACAGAAGCTTTCAAGGAAGCTGTTTGGTTGAAAGGGATGATAAATCAGTTGGGGCTTCAGCAGGAAACTGTGCCTGTTAATTGTGATAGCTCAAGTGCTATAAATTTGGCTAAAAATTCTGTTTATCACTCACGTACTAAACACATTGATGTGCGTCACAATTTTATTCGACAGGTGCTTGAGGAAGGAGATGTGACTCTGGACAAGATTCACACCAGCGTGAATCCGGCGGATATGCTGACCAAGGTGGTCCCTACAGAGAAGTTCAAGTTCCGCGTAACTTCTCTGGGATTGGCGAAGGCTTAACGAAGACGCAGTGATGCATGAGAGGCGGCTACTATGACTGATGATGAGTTGGTTCTTTGAAGAGTAGAAGAGATGGTTCAAAGTGTAATGATGCCTTGATGGAGTTTGTTGTGAAGGCCTCATTACTGTGCATGAACAGAGTCCACCGACCGATCGCACGACCGGTCGGCCAGTGGACAGGATATGCAATTTTGAGTCCAAAACTCTTTGGACGATTTTGGCCATTTTGAGACCGATCGCCAGACCGGTCGTGGAGATCTCAGACCGGTCACCAGACCGGTCGCAGGTTGCTCAGACCGGTCTGAGGACAAGTCTGAGTTAAGGCAGCATCCGGCACACCTCTCTGGACTGGTCACGACCGGTTGTGCGACCGGTCTGCGGTCTGCGGAGATTGTAGTGTTGCGCGGTTTTTGCGCTACTTGTTTCTATTTTCGAGTTTCCTCTTATATATATGTTTCCTAATCGTGCTAGACCTAATGCTAAGCAATACCTAGCTGTTCTAAACGGGATTAGGGTTATTGGGAAAGAGGATTGAGAGGTTGTGTGCTTTTGTTCATCTTTGGGATCTACTCGGGTAGTTCTAGCTCTGTAATCATCTGAATTCATAGTAGAAGTTGTCGCTTTGTGCCGTGGTTTTTTCCCGCAAGGGTTTTCCACGTAAAATTCGTTTGCTTTTGCATTGAGTGCTTGTGTGGCTTTGTGGTGATTGTTTGATCTTCTTCGGTGCTTCCGCTGATTGGTTTTCCAACAGTTCTGTGGTGCTAGCTCTCTTTCTCTAGTACAAAAAGGTTGTCGATGGGTTAACAGTGGCAATGGGCTAGGTAGCCAACCTGGCCCAGCATTGGACCTACTAGCTTGGCCCGTGGCCTGGCTTGGACCTCGCATGCATGCCGATCAATTTTCAGGTTGGACTTGGGCTCAAGTCGAGTGTTTCAAATAGAGCATAGCGTTCAGCCCTCTATAGTGTGTCGCACAATATGATAAATAGTAAGGATTAAATATTAAAAAAATAAAAATAAAAAATGCCTTAAAAATGCTTCATTTTTCAAGAAAATGCAAGCCAATCCACAGTGGACAGTCATTTTAAGTATTTAACCATAGTTTACTGAAAAACAAAATTCACATAATAGAGGACAAATAACCCATTAACATTTAAGTATTTAACCATATGGAACAATGAACAGCCACATGATAGAAAACAAGAGACCATATAAACAATGGACAGTCACAACTAGAAAACATGACCACCACCATCATCACGTGGACACTACACAGGACAACCACTAAAAATCCACCACTGTAGAGTGGTGGCCCACATGTTGGACTGGACAGTTGGATTACATGCCATACGCACATCACAGTGGGCCCCACGCACCTGGGCCACGGCATAGAAAACAATGCACAACCACCCAAACACTTCCACTGAAGCATGGTGGCCCTTGGATGGGTCGCATGCATGCCATACACACACCACAGCAGGCCCTACACATAACCATCTCGTAGAAAAAACCTATCCTACCTCATTGAATAGGAATCGGCATCCTCCAAAGGAAAAAAAAAAAAAAAAAAAAAAAAAAAAAATTGAAAAAATCCCATAAAAACCACAAATCTTCATCCGAAAAAAAAAAAGAAGAACTCATTAAGAGATATTAAGGAGCAAGAACATACCTCTGTCAAGGTCGAGAAGAGATTCAATCAATCGAATAACTGATTTTTTGAGCTTCCCATCCGTACGGATATGAAAAGGGGGAAATTTGAAATTTTCCTTCGTTAGGCATTCAACGCTCTTGAAAATACAGAAAATCGACCTTCTTGCAGGTTCGATTCATCGGCCAAAATCAATTCTTCAACGGCTTCGTGGATCGAAAGAATTGAAAACTTGGGATTTGGGGCCGGACCGGAGCTTGCGGAGATGATCAGGGCTTTCGAAAGAAACCCTTTTTCGAAAGGGAGTGGATTAGGTGTTATCAGGGGAACACCTTATTGGGTGTTACCCTTACAGTGGGGCCCACATGGATGATTATTTGTATATCCACTCCGTCCATCCGTTTCTCCAGGACATTTTAGGACGAATTTCCAAAATTTATACAGATCCAAATCTCATGTGGACCATATCATTGGAAACAGTGGCTATTGAGTGCCTCACCATTAAAAATTCCAAAGGTCTCATCCTAAGGTTTTAGTAATGTTTATTTTCAATCCAACCTTTTGATAATGTCAAGAAGATCGGATGAAAAGATAATATAAATATTAACTTGATCCAAAACGTTTTTAGCCCACAAAAAGTTTTTAATGGTCATTCATCATTGTTTCTAGTGGTATAGTTCACTTGAGATTTGGATCTTCTTAGGGTTTGGGATCACGAGCTAAATTGAGATGGAAAAACAGATGGACGGTGTGGATATATAAGATATACATTAAGATGGGCTCCACAAAGTTAGGGTAACACCCACTAAGCTGTTCCCCGGGCAACAGCAAATCCGCTCTCCTTTCGAAAACATTTTAGTTAAAGATTCTTTAAAATATGAGTTTAATACCATTTACAAAATGACATACGTCCTCAGCTGTGCATGTGGAGGCCCATTTTAGATGGTTAAGATTGTCTAAAATAGGAAAATGAACATATGAAGATAGGACTCACCATTTGGATGGTCTAGATAGCTCTTCATCATTGCCTCGTGTGAGAAGAATGAGTCACCACCATTTTACATGAATTGTTTAACTAATTGCATTAAAATCTGTTTTCATTTTGAAAAACAACGTACGTTGGGTACGCTATTAGTCACATGATACGGGAAAAACGATTTTTTCATAGGTGTCCGAATCCATTGGTGGCTGCCAAACAAAAAATTCTGAATAGAGCTTTTCATTGGTCCACGGCACACTGCATGATATCAATGTTATGTACCTATGTGATGACGTGGGCCAATAAAAAGGCTCTAAAAAGGGATTCACTGATTGGCAGCCAACAAAGGATCCAGATTCTTTTCATGGACGCGGATTAGGTGACCAACACCACCCCTAGGTGTTGGGCAGTGTGGGCCAACATGATGTATTTGTTTTATATCCAGGCTGTGTATCCGTTTTCCCTATCATTTTAGGATATTACCCCAAAAATGAAGCAGATCCCTCGAGAGAAGCAATGGGGATAATGACACTCACTGTTGAAACCTTTCCAAAGCTCACCATAATGCTTCTTTGTCATCCAACCTGTTGATAAGGTCACTTGGACTTAAATGAAGGGAAAACACAAATATTAGCCTGACCCAAAACTTTTGTTCCCCATAAAGTTTTTGATGGTGGGCATTCAATTACCATTGTGTCCTGTGCTATGGTCTATTTAAGCTTTAGATTTGTTTACTTTTGGATTCATGCCTTAAAATGAGGGGACAAAATGGATGAACGATGTGGATATAAAACATATATCACGTTGGATCCAACAGCACTGATCAAATCAATACATCAGGCTTCAGTCTACACCATGCTAGGCCATGAGGGGCTTGAATTGGGCTTTGGGACTTAAGGCCATGCCCAAACTTGGCTCATTGCCACCCATAAGATGGCTGCAGAACCATTATGGGGCTATTGGAGGCTCTCTTTTTTATTTTTTTAATGTTTGGCCATAATCAACATATTAAAAAAGATCCCTCACTGCACATTATTAAACCATGACAACCACAGTAGCCATTTATGGGGAAAAAAGAGCTTGTACTGAGGGCTTGTTATAGGGGTAAAATAGGTTTTTTATTTTTTTATTTTTGTATCTTTCAAAGTAACAAGAGTAACAGTGGTGCCCAGTGGTCAATTTCCGATACATTGAAATTCAAACCACAATTATTATAGAATTCATGTGATTTGAAATCATAGATTGTGTTTGGTTGGCAGATGGAGTGAAACCTCTATGTTTTATGCAGGCCTCAAATTGATTCCGTGAATTCTCCCACGGGCCACCCTGATGTTTATGTGAAATCCATTCCAACACTAGGTGCATCACCTATTTTAGGCCAAAGGCCAAAATTCGGCCACATTTGTGATTTTGGTGGACCACACAATTGAAAATAGCATACAAGGCATGACTCACCTTCAAAATCATTTCCTTTTGTATGGCCAACTTGAGTTATTTTTGGGCTTGATCTTTTGTCCCCAAGCATAAATTTTAGCTCGGAATCTAATGATGGGAGTAGATTTCATATAATTATGACAATGGGCTTTGAAAAAGAAATCAAAGTTGGATGTCTCTCCTCCAACTACTTCCCTTGGTGTGGCCAACCTAAATCATGTTTTAATATGGTTTTTCAGCCCCGAACCTAATTTGGGATGACACATCTAATAATACAAGTGGGTGTTTGGTAAACATCCCAGTAGGCCATGTAAAAATCAACGGTGAGTGTCAGTATCCCTACTGTTTCCCTACATATGGCCCACTTGAATTATGACCAAGTTGAATTTTGGGCCATATGACTAAAATGGGGTCATGCGCTCGGGTGATTAGAGTGGATTTCATAAAATTATCACAATAGGCCTTGAAAAAATCAAGGGCGTCTCTCTCCCAACTATTTTCCTTCACATGGTCTACTTGAAACAACACACATGATGATCCAGGTGGACTTCACTTAAAAATCACAATGAGACCCACTAATTCTTGAAGTAGGTTTTGGTTGATTTTCATGCAGAAGCTAACTAACATCAATCACGTGTCGAACCAAAAATTTCTCACACTTGACAACCTTGATTTTTATGTGAAATCCACCCTAACCATTTGTTGTGCCACATCAAGTTAAGCATAAGATCCAAAAATTAACCCAATGATGGACCACATGATTGAATGCATTATATGGAGCAATAGTAAACCTCCAAATTATTTCTCTTCATGTGGCCCACTTGAATCATGGATGAACTTAATTTTTTGTCCCGATTCCTACATTTTAACTTGGCATCCTAGGTTGGAGTGGATTTCATTACTCATCATAATAGGCCCTAAAAAGATTAAGAGTGGGCGTGCCTCTCCCAACTGTTTTCCTTCACAAATTGGGTAACTTCTGGGCTCTACGGTTAAATGGGTTGACAAACCTAGTGATCAAGTAGATTTCACTTAAACATCACAGTGAGACGCGTAAGCTAACTGGCATGGCTCACCAAGATGTTTATGTGAAATCCACCCTTATCACCGGGTGCGTCACACCAGGTTAGGCTTAGGACCCAAAATTTAACCCCACCTGTAATTCAGGAGGACCACACAATTGGAAACAGTATATGTGGCCCACCCAAATCACCAATGGTCCTATTTTTAGCCCCAATGCCTAAATTTTAGCTTCGCATGGATTTTATATAACCATCATGGTGGGCCCTAAAAAATTCAAGAGTGGGCATCCCTCTGCCACAGGATCAAGCAATGGGATGACTTTCAAGCGATGGGCCTAACATGGGGTGACGGACCTAGTGGTCAGCGTGGATTTCACATAAACATTGCAGTGGGGCCCACCCAAGACCACCCACACCGTCGCCTCGAGTGGTTGAATTTCTGACTGTTTCTGACTGTTGGTGGAATCCATGGTCATCTTTGATGAATTCACGCCTTGATGCAATGCAATGGTTTCAAAATGGTTGAATTGGTGGGAAATGGCAAATGGTTGAATTGGTGGGAAATGGCACCGCAATACACCGATTACAATCAAATCCACACTGCCAAACGACGCTCATGGCATTCCTTGGCTGTAAGGGCTGCCATGGCCCCTATTGTAACCGTAACGACAATGGATGTGATGGCTAACGTTGCCACTATTGAATACCTGGTGCAGAATCGACTTGAGTCGTAAGCATTCAGTTCAATGGATGGGAGATAACCAGGTAGCAATAACATTCCCTAGTAGTTTCATTCCTTTCAAGTTTGTCTGGAGCCTAGTGCCTGGGGTTCTGAATATCAAATCTGATAACCGATCAGATTAAAAAACCCTTGGGATGAACCGGCCCATTTCAAAAACACTATTTTCTCATTTTTCTACTTTTGTATTAATTTCAACTATAGAAGAAGCTTAGAAACTCAATTTAGACAAGAAGGCTTATTTCGGGGATCAAAACACAAGTTTTGAGTAGAACCCTTTTTTTTAGCCCCTCATTTTTCTTCTTCTGCATTAATTTCAACCATTGGAGAAGCTTAGAAACTCATTTTAGACAAGACAGCCTTATTTTGGGGATCAAAACACAAGTTCGAGTAGAGAATTGAACTGGATTGAAATGGAGCGAACCATTTTGGGAAAAATAGAAAGAAGGGGTAAACTATCACTTTATGTTTTTTCTTTTCTTTTTGCTTGCATTACAAAGTATTGAGCCCTAATCAACAAATCATGCTTGATTTGTATTCAATTAAGGCCTATTTGATTGAATTTCAGTAGGTCAAGCCAATAGACAAGCATTCTTATAGGAAAATCAGTGTTTTAAATAGCGAATAGCGTGTGTAGCGTAGCCTTCACCCCTCTGAAGCGTGAGGCGTAAGCTACATAGCGTATAGCGTAAGCTACACACTACATAGATTGTTAATCAAGGTTGCACTTGGTTGCACCAAATTGGATGATTAATAATAAAATTTAACAAAATTTCATGATATTTGGTGCAACCAAATGCAACCTAAAGTAATAGCAAGGGGTAATGATTAAGTATAAAAGTGAAGAACGAGCAACAAAACTGATTTAAAATGATTTCTTATATTATTTTACTAAAGAATTGAAAAGACTAATGAATTTTCATTGAAATAGAAAAATGTAACAAATCATTAAAAATATTATTGATTTTAATGTTATAGTGAAGAATGACTTGTAATGTAAGCTATGTAGCGTGTAGCATGGTCTATGAAAAGTGTAGCGTATCCAAATTAATCATGTTACATAGGCTACACGCAACTTAAGATATTTTCATGAGCTACGTAGCGTTTAGGCTAAGCTACGATACGTAGCGTAAGCTACACGCTACATAGTGTAGCTATTTAAAACAATGAGAAAAATATAGAAAAATAGTGTGATACACCATTGAATACATCTTAGAAAAAGTAATAGATTTTGGTGTTTTACGAAAAAAATTTACCCCAATAAGATTTCAAAACCTTTTGGGCTAAAAGAAAAAGAAAGACTGCTACAGGCTCATATTGCCTTGTACAGTCCAGTAGGGCCTGACATGCCCTATAGTATATCATCCCTCATTTTCAATACTAAAGAAGGTAATCTCAATTTGTTTATTTCGACTTTGTTGAACTAATTCTTCAGATTCAATGAAGTGGTCCATCCAAAAACACAGCCCTTGAACTAATTCTTCAGATTCAATGAAGTGGTCCATCCAAAAACACAGCCCGAAGCCTTCACGTAAAATAATCGCACATCCATGTCTCCTAACTTTCCACATTAACATATAGCCACAACAATTCCATAAAACATCATGCATTTTATTACAGTAACTCGAAGCATTTCATATTGTAACGAAAATAGAGAGATAAAAAGATTAGAAAACTACCGACCTACCTCCTCAGCTGTACACTGCAGAAATCCCAGCAACGAAAGACAGCATGAAACATGTCTCTGGTAAACTGTTGAAAGCTCTAAAGAGTCTCAGAAGGTTAGTTCATTTCAAGGCTCTAAAGGGTTAGAAGAGCACCATGTATCATCCTAGCAGTAAAAGCATGTATTCCGGCATCAAAGGAGCTACTGAACCCTGCCCAGATCAATTTGATCTCTTCCTGGCAGTCTGTCCATCCTGATAGTAACGGGATTCGCCGATGCTTCCGACCTCTTGAAATCAATCTCCATCTCCCTCTGCTTCACTTGCAATGCCATCCGCTCGTTCTCCAATCTCATCCTTTCGTTTTCCAGCCGCAGCCTCTCTAGCTCCCTATCCTTCTTGCTGCAGAATCTCAGCCACCTAAACCGACTCTTCTCTAGTTCGAATGCCTGGGCCTGGAAGCTAACCCTCTGCTCTTGGAGCTGCAGGGTTCGGTTTCTAATCCACTCCTGCTGCTCCCAAGGTGATTTTGCAGCGTCTTGAAGCATGCCAACCATCTCAGCTCCAAAATTATCCAGAGTGCTGGAATGCAACCAGATATCCTCTTCGTTCATCTTCTTCCTCTTCCCGAATTCGGTGATTCTCTCAATGTCTTCATCCCCATTTGCATCACCCTCATTCTCCACATCATCATCACTGTCCTCGTTATCCTCATCATCTTCCCCCTCGAACCCATTGCCGTCCTTTGAGCACCTCGCACCAGGAGTGCAATACCCTCGCAAATCAATCTCATTAGAACCGGGTATCTTCAGCCCATTGTGGAAAGCGCACATCTCCTTGTAAAACAGGTGCTTCGAACTCAAGATCTTCCTGACATCGTCCTTCATCTTGGGCGAGAGGTGAGTCATGGAGTCTAGGAGAATCGGGTTCTCCACAACCCGGCAAGTGGTCCCACGGCCGAGAATATCATTCAGCCGCTTGTACCTCTTATTCAGATCATTGAACTTATCCTCGCATTGCTGTGGCGAAACATAGCAGCCCCTCTCCATCATGATCTTTGATACCATCTTCCACTTCCCTTCTTCTGCGACGCCCCAGATTTCCTCTTCGGTCCCTCAGTGGCGTTATCAGGTGGGCCATCCTCCCCGACACAAGAAACCACCGCTATCAATAGCCGGACCATGTTATCCGTCCATTTCATCCGTTGCCACGGAGACCCCAATTTCCCCTTTGCCCCATTGAAATGGGCGTCATTTCCATCGTCTGTGAAGCTTGGCTCGTCCTCGTCGCTAGTATTGTTATTACTGTTGCTATTGTTGTTGGCGGCAGCATTCATAGTAGTAGTGATAGCATTAGAATTAATGCCCTTCCCTTTACTGTAATTCACAGGAATGCCCTTCGGAGCAGCCATCAAGTGATCATTACCAAACCCGGCCATCACGCCCATCGCCTGCATCTGATGGTGATTATGATGTGGCAGCGTCGGCGGCGGCCCATGGGCAAAATGGTGGTGTGGTGGGTGCCGATGGATCGACGGTTCGAGATCTAGCACCCTTGCCGGCGGGCCCGACAAAATCCCACCTCCCATAACCGAATTATCCATTTTTTTCCAACCACCAGAAAGCGAGATCGCATCAATCAATTCCTTTCGTTAACCCTAAAAAACGCCAAAAAATCCCTAAATTTTCAAGAACCCTAACATAGCCAGTTTAACTAAGCGAAAATCCTACCATGATTTAACATCAGAGAGCGAAATCCGACCGTCAGTTGCTGATTTCTCTAGAATCTACAGGGTTTCCGAAACCCTAGAAAAACCCCAGCATGCATGTAATCGCCTGAAAAAAAAATAAAAACCAAAAGATCTTTCCACTCATTTCGATATTCCAGAGAGAGGGAAAACAAAGCAAATCGAAATCGATAAAAACACAAATATCTGAAATTGAGAAAGCGTTTGGCGCGAATGAAAATGCAAAGTGATGGAATTGGGGAAGGGTAAATAGGGGGAAAGCAGGAAATAAAAAGAGAGAGAAGCTGACCTGGAAGGAGAGTCGACGGAAGGAATGGCGAGAGGAGAGGGAGTTAGGTGGGAATAAATACAAAGGTGGGGATAGAAAAGGGATAAGAAAAAAGATTCTTTTGGGAGTTATTCAAAGGCATGGATTACACTCGCCATTCGACCTCTGTCACTGTCGCTTCTCTCTCCCTTCTTCGCTTAATATGGAAAAAAAGGGCAATTTTCAGGTTGAGTTTTCTTTTCAAACTGAAAATTCCCAAAATACCCCATCCCCTAACTGTAGTCGCCTGACTCGCGTGCCTGCCTGAGTTGCGCTAATTGATCGCAGCGTGTGACAATTATTCATCAGATCCACACCGTTCATCAGGTGGACCGATATAATTTAATTTTTCCTCCTAATAAAAATTCTAAAATAATTATTAGGTAGCCCACAATATTAGGATAGATGTAAAATCATGCATAAAACCTCTAAATTCACGTGATGTGGCTTACATGAGCTTTTACATGTCCATATTTTCGGTTTTCCCATCCATTCTCTTGTAGTGCTTCAGATGAGTGGATTGGATGGAATAGAAACACTACAGTGGACCCCACGAACAACTTAGTAGAGTTTAATGGTGGGATTTAGCATCACAAGTGTTTCCCATGGTGTAGCCCATCTGAGTATTTAATTGGCTTGAATTTTGGGTTCCATCCAAAAACAGGGTGGTCACCTGATGGACGGCGTGGATCTCATCCATATGAAGTCGTTCGTCCACATAAGCGAAAATCACGCCCCCCTTCAGCCTACGAAAGTCATGCGAGCGTTTTCTTTGCGAGAGCAAAGAGTGGAAGGGAGGGAAGGAATGGGAGTTGCAGTTGCACTCGCCTCACACGTGGAGACCAGACGAGGCGCATGTGCGAATATCGGAGCCGTTCATCAAGAGATCCAACATGCTACATGATCGAGAACATTTCTCATCATGTAGCATGTGAGATGATCATTTCCTTTTATCTGTACTGTACCAATAAACGTTTAATAGAAAGGGATGATATGATCAGATTATCTCTATCTGTGTGATCCATATGATGATGATCCTTGAATAAATTTTGATGCATGAAATCCAAACGGTGGTTATATCCTAAATATCCGATCGGATCATTCATACGTGTGGAAAGTGTCCGCGTGTGAGGCCAGTGCACTTGCACTCGAGCGAGTGAGATTAGCATTTCTCCAAAAGAAAACGCATTTGCAAGCGGGATTTGATGGAGCGCACCCGCACTGTGTGGTAGCCCGGATGTACATTTCACATCCATATGTACACGTGGAATTTACCTTAAATCTGAACCGTCCAATAGGAATAAAATAATGTTTATTTTTATTGTAGAAAAAATACTGTCTATTGACTGAAAGAAAAATATGATTGAATTTTAATGGTAGAACGTAAATTGGAATGAATGAACGGTGAATATCAACGGTAAATGTATACAATCAGTTGTCGTTATTATCTAATCCATTTTATATTTGTTACGTGATCAACATACAGTAGCTTCCACTATTTTGACGGTTTGGATTTGAGAGAAATGCCACGTGTACGTTGGGAAGCGTCGTATGTATCTTAGATACAGCGTCCTCGCGTACGCTACGTTAAAGCCCGCGGCGAGACTCTGATGAGGAGGCTGCCGAGCGATTCGCGCACTCTGAGCACCTGACCGTACGGTTGCACGTGTGAGAGATCCTTAGTACTTGTTAGGTGAGGGCCACCGTGAAAAATACCAGGACCTAATGGATGTCCATCTGCTGATGGGGATATCCACACGTGTGTGTCTGATATAGACAGTAGGCCATATTTTCTCTAACCAGCGATTGATTCCATACACGTGTCTGTATCCTATCAGATGAGCGGACAGATTTTTGACCTAAGAGTGTTTTCAAAATGGGCCCACAAGATGAATGGTCCGGATATTTCAAACGTGTGGAAGGCTGGCCCCTTAGACCTCTCCTCACGTGGGCAAAGCATTTCCGGCAGGAAGTGCTTTGCTCGGCTCACACGTGTTTCTCCACCCGGCGGGACTCCCGAAGAAGACTCAGATTGTGGCACGCGAGCTGATTGGGTGCGCCCCGGCTTCAGTGAAGACGGAAGCGGATTGCGTCCTGAGTAACTCAGTACGCTAATCGTACTGAGTAAACTCTGCGGGGTCCACCGTGATTTATGTATTTCATCCACTCCGTTCATCCATTTTAAAATATAATTTTATTTCTTGAGAAAAAAATTAAGTATATATAGAGCTTAAGTGAACCACACTAAAGGAAACAATGTGAATTGAACATGTACCACTGAAAAATTCTTGGAGGCCGTGGAAGTTTTAGATCAAACTAATATATATTTTTTTTAACCTTCATCAATGCCTGTGTGATCTCGTGAACAGGTTGGATGACAAATAAACATCACTGAGGGCCCTAGAAATGCTTCAACGGTGGAAATCATTATACATACTGTTTCCGGTGGTATGGTCCACCTTAGTTTTGGATATGCTTAAATTTTGGTTTCAACCCCTTAAATGATCTGGAAAAGCGGATGGACGGTGTAGATAAACTACATACATTTACATTAGGCCAAACTGAGTTTACTTAGTACAATAAGAGTGTCCTAAGTTACGGTTTACTTAGTACGATAAGAGCGTCATGAGTAACTTAGGACGCAATCCGATTCCACTGAAGACAGTGCAGCCCATATCGTGGAGGCCACCTTGATGTATTCTACATCCACTCCGTCCATCCGTTTTTTAAGATCATTTTAGGCCATGAGACAAAAAAAAAATAGGCAGATACAGATCACAGGTGGACCATACTATAAAAACAGTCCTGATTGAACGCTATGCTATTAAAAACCTCCTAGGGCCCACCGCTTTGTCTCCCTAACGTTTATTTTTCGTCCAACCTGTTAATGAAGTCACAAAACCTAGGTGAAGGGCAATATAAATATCAGCTTAATCCAAGACTTGTGTGGCCCACGATAAGTTTTCAATGGTCAATCATCATTGTTTCCCATGGTATGGTCTATATCAGATTTAGATCCATTTCATTTTTGGGATCATCGCTTGAAATGATCAAGAAAAATGGAATGACGGTGTGGATGTAGAGTACATATATCAACATAGGCCCCATGGTAAGGGCCGCACACCTCATCTGCTCTCTTGTGAGACATTAGTTGATAAAACTCAAACAGTACCATTATTGTGACATGAGCTTCCATGTGAGAAGTATTTTCTTTTTATAACTTTCCGGGCATTGCTTAATGAAAATGCCCCTTTGGCATTTAGTGTCTCCTTTTATTGGATGCGGATTGCATCCTACCCTCGCCGGGAACGGGCATGAGCGTTGATTGGCCACTTTGATGTGTGGGTTTTATCCACACCGTCCATCCATTTCAGCATGTTATTTAATGAAATAGGACATAAATTTAGGTAAATCCAAGGCTAAGTGGACCACACCATAGGAAGCAGTGGTGGTAATGATTCTCACCATTAAAACTTTTCTAGGCCCACCGTGATGTTTATTTGCCATCCAACCTATTCATAAAGTTACAAAGACCTTGATTAAGGGAAACCACAAATGTCAACTTGATCCAAAACTTCTGTGGCCCCCTAGAAGTTTTCAATGGTGAGAATTTAATTCTCATTGTGTGGTCCGCCTGTATCTTGGATATCCCTCATTTTTTGGCCTACTACCTGAAATTATACGAAGAAATTGATGGATGGTGTGGATAAAACCCATACATTATGGTGGCCCCCTAGAGCTCTTACCTGTTCCCAACTGGCATAATCTGTGTCCGCATGGATGGGGCTGAATGGGAAAGTTGAGAGGGCTTTTAAGAATGGGGTGTGAGTCTACTAAATCAATGATTGGGATCTAACCTCAATCGATACGATCCGTTCACTTTAATCTGATAGTCGTGAACCCACAATAAGGTCATTATAAAAAAAATGGAGCTTTTTGTGGCCTACATCTGCATTAACGCTATGAGTTAATTCTACATTGTTTCCTCCAGTGTGGTCTATCCATGATGAGTTTTGCCCTCAAACTTGAATAGATGACATGAAATTAAAACTTCATTTATGTGGACGGCTTGTATATGCTCCAAGTCTATCTAATAGGCCTCACATAAGGCGTGAGATGGGTTAAATAAATGGGTCCTTGCGCGAGAAAAGGTCATTTGTTAGCTGGGACTGTTGTCACCTCCATGGGACCCACTTCTAAGAGCTTTTGGCATGCATTCAGCATCATTCCTTCCCTTCCAGCAAGCTTTTAAGTATTTTTTTAAGATTTCTGATCACAATCTTTAACGTAAAAGCTATGATGTTCAAAGGTGAGTTTAAGTTATGATAATAGTAGCTTTTTTTTTAATATTAATTATGAGATTTTGTGAAAGTATTGAGGGTGTGATGGTTCCTTTTATAATTATTATTTTTACGTTTATGGATATGAAAGTTGAAAGCTTATGAAAGGGATGAATTTTGTGACGAAAGAATGTTGCAACAGATAAATGCGATGAATGTTATAACGGATGAATCATAGTTGTTTCGAGATTTGGATTTGATTCATTTTTTGGATGATGCCCAAAAATGAGTTTACAAAATGTACGCATGACATAGATATAAGGAACATACATCAAAGGTGGTCCCACGGTCAAAGATCCCACACACATGGCCCTCCTATAAATCCACCACCAAGGAAATGTTTACTTTACACTTTTCATTGCCAGTTATGTATACACCTGCATGTGGCGCTTTTTCACCGACGCTTGACCAGGTGCATCCAATATCTCTTCGGTTGACCCACTAGAATGTGTCCAGTTTCATGTTAGACGCAATCCGTATCCCTGGTAGAAAAATCCCAACCTTTCAATTTATAATCAACAAATGGATGGTCATTGAGAGACTGTGACCATCCAATTCAAGAGATTTTTGGACCATTGAGGATGATCAATCGTTAAAACATGGGCCCCACTTGTCAAAAGAGAAAACGTGTATCACATTCCCAAGTTGAAGACCCAATTGATTCTCTCACAAGTAGTTGAGGTGTGGGGCCCACCCCGGTGTATGCATAGCATCCAACTGGTCTAACATGGTTCCCCCATGATGAAAATGGGTTGCCCCAAAATATTTTCGATCTAACCATCCAGTGGCCGCTACATGAATTTCTGGGTTTTGGGTGGTGTCCATTATTTTCTTTCATGGGGCCCACGTGATGATTGTATTGGCATGATTTTTGGGCCAATCCCATTTTCATGATCAGGAAACCATGGTGATGGATTGGATGGCATGATAAACCATTATGAGCCACACATGCAGCTAGCTCGGCGTTTTCATTTTTCATCTACAGCTAGTTGCCTGTGAGACCTTCCCATACAGCCTATGTGCTGGGCCATAACCATAACCAGGCCCATAACCTATATATTCAAGTGGTGTAGCCAACTTGAGTTTTGAAATGGCCCGGATTTTGGTTTCTCTCTTTATCTGGGTGAGGCTCATCTGATGATTGGTTTGGATGGCATATTTATGATGTGTTGGACCCCATGTTCCATATGAAAGTCTCCACCCTATGCATCACATTAGGACATGGGCCTAAAATAAGGGATTGCCTGTTATCGATTTGAACCGTTTATTCAATGCAACTAGGAGTAATCCATGGTGCAAAATTCACACCAATCACATTATCCTAAGCATCCGATTGATAAATGAAAAATAAATGGTCAAGATTGAGAAGAGAAATAAAATAGATACAAGTCATCATCTTGAAATATTTATTCAACAGGTGTCACTTTGTATTAACATAACACTTTGGTTTTGATGATTCTAACCATGTGATTTATGGTTCATAGATAATTGATGGTTTTAATAAATTGGGCTCATTTGAAGGGTTAGGAACATCCAATAGTTTTATTGAATGAACTCACTGTTCATGATTAGGCATCTCACATGTCATTCAAAAGGTCTAGAGACAATAGTAGAACCAAATATATGTTACTCCAACGGTATCTTGTTTGAAAATCAGTTTGAGTTTTTTAGCATGACTTCAAACTCATAAAATATAGATAAATGGCAGGCGCAGGTATTGATTTAAATATAGATATGAGACACAATCAGCAACATAGGGTGCATTTTAAGCCACAAGAAGGAAAAATGGGAGATAAAAGTTGTATTTTTGTATCTCATGGCTAAAAACACATTATATTTAGGTTAATGTATTCAATAACGGTTTGGGTGGTCATAACAGCCAGAATGGTTACCTTTTTAATATAAGGCGTGATAGCTGTTATAGTCTCCCGTAATGGCTGTTACGATCTCTTTTTTAATGTAAAGAAAAGGCTAAAAGAAACTTATATCTATCCCATAATGTTAAAAAAAAAAAAATCGAAAAAAAAAAAAAATTCCTATATCTACCTTATAACTGGTCATTATGGGGCTGTTATGTCCTTTACATGAACATAACAAGCCGTTAATAGTAATTACGTTACAACCTCATAACTTGTAATGATTGCCACCGTCTCCTTTACATCCTTATAATGGCATACCATGATCTAGGTGCCAACAGGTAATTACTTTTCTTTTGAAATTAGCAGTTTTAAATGCATTTTAAATTTGCACCAACGGCCCTTAAATATGTGAAGTGTTCATGCGCTCACTCGCACTATAGCCATTAAAATCATGGTCTGACAACAGCTATGATAGCATGGCCGTTAATTACAAGAAACAATTTACCAAAGATAGCCATTCAATCCTCCCCTTTCACAGTCACTTCTATCATATAATTTATTAATGAGATTGCACTTTTCAAATATTTCTATATTTAGGGACAAACATTAATAAAAGTTGGTAAAGATTAGTTGTCTTAATAGAGGTATATGTTTTAAAGGCTCTAGAAACTTCCGTCCATTATTTAACGGTTCAAAATTTAATGAGTTGTTTTGATGCATGAGATCTAGCTAAGGGGTGAAATGAAGGCCTTTCTTGAAAATTGATGTGATCTCCATGGCCTTAGCTTATGTGGACGATCGTGATTGCATGAAGGGTGAGCCCTACTAAATAATGTGGACTGTGTGCGCCTGATGTTTGGTGAATTTTCATTCTATTAGATTATAGGTAAAAATTCAGTTGGTTTTTATGTTTCTGTTATGAGTTATTTTAATTAGTTATATTTAGCTATATTGGTGGTTAGTGGTGTCTTTAGAATTAATTACCTAAATTAGTTAGAGATTAAAAAAAGGCTGTTATAATCAATTTAGGAGCCTCTAAATAGTTTGAAATTTGTAAGCATAATTAACTCTCTGCTTGTAATGAAAATTTGAGAAGGTTAGAGAGAACAGAGCTAAAAATGCTTGTAGGTGTTTGGATTGGCAAACTACTATGAACTATCCAAACCCTTGAGATCCCCCAATTCTCCTTCATCCTTTCGTATGTTTTGAAGTTGTTTGGATTCCATCAAAGCATTAGATTGGGGATTATATCAACTTTCTAGGTGTAAAATAATTTCAAGTGACGTGAAATTAGTTTTATTTTGAAGCCTATCAACTTTCAAATGAGCCAAAGATTGTAAGTTCTGATATTGAAACCTATATAGTCATGACATGATTTAAGGGTCTCGTTATCATTTTTAACATTCTAACAATTAGTATGATAGTAGGGTTTCATTGCTTTCGGCCAAAGCCTATAATTGAAGATATATTTATTTATGTTTTTAAATATAAAGAGTTTTCTCAAGTTCCAGCAAGATTGCTCACCAAGGTGCTAAAGAATTATGATTTGATCAAATTGAGATGCTTGCAGATCTCTCCATCTTCGTATGTTAGTCAATTTGTTCCTAAATAAGTCGCAAGATTACGAGGCCTAATTATCTAAGTCGACTTTGATCTATGAGTCACCTTCATTTATATCATAGTATATGTGTTTCATTTTTCTGATTCAAATTTTTTGTATCAGTTGGTATCAGAGCTAAAATTCACGTGAAGTAAATCTTCATTGATCTCGCACGTATTCTCCGTTGAGATGGCATTTGAGAAAGCAGAGAAGATTGAGAAGATTTAGAAGATCGATGCAAGCAAAAGAGATGCGAGAAATCAAAAGAGCTCAAACATATCTTCAACAGGTTATAAGAAATTGCACAATGACAAAGAGAAGCTCCTGTCAATTCTTAATATGTTGAAACCAGGTACTTAAAATTTGAAGGAGACCTAGTATATGGCAAATGGGATGTCGAAGAACAAGACGTATTGGAGGCCATTGTGATAGGAAATGAACCACCACTAGATTGATTAATGGATCAACAATCAAAACAACAAAGATAACTATCAATCTATGTGTAATAAATGACTAATGGATCAAAGGTCACATTAGTGAAATCTGATAAGGAATGTGTTAGGATTGAGATTGGCTTGTCAATCCCATATTAAAGAAGAATGGATCATGTTGGAGTTTTCCTCCTCGGTGTACAGAGGAGAGAAGAGTGATTTTTTTTATCACCGGCTGACCGGTGCCCCCTGGCCAGCCGGCCGGACAAAGTGCCTGGAATGTCCAATTTCTATGGATAGTTTTTGTGAAGGCTGACCAGTCGTCCGGCCGGCCAGAGGTCCTGGCCGACCGGTCGGCCGACAGACAGGTCGGGTGTGTGGTTTCTCTCATTAAAAACTCTCTGGACATGTTTTTGTACATCCGATCGGCTGGCCGGAGGTGTGCGCGGACTACACAAGTAGTTTCTTAATGGGGCTCTAACACTTGCAAACGGCTATAAAAAGAGCTCTAATCCAGGATTTAGGAATCTAACTCGGTGTTATACTCGTCCAAGGTGAGAGAGAGAGAGAGAGAGAGAGAGAGAGAGAGGCGGGAGAAGCTTGTTGGAAGAGGAGGCTTTGCTTGTTAAGGTGATTCATGGTACAACAATGTCTCGGCTCTTCAACGTCCTCATGCTCGGTGAGATCTCTCAGTTTCTAGTCCTTTTATTGTTTATTCATCCTTGCATGGGTAAAGAATGTTTGATCCAAGCTGTGCGTACTTGTGATTGAGGTTGTAAACGATTCTCTTGTTAGTGGATTATTTGTCTGGATGAAGTCACGTGGTTTTTACCTCTAGAAGGGTTTTCTACGTAAAAATCTCTTGCGTCGTATGGTTGGTAATTTGCTTTTGTTTATTGCATTATCATATCTCATAATTCAAGTGGTTTGGGGGGGAGATCCTAAGGTTTTGTGAAATGCACCCAACAGATCATGCAAAGCAAACACTCAGGTGGAAAGAATCCAAGTGAATCCAGCTGCACAACTATCTACATATATAATTTCTTCTCTTGTTGCTACTTGTCATGTCCCAATCAAATTCATGTATATGATCTGCTTGGATACTGACGTTGAGTTGCAGAAAATTTAGCAGTCATGTTCTAATCTGCATCCCAAGGATGATCAACATGACATGGAGGTCTACAACAACAAGTGTTGTCATTGCTTAAAACATGGAAAGTAGGAAGGGGAAACTGGCACGAGAGTAATGTCGATAAATGCACAAGCCTTCACCACTAGCTTAGACCAATTAGCAGAAGAATATTCAAAACAAGAGTGCATTAGGGTTGGAGGATCGATATCAGTTTTCAACCAAACTCGAAGGCAATCTTTTCAACCCATGGAGAATTAAATGGACTTTTGTGGCCTAGGCCTATATGGATGAACATGATTCGTGAAAGTTGGGACCCATCAAATTTGTTGACAATGTGACCCCACTCGCATGAAACGCATGTTCCCCTCCTCTTTTTTTAGAAGCCTTCTCTTATTGTGTTTTATTATTTAGTTTGTTGCTCGAGTTAGATTCCATCATATTGGGGTAATGGTCGGTCACCTTGCTTTAAGTAATGGGCATTTTTCGCAGGGCACAATGTCTGCAGGTGTAGATGTGATGAGGCTCGATCGTCATCTCTCTCATGGATAAATACTCTGAATCCACAGAGCCTCCGAAAATCTTTAACCAGACTTCCTTGAATTCACAAGGGAAAACTCTCAAATCCACAAGGAGAGAGAAGGCAAAGCCAAGATTTTATTAAAAAATGAATAATAATATCCAAAAATGAGTTTAACAACTATTTATATCATAAGCAAACCCTAAAAGAATAATAAGAAAGTCCCAATAAAAAATGGAAACAAAAAACACAAATTCACGCAAACTGTAGGTTGTTGTTGGTGTGGCTCCTTAGGTGGGACCGAAGGTCACCTTAGGTCGAACCAAAACCAACCGAAGGTAATTTCGGTGACATCGAAATTGGCCAAAACTTCACAGTGCACGGGGGTCCCAAAAATCCAAATGCGGTAGGATAAAAAATTACCGAATTTCTTCTATTTTTCCTTGATCTTTTTTCGGTTCTTGTGTAATAGGAATGTGCTCGATCCTTGCCCTCAATCAGGGGCTTCTCTCCCCACATCAGACCCCTCCACTTCAAATAAACTCGTCCTTGAGTTTTGTTTTGGATTTAATCCACAACACAATCATAACTTCAGGGGTCGGCGTTTTCTAGTCTTTTTTGGCTTCTGCTCCATCTCGTATAAGAGATAGGGTTCTTCAACCGTGTTGCTTCTCTTGAGCACATCTTCAATCAAACCAGCCTGCAATGCCTTACTATCTTCCACAGTAGAAAGTACCCAAGAATTAACTGCGATGCACATGGATTCCTACAAAATTGGTTCCACAACTTCTGGAATGTTTATGGATTCCAACAAAATCGGATTCATAATTTCTGAAATGTCTACAGGATCCTCTTCTGCTTGAGGCAGCACCAGATCAACATTATGTACCTGATTGGTCACTTGTTCGTTCCACTCTACTAACACTTCACATACGAGTGAAGGAAACGTTTCAACAGGGGACGGATTCGCATCCTCTAACACGAGACTTGGTTGTTCTTCTTGAGACCCTTTATTCCGCGTCCAACACACATTCTTCATATGTATCGACTTGATTCTGCACATCTATAGAAAACTGCCCCTCCACTTTAGAAGTTTCGGGTGGATTTTCTGATTTCACAGGGGCGACCTACGCGTTGTTGACAAGGTTGGAGACCTATGGCGACACTGCCTCAACCAGATCTTCCTTGTCGACTAGGAAACAGGCTAGCAACAGTCGTTTCATCCGCTACCACGACCGAATTAGTGGTTTTCCTTCTTGCTTCCGATAGTACTGAACATGTAACCACCAATCCCAAGCGTCATCATACAAGTGGCATATCGCAATTGAAACTTTTCTCTCTTAAGGAATTTGCATGTAGTCGAAGCGGTACTCAACTTTAGCGAGCCATTCGTCGATGCGAATCATGTCCGTTGAAGTTAGGAAGAGATATTGCCTTCTTGTAGATCAATTTATTGAGTGTGATTGATTTAGGATAGCCCTGCGACTCATCGCCGATGACGCTTTATGAGCAACTTGATTGTAAAATTTAACAGAACCCGAAATCGGGATTTCACTACAAACAAGAACTCGTTCTAGTTTCTTGTTGATACGATCGAATCCAGCCAACAACTCTTGCGTGGCTTGATCAACCTCCCGTTGCACCTGATTACGTGGCAAAATCGACGCATCCGTAGAACGGTAGAGGGAAGACTGCAGTCCTTACATCATCTTCCGTCTCTCCTGTGGAGAGCTTCCATTCTCTCCGAAGGATAATGAATTCCTAGATCATCGTCCACAGAATTTTGTCTGTACCTTTGTTAGTTGCAATTAGCCCAAAGGGATGCCTTACTCTGATACGAACTTAGCGTAAGTTAGACGTGGTGAGGTCGATCATCATCTCTCTCACGGATAAATACTTGAAATCCATGGAGTCTCTGGGAATCCTTAACCGAACTTCCTTGAATTCATAAGAGAAAAGTCTCGAATCCACGAGAAAAGAAAAGGTAAAGCCAAACTTTTATTAAAATAATGAATAATAATCTCCAAAAATGAGTTTAACAACTATATAAGAAAACCCTAAAAGCATGATAAGAAAGCCCCAATCGAAAACGGAAACAAAAAAGAAAATTCACGCAAACTGTAGGTTGCTCTCGGTGGCACCTTAGGTGGGACCGAAGGTCACCTTAGGTCGCACCGAAACCAACCGAAGGTAACTTCGGTGGCACCGAAATTGGCCAAAACTTTACAGCAAGTAGGGGTCCCGAAAGTCCAAATTCGGTGGGACTGAAAGTTGTTGAATTTCTTCCGTTTTTCCTTGATCTTTTTTTTGTCCTTGTGCAATAGGAATGTGCTCGATCCTTGCCCTCTATCAGAGGCTTCTCTCCCTACATCATATGGTCATCTCTTTTTGGAACCTAAAAGAATTTTCTCTTATACAATAATGAGTGAGAGAAAATAGGATTGAAGGGTTTTTTCTTAAGGAGAGAGTTTTCTCCACGGGTTTGTTCATATATATTAGCAAGGTGGAGAGAAGAAGCCTCTCGGTTGCTTAAAGAGAAGAGGCCGGATGGTTTTTCCAAAAGTTTCCTTGATACATGAGAAGAAAAATATTTCTTGCATGTTCATTGTACTTGGGCAATGTTTTTCTTGTATTTTGTACTCTCCTCATGTACTAGTGGAATGATTTGTCTATGCTTCTCTTTAGATGCAGTCACATTGTGACGAACTACATACATCTTGTGTCTATTTCTTTACTTATTTTATGTATTTTTAAATCTATGCTGATGGATATTTCATATGGTCATCACATAATCACCCATACGCACAGTCAGAGCACTTCTGTAAGTGGTAGCATGGTTTGCTTTCCATATTGGTGATGGTTAGCTTTTGATTTTCGCCACTACGCATGACGTTGTTAAACAAGATATTTTCATCACTTTTTTGTGGGATACTTTTTAGTACCAAATAATGTGCAAACAACTTAAATTTTTTAAAATTGAGTCATCTGCAAAACGAGCCTGGGGTTGTACAATCCCAATACTACTTGAGTGAGTTATGGATAATTTATTGAAAGACTATACTACTAATGGGACTCAAGGTGATTTGGCAATTTGTCAAGGCTTTATCCAAATAGATGGTTAGTATTAGAGGTAATCAGCAATTATAATTATAATTATATCAAGGTTTCCTTTGGAAAAGAAGCATATAATCATATACTTAAAAGTCTCAAAATATATTTAAAAAGAAAAAAGAAGAACTGTTTCAACAAGACGCATTATGAATAGGATGGATGACACATACACACCGCACACGATGGTGGGCCCCACATACAATTTGGTTTCTCTATGGTGGGGCCCTCCCCCATTGTTTCCTTGTGTTGTGGTTCACCAAGTTAGCGGATTGGCCAGATATTTGGGTTTAAAGGGTATTCATGGTGGGACCTGCCTTTAGAACGATTCCCATCATCATACATGGGCCAGCTAGCAGACTAAGACTTTAGCCGTGGACCACAAGATTGGGCCCCTACAGAGAAAATCACATGAGAATGACTGGTGGAGGGGTATTTTCATTCCAATACAAACTCCCACAGCAAGCAAGGATGTGCAGAGTACTACTTGGGTTTTTTGTCTATGGAATTGGGCCCATGTTTCAGTAATCTAGATCATTGGTTTATTTGTCCCCCTTGTGGATGGAAGATGCCCCAAAAATCTCCTCGATGTGAAAAACAAATCATTTCAATATGTGGCCAGAAAATAGACGGTTTGGTAGAGAAGTACAGCAACCATGCATATTCATGATTCAACTGAAAAGAGGGCCCAGAATTGGTGGCTAGGATCTTCCAATCTTGGAAACTTCTTGCTTAGGGTTCATCCACGGTACGGTCTGACAGACCAATGGTCTAGAACAATGAACAATGGGCCCCAGCTGTATAAAGTGGAAACCTGAGCGCAATGAGTAACTGCCCAGTCAAACAAAAGTAACAATAATCCCGCCATCACTAGGAAATTTCGACCCTCCATCATGGCCTGTTTGGACGGAGGTTGAATCCCAATTTCTTTTTCTTTTCTTTTTTTTTTACCTGAAAGGACTTGTTTTTGAGGTGCTTGTTTGGATATCCAAACAAGCATTTGGACGTTATCAAGCTTGCTGTGGATGGAAAATATATCCAATGATCCCAGCCATCTGATGTCAACCTTGTTCATCACCATCTGATAATCATCAGACGGTGGTGAGTGTGGGCCCATCACACCTAAGCAGATCACAACTCAGAGCAGGAAATGGGACCCAACTCGAGCCCTGTAGGTTCCTGGTCATCAATAAATGCAGTTTGCTAAAGAGAATGATTTCTCATGCACGCAAGGCCCATCTTTCGACCATCCAAAGAGCTGATATCATAGGCCTCACCAGCAATGGGGAGGGAATCTCGCAGATTGAAAGACGTGCTGTATTTCTAGTCTCGACCATGAGTCCAATTACCGAATTTGCAAGATTTCCAGGCATCCCCCCCCATCCATGGTAAGGCCCATGATATCATAAGTCTGGATCATCAAATAATGGGCCCCACATGCATGAAATTGACAACCCATGGATCTAATGAACTTACTTAAACTACCCCAACATTTTTTTTTGTTAATGACCAAAATATTCAGTTGTATTATTATCAAATGAAGTACAATAGTGATACTTACGAATGCTGAAATAGGCCAGATGACTTGTGGCCCACCAGCTCACACAGAGTTTGAGTAATCGACTGGTCCTTGAGTATCTTGGACATGCAAAGGCTTCCTATAAGACTGCAGTAGGAGAGAGGAGCAAACGACGCTGAGTGATGATGCCGCCATGCAGGCACCTGCAAGCCAGGGCGGTAACCTGATCCCGGTGAATGGGAACAAGATGCCAGCGGCAATTGGCATGCCGAGGACATTGTAGCCCAGGGCCCACACATAGTTGAGCCGGATCCTGGAGAGGGTCTTCCTCGAGAGATCGATGGCCGTTATTACATCTTCCAAGTTGCTCTTGATGAGGACAATATCAGCAGCTTCAATTGCGACATCAGTGCCCGCGCCGATCGCCATGCCAACATCAGCAGCAACCAGGGCTGGCGAGTCGTTGATTCCATCGCCCACCATAGCCACAGTCATCCCTTTCATCTGTATTGTATGTAAGACATCAGTGGTTAACATGAAGAATGAGATGGCTACTGGCAAATACTACTTTCCTGCACGTGCTAACATGGCATGTGCGAGATCCAGGCTGTTCATCTGGTGGTATATGATGTGGACTAAAAATCAGGCCTGTCCGGTCTGCAGATGGGTCAAATGCTTATGAAAAATGTAGATGGTTTCAAACACCGTGACCATTGGCCCATATTCAATGTAATGCAGCCCCTCCTGTTGACCAGATGAGGCTGATCTTCAGGCTACATCATTTCCAGTGGGGCCCACCTGATGAACTGCCCTGATATCACACATAACCTGCCACATTGGCTTAGGTGATGCTTACAGTTCGTTGGGGGTGGCACAAATTTGTTAGCTGAGGTTCAAAACCACAGTTGGACTTTCTACCTGTAACTCTTTGATTTTCTCAGCTTTACCCAGAGGGTCTTTCTCAGCAAACACATTGTCATCGCTGATCCCAACCTCCCTCGCGATGGCAGTTGCTGTGGACCAGTTGTCACCAGTCACCATAATGCTCGAGATGTTCATTGATTGGAGGAATGACACCACGCGCTCAGCCTCCGGCTTCAAGGGATCTGTCACTGCAAAAGCCCCGGCAATCCTCCCATCAACGGCAACCAAAACGCATGTGCGAGCTAGCTTTTCGGACTCTGACATGTAGTCCTCAACCTCAGGGCTTAAGGGGACCTGGCAAGCCAGCATAAGCCTCTTGTTCCCTACCAGGACCAGCTTTCCCACCAACGTTTGCAGTCACACCAGAGCCCGGATGAACCTCAAAGTCCTTGGCTTCTACATGGTCAATGTTGGACCCATACTGCTGATGCAGCTTCTTAGCATGGTCAACCACCGCCTTTGCCAGAGGATGCTCACTGTTGGCCTGCCAATGAAAAAGAATTTAAAAAAATCAATGGGAATGCATTGGGAAATCCCTCAAACTTTTTCCAAGAAAATAACCTCAAGTTTCAGAACACGTGCGAGTGAACATGGGTACGTGTCATCCGCATATGAATGAGAATGCTTGATATGTTTGGTGCCGGCTCATGTATTGGACAGCCTCAGAGGAATAAATGTGTAGGAGAGGTAGCTCTCTCGATTGGCCAGGCTAGCCAGTTAGGCACCAAGACCTAGCATACCAGAAACCAGACTCGAGTCTCATTTTTAGGATGTGGGGTGGGCCCACAAATCAGTCATGAAGAATAAACAGATTGGAGCTGGGTCGGAGCTGGATTTAAGTAGTGGATTCGGAGTGGACTCTCCTGGGGACAAGAACTAGGTATGACTTCGCCCCAACTAGGTCTGACTCAGTATGACTAGGTTCCATTTCAGTCCTGTACTGACATGGCGATTCATTTCATTTCAGACGGTAAGCAATATGACAGTCGATACCGAGCCATATCAGATGATTTTACAAACCAATATAACTAGGTTGAACTCAGTCCCATTTCGGTCCGTATCAGTGTGGTAACTCGTTTCATTTTGGACTGAAACCAATGTGATTCAGATGATATTGAGCTGTATCGCATGATTTCTAAACCATGATTAAAGCTTAACAGAAACCCCAAATCTGAACAGTTTGTCACTGTTAAAGGACCAGGCCCGGGCTTAAATTTCATGCCCAGAAGATGAATAGGCCAGACTATCCTGGCTGGCTGGCTCGCTGACAGACCTATAGAACAATCCAAGAACAGCAAAGAAATCTTGTTCTGAGACTGAAGAAAATAGGTCGTAACTTAGATGCTCACCTCAGCAGCTGCAGCCAGATCACAGAATTCCTGGATCGGCACATGGAAGAAAAGCATCGTGCTAACTACTATGGGTTTTCCGATCGTCAGCGTTCCAGTCTTGTCGAAAACAACAATTTTCACCTGTAACCCAAGCAGAGAATCAAAACATCATCAATTTGCAGCTTGAATCATGAACCGATTCACCAGAACAGTAAAATAGAAACCTTAGTAATTGTTTGTTGTACTTTTTGCTTAATTTTCAAGAACCACTCGGCTATGTCTTAACTTACCTTGTGTGCATTTTCGAGTGCATTGCCACCTTTAATGAGGACGCCCTGAGAAGCACCTTTTCCTGTGGCAACCATTACTGCTGTTGGGGTTGCAAGTCCTAGAGCACATGGGCATGCAACCACCAATACTGAAATCCCAAACTGCAGCGCTAGCTCAAACCCATCCATGGCCTTCGGAATCCAATGCCGAGGGTAAATGCCAGCTTCTCCTGGGATAAACCAGCCCAACCATGTAAGGAATGCCGCCACAACGACCTGAAACATAGAGGGACAAAAAGAAAATGGGAATCACATTTTACATTGTCAACAGAATATGCCAAGTAACTCACCGAAAAAAAAAAACAACAAACAAACAAAATGCACATTCGCTAGGATGGACCATTCACATGGATGCTGTAAGCAGAACAACTAAAAAATGGGAACTTTGAGATTGGACTTTCTTTTGTGCGTGTGTGTGTGGGGGGGGGGGTGGGGGGGGCTTACTGTAGGAACGAAGAACTTGGAAATACGATCTGCAAGTTTTTGAACAGGTGCTCTGGTAAGCTGAGCAGCTTCTACCAGTTGTACTATTTGGGACAATGCAGTCTCTGACCCAACATGAGTGGCCTTAACCAGCAAACATCCATTCTCATTCACTGTCCCACCAATAACCTGTCCATAAAACATTTGGCATTTGGCACACACACATTATATATGCAAAAACACAAAAGGAAAAACGAAAAAGAAAAAAAGAGGAACACAAATGGAGAAAAATTAAAAAAGAACAAAGCAATAACCTTGTCTCCCAGTCTTTTAGCAATCGGCCTTGCCTCTCCAGTGATCATGCTCTCATTTACATGGCTTTGACCCCTTATAACAACTCCATCCACAGGAACTTTTGCACCAGGAACAATCTTGATGACATCATTCCTTTGTATCAGCTGAGTGGTGATCTCCATCTCTGAAATCATATTCCCATCCCCATCCAAATTCAATAGAAATGCTGTATCAGGAGCAAGATCTGTAAGCTTTGCCAAAGCAGCTGATGTCTTCCCCTTTGCCACCACCTCCAAATACTTTCCCAGAAGAATGAAAGATATCAACATGGCACTGGTTTCAAAGAAATCCTGCCCTTCAAATGAATCTGAAGTCACTGCTTTTACAATGATATATACTGAGTAAAAATAAGCAGCATTGGTGCCCAATGCAACCAAAACATCCATGTTAGCAAACCCTCGTTTCAACGCATGGTAAGATCCAACGTAAAACCTGAATTAACAATAACAGCCATATAGTTACCCACTTACCGTAAACTTACTAGGCATACACCTGTTCTATCACTAATAAAGAGATCACTAGAAAATTGATGAAATAACTCTATAGTTTGTGTTCACTTCAATCAATGGTGATGTTGTTAATCATGAAATTTTAAAGAACAGCGAAGCTGCTTAATTCTGATGGTTAGAACTTAGAACCAACTAGCAATTACTTGGAACCACCAATCTGCCAAATCAAGCAAGCATGAATTGCCACAAAAAATAAAGTGCCTGGTTGGGTCTTTTTTTCATCTTATTGGTGGGCAATGACTCATGAGTTCTGACAGTTCAAGTAGTTAAAAAGTGTTAGAGAGAGAGAGAGAGAGGAGTTTAGTAACATATGTTCATTTCAATGCTCCCTTAGGACATCATAACCTTTTGTACATTCTCTTTTAAAAAAATAGGTAAGGTAGGTCATTAGCTCCAGGCCCAAGCTTTGTCCAAGCCCGGCCCACAATCTCCAACATAGGCCCAAGCCTAGCCCAGACCTGTGACAGGCCGAAATAGTCCAGAGTCCAGCCCGATATGTTTTTGCTGGCCCCGAGCCCGAGGCCATCCCAAATGAGAGAGAGAGAGAGAGAGAGAGGAACAGGAAAAATCCCAACCCTCTCTCTAAGTAAACACATTCCTCTTCTTTTATTTCATTTCTCCATCATCTTTTCTACTGAGAGATTTTTACTTCCCATTTTCTGAATTCCTAGCCCATAAAAGTGAAACCATTTGTACACATCTCAAGAAGGAAAATCAGACCAAAATAACTATACTCGCAAAAACCAAGAACATATTCTCTCTCATTTACCAAACTCTAATGGGCTGGGCCAGGACTTTCAGACATCTACAGTCCAAGCTTGGTCCGATTTTGAAATGGGGCTTGATTTTTAAGCTTGAGCCTAGCCCTTGGGCCTGATACTCCAGCCCAAGATCGGCCCAAGGCAGACCTACGGGGAGGGTCTAGTCATCAAGATCTGCATCTAGGATCAGTTATTACCACTGAAATTAGATAAGGACGAATTACCTTACTTGGTTGCAGTCGATGAGATGTTTATCAGTGTGTGGAAGAAGTTAGCATACACCACTGGTAGTAAAAAAGAAAATGTACAAAAGGTTATGGTGCCCTGAGGGAGTAGCAAAATGAACACGCATAAATAAACCTTCTCTAACAAAAAGCATCAAAATTTTTAGAAAACAGTTTATCCACTGGGACATTTTTCTTGATATGTGGCATTTTCATAAAACCCAGGGCATTATGAAAATTAGTCTCCTCTCAATTTTTCTCTCTTCCTTTTTCTTTCTTTCTTTCCTTGTTAGTCTCCTTTCATTTCTTAATAAAGAAAACCATAAACCTATAGCAATAGCAGGCTAGCAGCTGATAAGAATTATAACAATTAAGTTACAAAACAGCAACATAATATAGATGAGACGACCAATGTCATACCTTCGGCCAATGATAAACTGTACTGGTGTGCAAAGGACCCATCTCAGCAGCATCCCAATTGTAAGCATGTTGTGAAGCTTATAGTTTAACCAGTTCCCATAAGGAGGAAGCATGGGAAATACCATGGAGAAGAGAAACACAGGAACTGAAAACAGGCAACTCCAAAGGAATTGGTTCCTATACACCTCGGTCTCATGTTGCCGTTCAGTTTCTCCTCTTCTTGGAGGTGTGTATATGCTTGCATGGTAGAAGTTAGCGTTGTCACCAGCTTCTTGAACACATTGTATAAGAGACCTTGGACCGGTGAGATCTGGGTCATAGGTAATAGTTACTTTGTTGCCTGATGAATCCATTTCCACATGATCCACACCTTCTACTGACTCGAGGGAGGACTGAATGATAGCAGCTTCTTTGGGAGAAGAGAGGCCTTTGAGACTTAGATGCACTTTGTTCATTTCATCATCCAGAACTGATGAGATCAGCTCCAAATCCTGCATCTTCGATGGATCGGAGAAGGTGATCGGAGTCGGTGACACTTGGATCAAAATGGATCTTAGCTTCTTCAAGCGCAAGACCAACCGCAGCTTTCTTCACCCCATCAACCTGTGAGGAGGGCCCGCTCTATGGACTCAGAACAGCTGGTGCAGGCCATGCCTTTAATTCGGAGCCGACATACAGCTATATCTTGCTCAGGAAATTCATCGACTTGAAAGCCTAGGTCATTGACAGCTTCTTTGATTGTTTTTGCCTGAAGAAATGATCAACTGTGAATAATTCCAGTTTTCAGAAATAGAAAGATGACAATGCCTGGTTGAGGGCTGGAAAGTTAGCTAGTTCTATCAAAATTAGGAGGAAAAGGAGCTCCTGGTTTTAGGATATATAAGCTAATTGGTCCATACACAAACTGAAAGTTGCTTACATGAGAAGAGAGAAAGTCAATAAATAAAGAACTACAGAACCACAATTCATAGTACAGGAAACAGCATGTGCATGTAAATACTCAATGCGTCTATAACTAATGTTCGTGAAGGCAACCAAATATGTCCAGATTTCCTAGACATACAAGACCGATTTCATAGACATACAAGAACTCATAAGTGGAGAGGACGCTAATCCATGCAAATACTTTCAAAGAACAACAGACATGCAAACACAATCTCAACACCATATTACTTCGACAGGGAACCAGAACAAAGGTATGACTATCTGACATAACTCATGCTTAGAATTGATGCCCCAAACACAGGCATGTCCCTGAGTCTGAAGTGCCCAACTCAAGCCAGACTGACTCGAAGGCCAATCAGGATTTGCCCAAAATGGGCCTTGGCCAAAGCCAAAATCTGGGGTCCAAATTCCAATACATGACAGACTCGACTGGGGCTTCAGATTTGATAGCTTTGCTATTAAGGCCACAATGAGTCCATTTATGAATGTTATGGGCTGCACCGGGGCCTCAATTCATGTGAACAGACCACTTTGAGCTTACCCTTGCCCAGCCAAAGCCCTCACATATTGACAGCCCTACTTATGTGCTCACTATTGTTATTAAGTAGGCTTAGTGTTACATAATCATGCCTACAAAAGCTCTCTAAAGCTGACTTACATTGATGGATTCTGCTCTGTATCTGATAACAGCCTGGCCTTGAAGTGGTGAGACTGCAACGCTTTCAATACCTTGAAGCTTCCCTAGCTCTGATTCGATGGAAACTACACATGAAGCACATTTAATTCCTCCAATTTTAAACTTCACTGTCTTAGATTTCCTGACTCTTTCTGGAGATGGCCCGGAGAGATTGACTGCAACACTTTCTGAAGGTTGTAGAAGAGGCATCTTAAGATCATCCTTCCCTTCAGCTTCCATTTCACTGTTCGTACCATTCAACGCTCCAAACATCTCTGATGCCAACTGAAAAATGTAGGAAAATAAATGGTCAAAATTTTCAATTTTTTACTAAAGTCAAAACTCTATATTTAATCCCAATTCTTCCTAAATAATCTGCAAAAAAACTCCAGGCATAGGAAACTTGGAGAACCTATTCTTTTATACTCTGTATATTAAAAAAAAAAAAAATCAGATTTCAAATTTCAATTTGTTCTCATTTTGGGTGCACCTCCTTTCTAGAAAGAACCAATTTCAATGAAACCCAGCAATCAGATTGGTGAAACTTTTTGAAGGCAATACAAAGACAGTAGTGATGCTCTTTTTTTTTCTTTTTTTTTTAACAGCAATAATAGAGGTGCTTTTGGATGATCAATCAAACAGAACTGCAATTCAATTACATGAATTGACCAGAGTGGGGGCTACTACCTAAGTACAGCTCCATGCACTTCAACTTGGCCTTGAAATGATAGTAACCACAACTTGGGGGCCATTGAAAGAAGTGAGGCTAGCCAAACTTTGGCTGCTCACCCTTTCTTGAATTTAGTGATTGCAATTCAATTCAGTTGAGAATCTAAAAGCAGCCTAAATGTATAAAATACCACAAAATTTCCATAACAACTTGAAGTCAATACCACGCTAGCCTAGTTCCAAAAGAAGACTAGACTAAAAACAAACTCAATTTTAATATTCTACATGAATCTTCATCCCGAGGAAAGAATCATACACTAAAGGGGAAAAACAGAAAAGATTTGCAACCAATAAAAAGAAGGGATCTAAACTCGAACATCAAAAACATATTGCAACTTTTACCCTTGAAATCCACATTTTCGTTCAAGATCCTCGCAACAACCAGAACTACTCTTTGTTATCTCTATAAAATTTCACATAAATATCAGTGATGAAACCCAGATCAGATAGTTTGGACTTCGATCAGGAATCCAAATCCGCACGCAAGATGAACACCTAGGAGCTCAATTTCCTTCTCAGAACTCACCAAACGAGTCAAATCCTAAAGAAAACACACAAAACCTTAAAGATATAAAGTTTTAAACTTTGCTCTTGAAAATCGTGAGCAAGAAAAAGACAATTGACAAACTCAAATCCCTTCTACAATCTCACAAACAAAACAAGATAAAATATATAAACCCAAAAATCTCGATTCCTCAACAACAGGAAGAAATCAAGATAAGTTAATTAACATTAGATACGACAGGAGCATCGAAATCGAAGCAGAGAAATCAGGCAAAACAGAAACAAGATTCGAGAAAAGAAAATCTGAAAAAAAAGAGACGAAAAGTCTGCAATACCTGTCACGTGCGTGAGTACCTTTTGGACGTTTCCAGCGGCAGATTGCAGGTGGATGATGGGGAAAAAGAAAAGCTAGGGTGTCCGATAGCGATCAAAAGCTAGAATTTCTGGTGGCGAGAGAAAAGCTAGGGTTTCTGAAACGGGAAAGGACTAGCTAGGGTTTCTGAAACGGGAAGGGACTAGCTAGGGTTTCTGAAACGGGAAGGGGCTAACTAGGGTTTTTAGAGAGAGAGAGAGAGGTCGGCCGATAGTGCGTGATGAAATTTCTATCTTTCGCTCCAAAATCGACGGTTAGCGAACTGCATTTGGTTTTTATCGTGGCCTGCTTTTTTGAATTTTGAATGTCCAACGTACCACCGATAGTGGCAGGACTGGGCGCGAATTAGGTGTTACCCGGGAACAGCTTAGTGGGTGTTACCCTAACCGTGTGGGGACCATATTGATTTATTTTTTATATATCCACGCCGTCTATATGTTTTTTCATATCTTTTTAGGATGTGATAAAAAAAACCTAAGAAGATCCAAGTCTCAGGTGGACCATACCATTAGAAAAAATGATGAATTACCATTAGAAAACATTTGTGGGCCACAAAAGTTTATCAATCTGATATTTATATTTTCATTTCATCAAGACATTATTGACATTATCAAGAGCTTGGATTGCAAATAAACACTACTAAAACCTTACTATGGGCTCTTTGTAAATTTTTAATGGTGTGGCACTCAATTACACTGTTTCTAGTGGTATGGTCCACTTGAGATTTTGAATATTCATAATTTTTGGAACCTCATTTTAAAATAGACTGTAGAAACGGATGGACGGCGTGGATATACAAAATATCATCCATGTGGGCCATATGGTAGGGGATAACACCGACTATGCTGTTCCCGGGGTAACACCTAATTCGCGCCCCGCAGGACTGCCCCGGGAGTTGGTGAGATTTACAGTATGGTCCCTTCTAGAGTTTTTATTAGCTTATCGTGCGACACGTGTCCAATATCGGAACCGATGGTCGGTTGGGTCCTACCTTGGATTGACCACGTTGCGAAAAATCAGGTCAGTGGGATAAAATCACAATCAGTCGATTGTTTTGGGGGACTTTAGGAAGGAAGGATGTTCGGGGAAAAAAAGTCAACCGAACCGACCTTGGCCATTCGTTTCTTCATAAATGACAAACTGAATTCATTGGTTAGGATTGCAGACCCAAGGATGATCTGCGATGTTGATCATTCGAGGTGGGGCCCACTTGATTTCGGGTCTCGCATGTGTTTGCCAATTGGTTGTTATTTGAATTCTCCGAATCAGATTGGTTAATTGAATTCTAATTTATGATTCACCGACACTTTATTTTAATTAGTACCGTTGGATATTTATGGGTAAATCTGAGTTGGCCCAAATATGCGGGGTGAGCCCAAAGGTCCATGGGCTCCGGTGTAAGTCACGGAGCTTACATGCTAACGTTGGTTAAAAAATGACCGACTAAGAGCGAGAGAACGGAGGATCGGAGCCGCCGGACCGACCTCGCTATGACTGCTCAAAAGGCGGTGTGAAAATCCAGGGACTGGTCCGGAGATGACAGAAAACACCTCTCAGTAGTTTGGCCATAACAAATACTTCCAAGAATCATGCCACCTCTAGCAAGCATAACACCTACTAGTGTAGCCACAATCATGGCCTATTACTACTCTCCAATAGCTTATAAGGGAATTCATTCCTAACCTAAGGTACGCATAAATCAATCTTGCAATTAGCTTTGCTATCTCCTTCAAACTTATCGAACTTAGGCATTAGGAGGGCTAATGGCTGGACTCCAGCCACTTCCTAACTTTCCTTGTATTTGACAAGACCTCCCGTCCAGATCCAGGTAGTCCTTTTGCAGGAGATTAGCAACATCCATCCATCTAAGGTGGACGTTAAGCCACCTCATCAGTTGTCTATCTTCCAGCAACAACACTAACCATTGTAAAATTTGTTGGAAACGGATGGCACAAATCTTCATTGCACAGGGCCACTGTCCTGGCCGGTCACAGTGAAATTGGAACAGCCAACTCGCTAGACTCTTTTTAGACCATCCAGCCGACCGACAGTCTCCTTGTAGGACTCAGATTCTTGCACGATTTTGCACAAGAGGTTTTTAATTTCGGTTTTATGCCTATTTAAGGAGTGTATTACAAGATTAGAGGTATCCTATATTGTATCCTATATGGAAAAGGAGATTGAGAGAGGTTCTAGGTGAGAGAAAGAGCTTGAAAAAAGGTTTTCTTCTTGGGAAAGCCTGAGTTTCTCTTGTGGGTTTGTGATCTTGGGTTTTGGGTTCCATCTCTTGTAACTTCTGATATTATAGTGGATTGGTGTCGCTTTGTGCCGTGGTTTTTTACCCGTGAAGGGTTTTTCCACGTTAAATTTAGATTGTCTATGTGGTTGGTTGCATACATTGTAATTGCATTGTATTGCTTGTTTAATTTAATTTGCTGTTTGTGTTCGGCTTTACTTCCGGTGCCGGCCATCCTATCCCAACAACTGGTATTAGAGCGATCATTAGGGTGTAGCAGAAATCCGGATCTAAGACAAGAGTATGGCATCGGGTATGAGGTTCGACATAGAGAAGTATTCGGGGGAAAATAATTTTGAATTTTAGAGGGTAGAGATGAAAGGCCTTCTAATTCAGCAAAGATTGCAAGATGCGCTCCTTGGAAAGCGACCAGAAACTACGAAAGAAGAAGAGTGAAAAAAGATCGATGAAAAGGCCAATGTCTCAATCCAATTGTGCTTGGCAGATGAGGTCTTGTACAACGTTATGAAAGAGAAGACTACGGCTGAAACATGGGCGAAGTTGGAGAATATCCACGTGAAGAAATCTCTGAAAAATCATATATATTTGAAGCTTCAGTTATATAATTTAAGGATGGCGGAGGGGGCCGATGTCGAGAGCCACATCAGCAATTTCAAATGGGTTTATTTGCAAGTTGATGGATGTAGATGAACCGATGAAGGACGATGATCAAGCATTTATCCTGTTGAATTTTCTTCCAGAATCATATAAGTCGTTCAAGGACTTGTTGTGCACAGGTAAGGAAATTATTGGCGAAAAAACCATTATCTCAGCCTTTCAGGCAAAGGCAATGAGAAGGAAAAGCGATGGCGTGAGTCCCTCTACAAATGAGGCACTGGTTATGATGGAGAGGAATTATGAGCGAGGTGGAGGATCTCTTTCATCACGATCTAAATCAAAGGGCTAGTGGAGGTACAAGATGAGATGTTGGAATTGTGGGAAAGAAGGACATTTGAATAGGGATTGTTTCAATCCTAGGAAAAGACAGGAGAAATCTGAAAATTCTTCTAGGGATAGGACCAATACCGTAGAGGACGGTGGTGATGGTTGTGATGTATTGACTGTATCCGACATAGAGTCTCTTGGTGAAGAGTGACTCTTGGATTCAGGTACATCATGTCATGTATGTCTTGACCGGAGCTTATTTATGTCATACAAGGAGTATGATGGTGGATCGGTGTTTGTGGGTGATGGTTACGCTCACAATGTGGCGGGGATTAGTTCGGTGTGCATTAGGATGTTCGATGGAGTTGAACAGATCCTTGATGGTGTGAATCATATCCCTAAGATGAAGAGAAATGTGATATCTCTTGGTGTACTGGAGGCGAAAGGGTGCAGGTTCATCGGCTGTGATCGGTATTATAAAGTGGTGAATTGAGCACTTGTGATGATCAAGGCACGGATGTGCGATAATCTTTACAAGGTGATCAGGAGCACAATTCATAGTGGAGCTACGGAATCGATAGCGGGATCCACGGTTGCTCATATATGGCAAGAGAAAAAGGGCCGCATGGAAAGAGCGACAAGGCATGTGAAAATGCAAGGATAAAGTCGATGGGGCATGAGAAGCGACGGGACTATAATGATGATGAAGTAGAAGTGGAGGTTGTGCGTGGCAAGGTGATGTATGATGATTTGAGTCGTGGTGGAGTTTGTTGGAAACGGATGCTACAAATCTTCATTGCACAGGGCCACCGGCCGGCTAGCCATAGTGAAATTGCAACAGCCAACTCGCTAGACTCCTTTTGGGCCATCCGGCAGGCCGGTCGATAGTCTCCTTGTAGGACTCAGATTATTACACGATTTTGCACAAGAGGTTTTTAATTTCAGTTTTATGCCTATTTAAGGGGTGTATTATGAGATTAGAGGTATCCTAGATTGTATCTTAGATGGGAAAGTGGATTGAGAGATGTTCTAAGTGAGAGAAAGAGTTTGAGAAGATGGTTTTTTTCTTGAGAAAGCTTGGGTTTCTCTTGTGAGCTTGTGATCTTAGGTTTTGGGTTCCATCTCTTATAACTTCTGATATTATAGTGGATTGGTGTCGTTTTATGCCGTGGTTTTTTACCCGTGAGGAGTTTTTCCACGTTAAATTCGGATTGTCTATATGTGGTTGGTTTCATGTATTGTGATTGCATTGTGTTGCTTGCTTGATTTAATTTGCTATTTGTGTTTGGCTTTGCTTCCACTGCCGGCCCTCCTATCCCAATAAAAATCTCCACCAATCTAATAGAGAAAGTCAAATAAGCATCATTATTTGTTCATGGTGCATGGATCTTGTAATTTGGATGGTTTAATTTGAATAATTTGTATGCCACCCATGCAATTGCTGATGTATCATCAATCATACCCTGTTGGACTATCAAAGACTGCTTCCCTTCATTAATCAATTCTTGGAGATGGGTAGCTATTAGGATAAAGCATTGGATTTTCTTTCAACCCATTGATTTATGCCTCGAGATGGAATTCACCGAGATCCCCCATCCACTCCACCCTCCAGTATACATGCTTACAAAAGGACAATGTAAAAAAAGAGATAAATCCATAGCTTAGGTGGCCCATTCTACGTGAAAGAGTGGGAATTGAATGCCCACCATTAAAAACCATAGGGCTAACCATATGAACAATTTGGATGGCATACAAGCATTATGGTAGGCTCTGGAAAAGTTTCAAGGGTGGATGTTCCTATTCTCCAATTCCTTTTTTTTTTTTTTTTTTTTTTTGCGGTGTGGCTTGCTTGTATTTTAGATGTACTTCATTTTAGAATTCGTCTATTGAGCCTTCAAAATTGATGGACAATGAATTTCTCAAGAACTTTGTGATGGGCCCAGTATTGCTTTTGCCTATAAAAATTTGTTGGAAATCCGGTCAGCGGAAGTACCGAAGAAGATCAAACAATCACCACACAGCCACACAAGCAATCAACGCAAAAGCAAACGAATTTTACATGAAAAACCGTTGTAGGAAAAAACCACGGCACAAAGCGACACCTCCATTATGAATTCCAGAAAATTACAAAGCTAATCTACCCTCAAGCAAATCCCAAAGATGAACAAGGCACTTTCAAACCTTACAATCTCTCCCTCAAGCCCTAATCTCGAAATAGGACTCCTTGGTATTGATTAGAATACCTCTAAAACAGATTAGGAGGTGCTTTTATAAGCCTCCAACCCAAAATAAAAACATATAACACGAAATCTCGCAAGTTCGCCTAAACACCCGACCGGTCACGACCAGTCGAACCTATGTAAAACAGGTCCTAGAGAGTTTTGCTTTCAAAAAACTTCAAAATCAGCCTCCACTGACCGGTCAAGACCGGTCGGAGCACATGTCCAGCAAGCCTTTTAAGGCTCTGTCCAAAACAGGGATTGGTCTAACCGATCAACCTCCCAAAACAAAGCCTTTTGAAGGCTCTGACAACAAAATTTTCTTTTGTTCGTACATGAAATTGTGAACATTACTTGTCTTTTTAGGTTATTTTAAGTCATCTAAATCATCGGCCCTCTTAAATGACTACTTAGATGAATTTATATATATTTATCAAGATCTTTGCATGTCTCTCATCCCTTTTATATATCCTTGCTAATCATTAAAAGTATCAATAGTTCATAATAGTTCATATAACGATTTATCAAAAGCGCAGGCTTGACTCATGATACTCATAGTTTCTTCACCACATTAACTTTTGCTCTTGAGTTAAGAGTATAAGATACTTAGCAGAGATAGTTATTTAGATTTACATGTATCATTTAAAATTTCTACATCTCTAAGTCTTTTTATATATTTAAGTTATTATCAATGAAATAAATAAATTATAATTTCATAAGTTTCCTGTGGTTGAACGCGGCCGCCCTATATAAATTATAAAATGGTTGACGGTCTCTCATTTTTTTAAAATTATTTATATGATTTTAAATTGAATTTTTTAATGCTGAACGAACCATACCAAGTGGGTCCTTTTGTATGAACGGTTTACTTGGAGACAAGACAGTATCATCCGTGCAGTCTTCATGGCCTATGTGTTATCCATCGTACTCTGTTAGAGCATGAAAGATTTTCTTGATGGAAGTGACAAGAAAAACTCTCGGTTTTCACGCGTCAAAAGTTGGCACGACTGCGTGACATCCAAGACAAAGCTTCATGTAGGCGCCACTTTGTAGAGGCATGCCGGGAAATGTAAGCTTGGTCCACTTATCAGATGGGCCTCACACGTATGAAGAAAGGCACGGTTGAAAGGGTGCCAATGGTTCACATTCAACGTACAAAAAGCAGACCACCTGACGAGTGGACCGTTCAACTGTTTTGCCCATGTCACATCTACAGTGTCAAGGTGGACCTGATGATGCATGGTCGGAGGGCTAACAGTCTCGCGCCATGTGGGTGGAACTTTTGCAAGAGCCACCCGTACATGATGTACGCCGTGTCACGTTAATCATCTTTCTGGAACGCCCACCGTTAGTTTTTGCAAGGCTCACCTTGATACGTGGTTGCCATCCAATCTATTCATCTACCGTGCCCGCCACGACTTATAAATAAATAAATAAATAAATATAGTATTCAACTCAGGTTGGGCCCCCCATGTGAATTTAAATGTTCTAGGTATAATATTTTGGATGGCCCACCTTGATGTTTGATCAGCCTGATTTTCGGATTGAGGCCACACAAGAAATGTTGTACCTAATGAACGGCATGGATTTCATTCACGTTAAGGATAGTTTAGCACCATGAATTTGAGGGGATTTCAAATCCCTTATCTACTTAGCACCATAAGGTAGTTGGAGATTTCAAATCTCCTTAAAAGAAAAAAAGATTTGAAATTCAAGGTGCAAGCTAAGATTACATCTGAAATTATCCAATGAGTCACATGTGTGCCACGGGCTACTAATTTACTGGGCACAAGGCCCAATGATTATATCTCAAAATAATTAGATAATCAAATGCATCACTAAAATTACTTTAATATACTGATTTATGCAATCATAACATTGTTCATGTAAATCAATGGTTAAAAATAGTTATGGCCCGTTTGGCACCATGGATTTTCTGTTTGGCAGCCAAGATTTGAGAGAAATCAAACATGAAGGAATGGACGGTGTAAATTTTAATCCCACCGTATGCCTACCGTATTAGCCTCGATTTTTAAATCCATGCCATTCATCCATTTTTACATATCATTTTATGCCAAGATCCAAAAAATAAAGCAAATCCACATCTAAAGTGGACCATAAAACAAGAAAAAATGGAGAGTGAGACCTTTATGATGCACAAAAGTCTTCGATTAAACTGAAATTTGTGTGGTCCCTTCATCCCGGTCCTTGCGACCTTATCAACAAGTTGGATGGAAAATGTACATCATGTTGGGTCCCATAGTTAGGGACACATTATGGTGGGTCCCACGTTGGGAAGGATTTCTCCTCAAATCCCACCTTTTTTTGAGGATTTGAAAAAGGGCTAAAAGTGCCTTTTTGAGTTCTCCTGGATTCCACTCAAATCCACTTCTCTTCAAATCCATGGTGCCAAACATAATAAAGCAATCAGTTTCTCCTCCTTTCCCTCACTTTCTCCTGAAAAATTAGATGTGATGCTATTCTTGTGACTTATTTAAGACTTGGAATTTCATCATTTTCTGCCAAAATATATATTTTAATGAACTTCTAATGATCATTGTGTCAAACATTACATATATATATATACTAATTTAAGCCTTTATAAATAACCTATCTGTGAATTTTTTGTACTATAGGATTTTGAATCTTAGTAGCCAAACACAACTCGAGAATTTCTACTCCAGGGTATTTCAAATCGCGGTTCTTCTGCAAATCTTGTCCCCCACGTTAGAGAAGCAGTTGCTTGCGTGCGTTACTGGCAAGTTACCCACTAAGCCGTCGTGTCTCACAGCTCTACCTCAATCGGGAGAAAAAATTTGCTACACCCATGAGTTAGCTACACTAGCTACACCGGGTGTAGCAATGACCCCACCATGATGTATGTGTTGTATCCACGCCGTCCATCCATTTGGCGAGATCATTTTAGGGCATGATGCCAAAAATTGAGACAGATCCAAATCTCAAGTGGCCCCCAATAAATTTGTAATGGTTGACGTTCAATCCCCACTACTTTCTGTGATGAATCTACTTGAACTTTGGATCTGCCTCATTTTTGGCATCATGCCCTTAAAATGATCTCGCCAAATGGATGGACGGCGTGGATACAACATATACATCATGGTAGGGTCATTGCTACACCCGGTGCAGCTAGCTTAGCTAACTCGTGGGTGTAGCAAGATTTTTCTCCTCAATCGGTACTCCATCCCCGTTCTTTGGTAATCACGATTTATTTCAGGAGTCAGGGTACACGGTACCGTAGAACTGGAAGAACCACCGGAACCACGTTACTGCATAACACAGTGGTAGAGTTATCTTTTAATTAGGATTGATGGGGCCCACTATGGATGGAAATTGATTCACTGGATGATCCTAGACATTAAACAGTGGCCTTCAAATAGGTGGTGGGAAGTAAAACAGTTAATGGTCAACATTAAGTTTTGAAAAGGAAGGATGAGTGATCTCTATGGTCTTCTTATAAGTATGATTTTTGACATGTAATCAATCCATAACGAGGCCCACTAGTTGGACGGTTCAGATTAATGGATAACCCAGCTACATGTTCTTTCAGCTCTCTATGGTGTCATCTCCCTGACCGATCGAGAGCATTCTTTATTGCTTTTGGAAGACTATTATTTTATAGAATTGGCAAAGTTCATGAGCTTAACAAATTAAATATAGATTTCAAAGAATCTACATTTTGTCATATCCTGAGGTCGGCTGATTATTTGTAATCAAGCCACAAATACATACTTCTATCACAGTGGTTTAATATGGTACGTTACATCTAAACTACAGTAGGTATGTGGGCCCGTTTCCGCTCCCGGTGTGAATCTTAAATGATGATCTGAACTGTTCATGATCCGGATTCTATGCTATTCGGGAAGTGGTCAATCAGTCGAATTGCATTGATTGTCGACTCTTTTTAGACTTAGGCTCCTTCATTTGATACATCCTTGCCATGAACATTTCTGCGACCCGCTCTATATCACATAGTTAAAATCTAAAATTCAATTGTCTGGATTATCAAAGAAGCATGATTACATAACCATAGGTTTTATATTGTAGTGGTGGAACGTCAACAGCTCAGACCAATCAAAGGGTGCACTCCAGTCACGGAAACTGCCGTTTGTGTCATATTGTGATATTATGGTAGGGAGCACCGTACCCTGTCAGACCTATTGCATGTGGATTTTTTTTAATTTTTATTTTTGGGTCAGTTATGCAACGCACCCACTGATGCTGTAAGTAGCGTGATATTTCACCACTAATGAGTTCCGAGACCAAGACCCCTTGTTGAAACCCTGCAGAGTCTGCCAACAAGGCAATAACCTGGTCCCAGTTTTACACGTAGACTTAGCCATTCTTGCATATCTAATTCTTTTGCAGGCACAACTCTTGACATATAAGGTCTCAAAATTTGGTACACAATGGCTTGAATTAGGCCGACCAAACTGGGACCCATGGTTGCCAAGTCATGGCCCAAAATCTGATGTGTGTGGACACTTGTCTGTATGAATAAGACTCATGAAATGGATAAATTCAAACGTTAATGAATGTACAAATAGCTCACAAAAGTATGGAAATGACGAAATAATAAAAAGAAAAGATGATGTCCATACGTACGTTTGTTGAGAGATCCATGATCTATTGGTGATCCATAGCCTATAAATTTGGTGAATTCACTCATCAGGTGGGGCTACACTCTTACCAAGAAAATGGACGGTTAGAAAGAACATCATCAGCTACCTCTATTCAGTGTACACATGTGGCCCACCTTACGACTGGGCCAACATGGATCTTGGACCGGGCAATGTTCACGTTGGGTCCCATCTAGTACCTGGCCTGTACACCAAGCAACTGCACGTACAGTCCCCTTTGCCTTTTCAGTTTGTACAATTGGGAAACATTGTTCAGTGATCCAGACCGTTGATGCCATGTGCCCCACTATGAATGGTCCATGAACCAATATTCCCTTAGATGGAATGTTCTAGACCTTTCAATAGGTGCTCAACAAAGAACTGTCTATAAAGAAAATACATCAACAGTACTTTACATTCAACCAGGAAAGAGCCAAATAGTCTACGGCTAGGATATTCCAATCCAGGAGATGTTTGGTCCATGGACCGGCGAACCATGGGCCGACTTCTACAAATTGAAAAACCCAAAATGTGGTCGAATGGAGGAGTAAGGAGCTTCATCACCGATATAAACCGTCCATCTGGCAGATCCATCCCATGAATGGCCAGATAACGAACATCAAACCAAATGGACCATCCAATTAATATGAAAAGTTGCCTGATCAGCTGATTCAACGCCACACACGACTTTCAAATGGACGGCCTAAATTTAAGTAGCAAAATTAATGACTATCTATGATCATCTGTCATCTAAGTTAAATCAATGGACTGGACACACTAGATGGACGGACAGAACCACGGCTCAAACTGGTCCATATCAAGCAATGTGGAACGTTGATGTTTGAAAGGGATGGAAAGTAAGCACCATCCACGTGAGGAGGGACCATCAATGCATGCATTCGTCAAGAAAGAAACGCCTCGAAGTAGAAATTCAGCTGGAAAGTGGAAAGCGGATTTTCAAAAATTCAAGAAATGCGTTTGGATGACATAAAACTGGAAGTTCTGGATTTGTCGTTTTATTCGTTATGTAGAAAAATTAAATGCTGGCTGTTTTCATGGCTCACATTTCATATTCCAGTTGACAGCACATTATTCTTACAGCTTGCAGCAATGGGACCGATGCGAAATGCGCAGCTGGTACAACACCCGAGCTCTGTGGGGCCCATCGTGTTTGTGCATGTCATGTGATCTGTCAGGTGGGCCACACTGCTGAGGAGAGTACTCCAAAAAATAGGTTTGTGGGTGGGGCCTACCATGGTATCTATTCGATCCAACCCGTTAATCAGGTGAGCCCCACTAGGATGAATGGACATTTCAAAAGATCAGAGCAACTCAAAACTCAGGCGGGCCACTGAGCTTGATTGTCGTGCATTTCCAGTCCGATGGATAAGATGAAGGACTCACGGGTAGGGCCAAAAGTCGAGCAGGTTGGGTCAGGTTGGTGCTCAACCCTAACTTGACCCAAGGTTCCTATGCCTCAATCTTAATCCAACGCAGCTCAATCTCAGGTTAGAAAGCGGGCTTGGACAGGTTAATATATGCTAATGTTTTCTTTACCATATTAGGTTATTATATTTCACTACCCATCTTATTTTTTTATATTCATGGCTTTATCAATTATTTACGTAGTTATTATTGTAAAGAGCGGCAACTTTTTGTAAAAAAATAGGACATGACATTTACTCTTTATCACTCAAGCATCATAAATTTACTTATTAAAGCAATATAAATTAATAAGTTTATGTAGTTAAAATATAATAAAATTGTAAATAAATATAGATTGGGTTCGAGTTGGGTCAAGTGACCCAAGACCTCAACCCAAGCTTTATTAAGTGGTGTTTGCATAGCCCAAGTCTGAAATTGGACCAATATTTCTTGCCCGAGCACAGCCCAACGCCGGGTCGGTGAGGTTGAACCTGCCTAACTTTCGGCCCTACTAATGGGCGACTATTGAAATCCTCGACGGACATGGGGGACTTGTCGGGTTTTGAGTTTTGACAGGTGTGGACCATGGTTCAGTAATCTAGACCGTTGGTCTGTTGCATGTTATGGTGGATGTATGGAAAACCAAGAGTCTCCCTGTTTGGAAGACCATAACCAGCAATCACGGGACGTATTTCAGTTGAATGTGGACCGTTGCTGTATTTCGCTTCTTAACCATCTATTTGCAGGCCACGGTTCGATTGACGCAAGATCGATCCACGGTGCCATGCAACATCCCTACGGTCTGGATTACATGTCCCACCTATGAAGACTGAAAATCGAGAATACTGTCCACACGTGGGTGAGATATCTGAGTTATGCATCTGGTGGGCCGCACTGTGTTAAGGTGACCTCACGTAAACATCTGGTGGGCCACACACGTAGATGGACTGTGGCCGCTGGCACCTTCTAGGGCACCCATTATTTTTGAACAAGTGGGGTCCACGTCATGAGTTTAATCGGCCAGTTTTAGTAGGCCATATCATTCAAGCAATGAGGGCCACCTGAGGTGGCCCTTGTATATAAGTTCGTAGACGCATTGGAATGCTTGTAACATATGCTGATCGGCTCAGTACTGGGTGGACCACACCTATATATCGAACCAAACATCCCTGTTGTCTACTAATTCCAATGGCGTGGCCCACCTGGTGAGAGGACTGGACTGATTTATTTATTATTATTTGAGATGATCTTTATGGTGGGGCCTACTGTTTTAAGTGTCTGACACAAGTGGCATGTTGGCAGAAAAGAGGACGGGACCACAAGTTGTGGTAGTGCGTCGTCTCTAGGTTATCAGTTATCTTTAAACAAACCGTCAACTTCATGGCCCACCAGAAACCAGCTTTACTTTTAGTGCATGCAGAAAGCCTAACGTGAGTTCGTCGTTTCGTTGGAAGCATGCATGTTCTTCTAACAGTGCAGTTCAGTGGGCCAACCCTTAGTAGCATATCTGGTCCCGGATTTTGAACGGCCCAGATGATTCTGTTGGGCTGGGCCTAGTCCATTAAGGGCTCTAGCTATAGCAAGGATAGACCCATGGGTCAATTGGCCCAACCATGTTCTGAGGTGGGTTTGGGCCAAGCTAAAGAGGGAGTAGGTCATGCTTGGGCTAGAAAATGTGGCTCATTTTAAGTAAATGGGTGGGATTATGTTGAACCATTACTCGACCTGACCCGATGTATAGGTTATCAATGGGCTGGGCCAGATGACCTGACCTGACTTGGCCTAAAACCCCAAACAAACTAATAGAAGAATAGTCTCATTCAAATAATATTAAAGAATGAACGGTTTGATTGACCTGACTTGGCCTAAAACCCCAAACAAACTAATAGAAGAATAGTCTCATTCAAATAATATTAAAGAATGAACGGTTTGATTAGATCAAAATTGGAAATCAACATCCATTGGACTAATATTAAAAGATAAATGGTTTGACTAGGTGGGATGTTAAAGATCAATGATGTGATTGGATCAATATCAAAGAAAGGCAGTCCAATTGGGCTAGAATTAGAGATAATGATTCAATTGGTTTGATATTGAAGATCAACAGTGATTAGATTGTAATGATATTAAAGTCAAATGGCCTACCTAGGCCAAAATTGGAGATGTATGAATGATCAATGGATTGGTTGCACCGATATTGATGATCAACGATTTGATATTAAAGATGAATGGATGATTAGACTAATCAAGCTCAAATCAATTATCAGAATGTTGATCATTAACAGATCAACCCAATCGAACCATTCATGTCAAATAATGAGCCAACTAGACTGTTCACCTCCAATATGTTGAAGAATATGTATATTATTAGGACTCTGTCTTTCTCTAGGACTCTCTCCTACTCACAGTTGTATTTTATCTCTATCGCTTCTACCTTTTCTTAAAACACCAATGTAATAGCTTATCAAAGGGAAATAATCAATAAGAAAATTCGAATTTCTCCTCACCTAATTTCTCACACAATATTGAGTCAGACTAGACTGATCATTGAATCGGTCTGATTAGACAGTTCATCTTTGATATCATTTGAATCAGAGCTTTCAAATCATATACTTACAGAAATAGAACTTTGCTGCTTTGCCTCTCTCTTATCATATCTCTCTAAGGGCATGTTTGGATTGTAAGTTACTTAAGATAAACTACTTATCAGATAAGTAACTTATCTTGGTTTCTACTTAATCAGTAGATAAGTATGTTTGGTAAACAACATTATTATAATCTAAAAAGTAAAAAAACATGTTTGGTTTCCATCATCATAAGTAATCATCCATGAAGTCTATTTGGTCCCCCTCACATTCATTGTCCATCATGTGGGGCCAACCTTTGATGTGGATCATTCATTGTGTAGCCATACTAATGTGGGCCGTCCATCATGTGGGGCCCACCATCAATGTTATTGTCCATAACGTGGGGCACATCTTCAATATCCACCGCCTATCATGTGGTGCCCACCTTTGATGTGGACCATCCATAATGTGGGCCCAACTCCCATGTGGGCCGTCCAACATGTGGGGCTTGCCTTCTAAGGTGGGGCCAAAGCATTTTTAAGGTTGGTATTGGAGGAGGAAGCATCATCACTTGGTAGGCCACCTTGCACCAACTTTCTTTACTTCTCTTATGTTTTGTGTTTTGATGGCCCACATTATGCATGCATGTGCTGATTTGGATGTCCATCCATCGGTGGATCGCCCTTTGGATCGGCCCATTCAATTCATGAGATGATCCAGCCATCCGTTTACTAGATGGGCCACCGTCGGATTGGACCACTACAATGAATGCATTTATCCTTGTCATCCATGAACTTTGGTTACTATTCTTGGACTGTGGGGTCCACCATGATGCATGTGCGTCATCCGCACCGTCCACCTACCCGGACAACTCATTGTAGAGCACTGCCCATGGCAAAAAAAATAAAAATGGAGCATATTCAAAGCTCAAGTGGACCCTGCTGCAACAGTAGTGGGGCTGTGGACGTCTACCATTGAAAACTTCCTTAGGGTCCACTGTAATGTTCGTTTGCCACTCAAGTAGTGGGTGGATCACCAGGGAGTGGGGCCCACCATTGAAAAGGGTTAGGTCCACCGCGATGCAAGTAATGGGTCCATGCTGTCCACTGGACAGTGGGACCCACGGTGATGGACCTGCCTTAGATATGGGCTATTCTCATTGGCCCAACCTTTGATGTGGACCGTCCATCATGCGAGGCCCACATTGATGTGGATCATCCATCATGTGGAGCCCACCATTATTAATTGCCCATCATGTGGAGTCCACCTTTGTTGTGGATTGTCAATAATGTGGGCCCCACCTTCAATGTGGAGCTAACCTTTGATGTGGACCATTCATTGTGTGGGCCGTCCATCATACAGAGCCCACCTTGAATGTGGGCAATTCATCATTATGGCCCGACCTTTAATTTGCACCATTTCTTATGTAGGGCCCGCCTTTGATGTTGGTCATCTATCAAGTAGGGCCCACCATCAATGCTATTATCCATCACGTGGGGCCCATCTTCAAATTCCACTGCCCATCATGTGGACCCACCGTGCACACCCACATTTTCCATAAAATGTCGGGTCCACTTTGATGTTTACCTGCCCACACTATGCACACCCACATTGTGCACCCCCACAGTTTTTCCTCTCTTCATCCCTCTTATTCCTCTCTTCAGCAACAACGTATGAAAAGTTAAAATGCTAAATTTTTTTACTAATGTGATTATGTAGTTTTAAGTAAAAAAGTTACTTCATACTAATCATAACCAAACTTACTTATCTGAAATAAGTTACTTATCTACTGCTGTAGGTAGAAAAAGTAACTTATTTTGTGGTATCCAATCGGGCCTAAGAGTATTTTAATTTTTAAGCCCTATTAAATAGATGCTTCAAAATAAGTTTATTCCATTTTAGTTAAGAGTACGAGATCTTGATTTCTAACGCAAAATGAGTTCCCATAGTTCTGTATTAGAGTACAATATCGCTATTACAGAGTTTTCATTAACTAAAATGAGATGGACTCATTTTTAGGTGTCTACTGCGCATTTGTATTAAATGTGGACCCAAATGCTTAAAACTTGTGATAGGTCACACTTTGCAATTTGGGCTATTAAAATGTGCAACTTTTGCTGATTTTGAAAGCGATCTTGGGTTGTACCCATCAGTTCCGGGTACTTTATTGTACATTATAGTTACTGTTTTCAGTAACTTAGGTTGCGTTTGGTTGAACCAAATATCATGATATTTCACCAAACACAGCCTTAATTAAGAAATAAACTTATATAATGTTCTTGTATGGCTATCATAGAAGGATTGTGTAAGGAATTCCAAATGTTGTTTGATTTTTCGTCGCTGGATTGCAGATGTTGTTGGATTTTCTTAGTGTCAAGGGTCATAATTATATAACCATAGAATCCGCATGATTATAAGGTTTGAAATTTTGTAAAAAGATCACTTATGCCTAAATCATTGTTGTAACCTTTTGGTATCATGAACCAAAAAATACATCGTCTTAATTTGGGTTATGAATGGGCTAGCCCTAGATCGGTCCGGGCCTTTCTTGATAGGCTGATCCAAACCGTTCGTTCATCCCAAGTGTGGCCCATTTGGCATCCAAGCGTTAATGTGGGCAATAAAAGTGGTCTTTTGCAATGCTTGGCCCGAAGTTTGTATGCGAACAGGTTGGGCTTGGGCTGATCTGACTTGGGCCAGACTCAGCCCAGTCCATCTGCTGTGTCTAATTCGCAAACTTCTTAAATAGTTTGTGGGCCTGAAATTGGGCCTAGTAGACAGATCGAGTGGGGCTTATAATCATGCTTCATTGATGATCCTAACCTTTTGACCCTTGAATTTTATCAAGTGGGGCATATAATCATGCTTCATTGCTGTTTGTTGCTGGTTGCATGCATTGCAAGATGACATGATCTCAACCATTCATTAAATTAAGATTGTAAAAACTAATTTCTGTTAAAAAAAAAGTAAAGGGATTTTTATCACAGTGCTTTTTGAGAGATGAAATTACAAAACTGCCCTCATTATTTTTTTTATTTTTTTATTTTTTTCTCTTTTAAAAGTAGTGAAAGTCGTGACTTGTGGGGCCCTGTAGCTGATCAGAATTTGCGATGTGCATATGTACTTCTGGAGGGGCCAGCTTCCTGTGAATCCAGGTGGGTGTATCTCTGATAGTGGGGCCACCTTGATGTCTATGACTTAATCCATGCCGTCCATCTTCGACAGATCATTTAGGTGACTATTCTAGAAATGAAGCAGATCCAAATCCTAGGTGGACCACACCACAGGAAGCAGTAGTGGTTATTGAATACCCACCATTAAAAACTTATTGGGGGCCACCGAAATGTTTATTTGGCATTCAACCCGTTGATAATGTCACGAAGATCTGGATGGAGGGACAAAACAAATATCGGCTTGATCCAAAACTTTTGTAGCCCACGATAAGTATTTAATGGTCAATCATCACTATTTCCTGTAGTGTGGTCCGCCTAAGATTTGGATCAGCTTCATTTTTTGGCATCATACCATAAGATGAGCGGTAAAAGCAGATGGACTGCATGAATGCAAGGAAAATACATCAAGGTGGGTCCCACAGTCAGCCGCCCACGATGGGTCGGGGATCCAAAAAGCCGTGCCCTTGTTTTGGATCTTGCGATATTACTAGCTGGTGACCGCTACACCCCCAAGCTAGCTGGTGGAAAAGCTATGTGGTCCCTACCATGATGTATGTGTTTTATGCACACCGTCCATCCATTTTGTTAGCTTATTTGAGGCATGAGCCCAAAAATGAAGAAGATCCAAAACTCTAGGGGACCACACCACTGGAAACAAGTGGGGATTGAACGCTACTGTTGAAAATGAGTGGAGCTTTGGCAATGCCATCCAACCTATTCATAAAGCCATAACCCAGGATGAAGGGAAAACACAAATATCAGGTTGATCCAAAACTTCTGTGCCCCCAAGAAGCTTTCAACGTAAGCGTTTAATCTCCACTGATTCCTGTGGTGTGGTCCACTTCAGCTATGGATCTGCTTCATTTTTAAGCTTGTGCCCTATAATGAGGTAGGAAAATGGTGGATAAAACACATGCATTATCGTGGGGCCCAACAGAGCTTTACCACCAGCCAGCTGGGTGGCGTAGCTAGCGGACACCAACTAATCTGCATCCTAGCATAGCATAGGTTATAAAGGATGGGCCGGCGAGACGGACGGTACAAAGTCATAAACGCACCTTAGATGTGGATCATCCAATTTTTGGCCATTTTTGGAAAGCAGGGCAACCAAAAGTGGGCCCATGTAAAGAATGGTCTAAATTGACACTTAGACCCTTCACAATATAACTAGTCACAACTGTTCAATTTCCCAGCTGTTGCTCAATAGGATCGTCCGATCAAACTGATTCGTGGATCTTGTCCGTAATGAAAGGCATGGCACACATCATGGAGAGTTCAGAACTAGTGGCTAAGCCTCTTATAATATAATTAATCCAGTCCATCCAAATTATCAGTCATCCATTAGAATGACTAGGATCATGATTCAAACTGATTCTTAGCAAGCTAGGCAATCACAGGTGAACCTCACATGATGGACGGTTTGGATCGACGATCTAACCCTCTCGATAATCAATCTTGACCATCCACATTCATCGGGATCGATCAGGTGTGGATCACTCATGGTGATTTTGAGATTTACAGACCATCAAAAGTGAGGCCCATATTATGGACTGTCCAAATCAACGATTAAACATTCAAATACATCAGTCAGGACCATCCATTTCCCCGGTCAATGAAGGAATTGGTAAGAATGCCTGATGAAAGACATTTTTCAGAGATGTGAAATCCAAGGCAGGCGATCATGGCCTAAATCAATGTGATTGATTGGATACATGGCTTCCATTTGGATTCTGTGGATAGTTTACTGATTATAATAATTTCATTTGACAATTAATTAGACGTTGCAGGTGGTGTAAAATCCAGCAAATGGGTCAGCTACTTGGGCCGGCCGCATGGTGATGTAAAATTCACCCCGACCACCAAGTGTATCAACTCATATTAGGCAAAGGGCTAAAAAATAATCCCCAGCCCCCTTCATTTAGGTGTGCCATGTGATTGGAAACAATATAAAGGCATTGATCTCCCTCTAAACAGTTTCCCGCGTATGATCCACTTGAATCATGGATGGGCCTGAGTTTTAGGCCCATGCATAAATGTTGGTGTGATATCTAATGGTTGGAGTAGATTTCATATAATTCTCATGGTGGACCCTATAAAAATCAGGGGTGGACATTTCTCTTCCAAATGATTTCTTTGGTGTGGCCCACTTGAATCACATGTTAGCCTAATTTTCTGGATCTGGCTATAAATGGAGATTATGCATCTAATGGTCAGAGTTGATCATACCCATTTGCTCGCTCAAGCAGCATGATGGAAGGTACTGGAATGACAAATATATTGATTAATGAAGCAGCTTTTTGAAAACTTTTATAAAAAAGGCACTGGATTGTAAATTTTATATTAATGAGATATGTTTTTGTAATGTTTTTAGATGGAATAACATTCTTTATAATTACCTCATTAATTAACCTTGTTTGAATATAAATCCTCCTCATATAAAGAGGTTCTAAAGGATGTCTTCAAACATGTCATGGACCTGCACAAAAATTATGATTCTTTCAAGCAATGCTTGGCCTATTTAAAGTATTAAAACTAGCTTTTTGGTGATTGGTATGACTAAATGTCTTTGTCAAAATTAGGGGTGTGCATGGTTCGGTCGGTTCAGTTTTAAGGGGCGATATTCAACCGAACCGAGTAAGTCGGTTTTTAATATTTAACAACCGAACCAAACCGATGAAGCCTCACTAATCGAACCAAACCGAATAAATTCTGGTTAGTTCGATTTTGTCGATTTTGTCGGTTTCATGACAACGTTCAAAAAATTAAGAAGATCCAAATCTCTGGTGGACCACACTAATGTGAAAACTGCTAAATGGCCATTAAAAGTTTTGTAATTATAGGCTACAAAAGTTTTGATTCAAGATGAAAGGGAAATTTGACTTTTCCCTTCATCCAGGTCTGTTTAACCTTATCAACGGGTTGGATGGCAAATACACATTGCAGATCTTCTTCAAGTGGGCCTTAGGACATTTTTAATTGCAAGTGGTCAATCAACACTGTTTTCGTGGTATGGTCTACCTAAGATTTGGATTTGATTAATTTTTTAGAACACATCCTAAAATGGACTGAGAAAAAGAATGGACGACACAGATTAAGGTGGGCCATACGGTAGGAGTAACATATATATATATATATATATATATATATATATATATATATATATATATATATATATATATATATATATATATATATATATAGTCAGTTCGGTTCAGTTGAAAACGGTTTATAATTTTCACAAACTGACAACCGAACTGACATTCTCGGTTTTTAATATAAAAAAAAACCGAATCGACCTAAAATAGAATGGAAAACCGACCGGAATCGATTAGTTCGGTCCAGTTCGATTAGTTTTATCGGTTTAGTTGGTTTTTTTAACACCCCTAGTCAAAATTCTTTCCTAAGAAAGTGAAGTGGTTGAGTCCAGCTCTATTGAGCCATGTGCATCCAACCCACCCAACAGATGCAACCCATCATGGTGCCCCTACAAACCAAAACTCTCGCCCATCCAATCATCAGGGGTTGGATGGGTTTTTTTGTTTGTTTGTATGATTATCATGTTGGATGCATCAGTTGGATGGGTTGGATATCATATCACACACACACCATTTGGACCCCAGAATGATGCACCATGCTACTTTGTAGAAAATTATATCAGGCACTTTGGTTATTTTACTCACCCAAAAGCACCTTTTCGTAGTTTAAATACATCAATGAATTGTTTGGTAAAATTAGAAGTTTTGGTAAATTTCATTCCAAGGGTCTATTTCGACATGATTCCAAGCAGAAATGGAAAATGTTTTCCGCTGACAAGTCATTTGGGCTATTTGAATAGATTGATTATCCACTGCTGTCTATTTTGAATTTACGATCAAATGTTCGCACAATGCCATTTATTTAATTGGTGAAGAAAAAACCTCACTATGGGCCTCTTCAAAATTAAATCCAGGCCATCCAATTAGGTGCCTGGCTCTTGCTAAGCCGTAACCAAAAAATTAGGCTGTTTGGAAGTGCATAACTATCCAATCCATAAGGGCTGGTTGTTTTACAATGGGACAGTGTAACGATTACAACTTAACTGACTTCTTTAGCAAGTGAACTTGACTCCCAATTCATGAGCCATAATTTTTTTTAATTTTTAGTCATGCAACGCATCTACCTATTAGCTGGGCAACACACCCACATGGTTAGTCACACGATGCACTCACCCACCAATGGGGTTATTGTGCCTTCTCAGCACTCAAACCTAAGACCCATTGTTGAAATGCCTAGGCGTCTTCCAGCTGGGCTAGCAGGTACCATGAGCCATAATTCATGTTCAAACAAACACCTGAAAAAAAAAATCATGGCTAATTTATTTTGTATTTCACAGGAAATTGAAAAACCAAACATGCCTAATTAATAATGGAAAATGTTTAGAGCAATGGTCTAGTTAAATGTCTCTGCATTAAATTTGGTATGAAATTGAAGAGATTGAGAGTGAACTCTCCAACCGGTTGGGGGGGGGGGGGGGTTATCCTTATGCCTTTTAAGATCTAAAAAATCATCAAGAAAGGACCGACTTAAATTTGTAAGCCCTACCATGATGTATATGACATATCCACACTGTTCATCTTTTTACTGAAGAATTTTAGGGCATGAACAAAAAACAAGGCAAATCCAAAGTTCTAGTGATCAACACCATAAGAAATAATGGTTGTAAAACTTCCATCGTTGAAAGGTTCTTTTCTTCTAAGGGCCCATAATATTTATTTGTTATCTAACTTGTTCATAAGGTCACATAGATACGAATAAGGGAACAACGCAAATATCAGCTTGATCCAAAACTTCTAGAGCCCATAAGTTTTTAACAATAAGCATTCAATTCCCATTGTTTATTGTGGTGTGGTCCACTTGGGCTTTCGATCTACCTCATTTTTAAGATGACATCCTAAAATAAGCTAGTAGAACGGATGGACAGCATGGATAAGCTACATATATATCACAATGGACCCCACATAAAATTCACACCCTTCCTCGATTTTAGCATTCAAAAAAGCAAAAGTCAAATCCACCTTGAGAATGGTAGTCATACACATTTACAATGGGGAATTGAAACAAACAGTCCATTACTATATATAAGATTTCCCATGTTTTAAGGAATCAAATTCCACAGCGGATTGTCTGGCTCAGATGGTGGTGAGGAAAACAGAATTATCTGAAGATGAGCGGACCTCCCTACCAATGAAAGGGCGTGTTTATCTATGGAGAATGCTGGCATAGGCAACATCCAATGGAAGTAAAGAGGGCTTCTAGTGACTAGACCATTTCACTCCACAAAAAATAAATAAATAAATAAAAGTCTATACATCAAGTGACTAGAAACAACTAATAGCTGCAATTTATTCTCATTGGCCCACTCAAAAGGTGGCCCATCAATGTCCTTTTACACATTCAATGAACAAAGAAAATGGACACATTCACTAATTTTGTGTAGAAGGTTTAGGGCTGTAAATGGGTCAGCATACCCGATGGGGTACCCAGACCCAATCCATTTAGACCCGACCCATTTGTTAAATGGTATGGGTCTGGGTCCAAGAACAGACCCATTTGCTAAACGGGTCTAGGTCTAGTTTCCTTTATATTAGGCCCGACCTAACCCGACCCGAACCCATTTAGTAAGTGGGTGGGTTTGGTCTATGTTTCAAGGGACCCATCCAGCTCGGACCCATCCAAACTCAATTTTAAGCCTTGTTAAAGTGCTTGCATACTAGATCTAGACCCAGACCCATTAGACCCGACCCATTTATAAATGGGTCTGGGTGGATCTTCCTCTAACATATCCAGACCCCCATTTATAAATGGGTCTGATGGGTTGATCCGGATCCGACCTAGACCCGCATATTTAGTAAATGAGTCTGGGTCTAATTTGGAAGCATACCATCTAGTAAATGGGCAGATCTGGTTTTGGCTAAACCGGCCGGAACCCGACCATTTACAGCCCTAAGAAGGTTCTAGCCCTTTTTTTTTTTTTTAATTTTTTTTACCTATTTTGAAGTGATACGATAGAGCAGTAGATCTCCACAGGCTGACTTGCGGCAGGGTAGATGCTAGATCAGGACCGTGAAAATAGTGTATACCCTATCATGGACGGCCCATACTTAAAATTCACCATGAAAAAAATGATCCTGCGCATCCAACTTATGGCCTTCAATGAACCGTTAAAAGAAAAACTAATTAGTGCTTGACGTTTGCTACGGAAAGAGAAAACGACGGATATGATTGAATATTAGTGAGACGTCTGAAACACTATCTTCTCACGGCAGAGCACGCCAGATGGATGGTCCGGATTCACCATCTACATTGTAAGGTGTACGGTGCTAAAGGGGCTAACATGATAGGGACGTCTCTATTATATCATTTCCTTTTCTGCATTGATGCAACTGTATCATTCTGTGGTGGAGCCATGCAACAGATGAGCGACGTACAGCACGTCGCTCAGTGGGCAAATGCACGGGTGCATGGACAGAGGTTTGCTACAATACAACCAGCTGTTTTACTACAGGATTCATCCGGACTATAGCCATTGAATATTTGGTTGTAGTGATCTCATCCGTTGATCTGATGAGATAACGTAGCTGCCTCCGAAATTCTAAAAAATTGGAAGATCCTGAACCTCCAATCCGTGGATCTCCTAGTCTAAATGTCAGCTCATCTGGCTGCTCAAGTGGGCCACAACATTCAAAACTAATCTCTATCGCTACAAATACATCAGTTTACCTTCTACATTGCTCAATGAAAAGTAAAGTGGCTTGAGAAATGCAGGAGGGGAGAAATCTTTTAATTTAGATTTTGATTTTTTCTAACTAATGGGCCAGGCTGGGCGGACCAGCTTTTGGACAGCTAAGTCCAAGCTTGGCCTGCTGGAAAAATGGGCTTGACTTTTAAATCCAAAACCAGCTCTCAAGCCTAAGACTCTAGATCTAGCCCAAGCGCAAGCAGAGGAGCAGGCCCCAAAAGCCTGTCAAGCCAGCCCAACCCATTGACAACCCTATGATCCAATTTCAGGTTTTATAAAACTGTGACCATCCATATGCAAGCACACATGCCATGTGCACACCCTCTGAAATCTTAAATTTACTTTTTTTTTTTTTTTTTTTGGGTTAGTACACATCCCATTGTGAGTACACACACCCACATTGTTAGTCATCTTTTGCCGAAAATTCTAACTATTTCACCCATCCCAGTTATGCCTGTCAACGGATCGGATTTGGAGCGGATCATAGCTGATCCGAATCCGATCCGATTTGTGATCCGGATGATCCGTATCCGACCCGAAATCTGATGGATCTCTAAACAGTTGATCCAAAATCCAACCCGATAGAGATTCGGCTGAGCTGATCCGACGGATCTCTAACAGTGTTAGCTACGCACATACACACCCTGTTAGCTATGCAAGCATGCACCCACCCCGTTAGCTACGCACACACCCACCCACCCCTGTAACCCTATTAGCCACGCACGCACCTACCCCTGTTAGCTAGCCACGCGCCCACCGCTGTTAGCTAGCCACGCACCCACCCTGTTAGCCTCCAGTGGCCGGTGGGCCATCTAGAGAAGGAGAGAGAGAGAGAGAGATGAAGAGATTCAGTCAGAGAGAGAGAGAGAGAGATGCAGAGATTCAGAGAGAGAGAGAGAGAGAGAGAGAGAGAGAGAGAGAGAGGTACCTGGTTTTGAGAGGGAAGTGATTTGAGAGCTGAGAGGTGAGAGGGGACGGTCACGGAGGTGCATGTGATGTGCTAAGGTATTTAGGTTTTTTTTTTTTTTCCGTTTATACTTCATTAGTTGGATCGTTAACGGATCGAATCGAGGTCGATCCGAATCTGACCCAATTATTAAACGGATCATATTCTTTGATCCATATCCGACCTGTTGATCCAAATCGTTGATCCAAATCTGGAAAAATCGGACCGAATCCGAACCAAGATTTGGTCTATTGACAGCCCTAATCCTACTTGCTCCAAAATGTTTTTTTTTTTTTTTTTTTTTTTGGGGGGGGGGGGGGGGGGGGGGGGGGGGGTTAGTACACACATCCCACTGTTAGTACACAAACTCACATTGTTAGTCATCTTTTGCCGAAAATTCTAACTATTTCACCCATTCCACAATTCATGGTTACTGTGAAAGGTTTTTTTTTTTTTTTTTTTTTTTTTTTTTTTTTTTTTTTTTTGGCATAGTACACACCCATATTGTTAGTCATCTTCCACTGAAAATTATAACTATTCCATGTTAGGGTTAGGAGCCCTGCAGCGGAAGCAATCAAAGTAGGCGAGGAATACAACTCAATGGCAATCAACAAGCAAATCATTACACACAAGAAGGCAATTCAATTTTTACGTGGAAAAACCCCTCACGAGTAAAAAACCACGGCACAAAGCGACACAAATCCACTATGATATCAAAAGTTACAAGAGATAGAAGAAACACAACCTGGATCACAGCCCTACAAGAGAAATCCCAAGCTAACAAAGCTAATTCTCACATGAGAAGGACAAATACAGCCCTTTCCCTCATCCCAGAGAACTTCAAGCTTCCTCCTAGCTCTTTCTCTCACCCCAGAACCCTCTCAATCCCTTGGCTCATAGGTTGCAACCCTAGTCCCGGATTACATCCCCTTAAATAGGAAAAAACAGAAATTAGAAACTCCTTGTGCAACAAACCCGTGCAAGAGACTAAGTCCAACAAGAAAACTGCCGACCGGTCGACCGGCAGGCCGGATGGCCCAAAAATGTTCCAGCCTTGCTGCTTTGTAATCCAATATGACCGACCGATTGATGGTCTTCATGCTCCGAGATTTGAGGCCTCCTATCTCAACAAACTCCACTACGACTCAAATCTTCATGCAACACCTTACCACGCACCATCTTCATCTATACTCCGTCATCATCATAGCTTCATCACTTTCTCATGCCTCATCGACTTTATCCTTGCACCTTCACCACCCGCTCGCTCATGTTGCCCTTGCGCGCATGCTACACACGAACAACCGTGGATCCCGCTGCCGATCCTACAGCTCCACCATGAATAGTGCTCCCGATCAAACCCAATCGCAGTCAACAAACTTGATTGAGATATTGGCGTACTAATCCACCTTCTTCCACTCTACTTCTTTCATAGATACCGATCGATTTCATATTTTTCTTTTACGAAATCTTTCTCCACATCGAATCTCATGCTAAAAGACGTCATTGATGCCTCGCCTTAGATTCTCTCTGCCTCTTTCCCAACTTTTAGCTCTAATGCCACTTTTTGGGGTTAGGAGCCCCGCAGCGAAAAGCAATCAAAGTAGGCGAGGAACACACCTCGATGACAATCAACAAGCAAATCATCACACACAAGAAGGCAATCCGATTTTTATGTGGAAAAACCCCTCACGGGTAAAAAACCATGGCACAAAGCTGACACAAATCCACTATGATATCAGAAGTTACAAGAGATAGAAGAAACACAATCCGGATCACAGCCCTACAAGAGAAATCCCAAGCTAACAAAACTAATTCTCTCATGAGAAGGACAAACACAGCCCTTTCCCTCATCTCAAAGAATTCCAACCTTCCTCTTAGCTCTTTTTCTCACCCTAGAATCCTCTCAATCTCTTAGCCCATAGGCAGCAACCCCAATCCTGGATTACATCCCCCTAAATAGGGAAAAACCAAAATTAGAAACTTCTTGCACAATAAACCCGTGCAAGAGACCCAGTCCAACAAGAAAACTACCGACTGGTCGACCAGACCCACCCACCGGCCGGCCGGATGGCCCAAAAACGTTCCAACCTTGCTGCTTTGTAATCCAACGACCGGTCAGCCGACTGACCTTCAAGCTCCCGAGATTTGAGGCATCCTATCCCAACATTTCACCCATCCCACAATGCATGGGTGCTTCAAAAGGTACTTCGAATAAAGACAATGAAGATATTTGCGGTAGGTGAATGACGATGCTACTATGAAAAAATAAAAAAGTAAAAAGGTAGTCTTCATCTCTTTAATTTCTTGCTGTACTAATTTTGGCTTGATGTTTGGAGCTTGTCTCGACCGTCCCCTCAGCTGATTGGTCGATCTGTCCTTTTGGCTTTTGCACATAACATACATTTTGGTGGCAGTTGCACATAACATGCATTTTAGTGGCAGTAGTGCTAGCATGATCCTAACATTAAGACAAAAGAAATAAAATAAAACATAGGTGAATGTCCCCCATTTTCACATTGGCATGTCTGATGTGAAATCCCTTTCAATCTAGCCTCATTCAAATTATTCCTCATTACCTTGGAAGCCGTATGACAGCCGCAAAAGTTCACTCCTTAGACTACTCATTCGTCCTTGGTTTACTTTCCTACCATACAAGTTATTAAAAAAAAAAAAAAAGGAAAGTTGTCCAATTTTATTTATTTTATTATTATAGTAGGACTTCTCTTGGTTTTTAATTAAAAAGTAGATACCACCTGGACCCTATCATGGCAGATTGGAAACTCAGGTGGGCCACACCAACAAAACAGTGGAAAAACCAACGTCCACCGTTGAACATCCAAACCGTTCAAAGAATTATTAACACTATGATAAACGGTAAGAAAAAGTATCATCCTGATGCAAAACTTCTACCACCGTTAAGTGTTCAATACCCACTGTTTCGCGTAGAATGGCCGAGTAGGATGGCCCATCTGAGTTTTGGATCTGCATTATTTTTAAAATCTCATCCTAACGTGGTATGGCCCATCTGAGATTTGGATCTGCATTATTTTTAAATTCTCATCCCAACTTAGTCTTCCAAAACAGATGGACACAGTGGATTTGTCAAAGACATCCCTGTGAATCCCACACAGCCCCGGCCACAGGGATATCCCTGTGGCCGGTGTCACAGGCAATCCGCTCCTGCCACAATACCAACTGTTCCCTATGGTACATATGTACCTTACATGCCACATGGGTCATAATTGCTATTGTCTATTTACCAGCACTGTATAAGTATGAAAGCGGATTACATGGTCACCAAGTTTTGTAGAGCCTGTCATGATGATGTATGTGTTATATCCACACTCAGATATTATCTGAGAGCATAAAGCAGTGGGGATAATGATGCCCACCGTTGAAAACTTCCCAGGGTCCACCATGACGTTTATTTTCCATCCAACCTACCAATATCAGCTTGATTCAAAACTTGAGTGGCTCGGACGAAGTTTTCAATGGTAGCGTTCAAACCCCAATGCAGAATCCACTTGAGGTTTGGATTTGCCTCGTTTTTAGAGCTATGCATACTCAAAAAAGATCTTACAAAATGGATGAATGGTAGGGATATAATGCATACATCATGGTGGGACCCACAGAATTTGGTGACATAAAAACACACCACCAAGGTCAATATACTTTCATAAGCATACCAAAGTCAACATTTTGTTCTTTTTATGTGCCGCATTCAGCATATGTGTCAAGTTGTATATGAAATGCATGCACCACATGCATGAGTAATGTCATATTTCATCAAGTGCCTGACATGATGTGCATTTGTACATCTTTTAAGCACATTGCATGCACCAAATACCTAGCATTGAGTGTACGATATATATATATATATATATATATATATATATATATATATATATATATATATATATATATATCAACCTTTTAATGTATACTCATTCCAGATCTTGACTGATAGCATCAGGAAGATGCAAGACTAAAGTTTCAAGAAGCAGGTGGCCCTTTATCTCTCTGAGTCTCTCTCTACGTGTCGTTCTCTGATGGGTAGGCCCACACCTATGAACTCGAGATTACGATAGAAAAGAACGAAAGCAATTAATCTACTGGGTTAAATCTGATGGCCCATGTTTTTTCATTTATTGCAACTGGCGTGAGGTGGGTAAGTCGGGCGCGGATTTCCTGCGAAAGCCTTGCGCAGGAAGTTCCTGACCCGGGAACCAAGGTGGGGCCCACAGTAATTTTTTTTGATGAATCCACCCGGTTCATCCGTTTTGGGAGCTCATTTTAGGACGTGAGAACAAAAATGAACCGGATCCAAGACTCAAGTGGGCCGAAAACGTGAGGATTAAACTTCCACAGTTGAAATATTTGTGGAGCCACAGGAGTTTCGAATCAGGATAATATTTGTGTTTCCAGTTCATCTCAGTAGTAGTGACGTTATGAACAGTATGGATGTCATATAAACATCACTGTGGACCCAGGGAGGTTTCAACGGTAGTAATTTACCTACCCACCTTTTCCTTTAGTGAGGCCCACTTGAGTCTTGGATCCGGTTCATTTTTGTTTTCACGTCCTAAAATGAGCTCCCAAAACGGATGAACCGGGTGGATTCATCAAAAAACATAACTGTGGGCCCCACCTTGGTTCCCAGCGCAGGAACTTCCTGCGCAAGGCTTTGGCAGGAAATCCGCGCCCGGATAAGTCAGCATCGAACCCCACGACATCGATGGTTGTGACCCATTGATTGCTAATGGACGACTCTGGGCCCCACATCAACCGTTGATTGCGCTGTAGACCACAAGTACATGCTCCCCCACATTTCAATCGATGGCGATTGTTCATCCACCTCGTGCTCCTTCTTAAATAAAAAATATACGGCCCCTACCGAAGCGAATTTTTCATTGATAAAAAAATTATCACATACAACGACTGCTAGTGAACTTTCGCATGCATCCATTTCTCCCACTGGACCGTGGTGTATGTAGAATATCTGATACGTGCAAAGGGTTGGCTACACCATGGTGATCAGTTGTTATGAATGTCAGGCCAATCGACTCATTGAGTGGGTCACACCAATTCACTGAGTCATGTCGTTGGCTGTCCAATGATATTGAAGTTGCGTCTGGATTGAAGAGTGGATTGTCCTGATATCCGTAGGGGGCAATCATCATGTGTGCCCCACCTTTGTACAGATTGGTTATTCTATGCATGCGACACATAGGCCGGAAACAAACGGCTGTATCTGATCATTTCTTTTCCTCTATTTCCTGGATCCCTGGTGAACCCCGACACATAGATATTCCGGTGCGGGCTGTGTGGGCCCCCACAGAGATGTTCGTGACAAATCCACTCTGTTCATCTGTTTTACAAGACAACAATAGTACAGGAGTCTAAAAATCAAGAGGAACAAAACTCATGTGGGCCATACCACACGAAACAGTAGAGATTAATGCATGGCGAGTCCACAAAAGTTTCAACGAGGATGATATTTGTGCCAGCAGTTTATGTGAGTGGTAATAACCCTGTGAACGGTTTGGATGGTGTTGTACAAGATGTCTTGAATTCTGCCATTGAGGGGCAGTTCGGTTGATCGAGGAATTATTGGGTTGATCGAACATCGCCGTGAGGTTCTCGGTCGACCAAGGTATGTTTCGATCTATCGGTCGATTGAAGGTGAGAGTGAGGTTTTGTGCAGATTTGTGCAAATTGAGGTATTTAAGCCTATTGTGAATAGGGCTTTGTATGGAAAAGAGATTAAAACGAGAATTTTTCTATGAGAGAGAGCTTTTCTCCCCAAGACTGAGGGTTTCTCTTGAAAATATAAGCGTTTCTCTATAAAGGCAAGGATCTTATAAGGTGAGAGGGTTCTAAACACTTGTAACAGCTTGGAAATGAATTTTTTCAAGGGGATAGAGTTTTCCTAGGTGCACATTGTAAAGAGAGATTCATGTTTTATCTATAATCGAAGAAGGTGAGTAGTATAATCTCTAAGACTTTGATTATAGTAGATTTATATCACTTTGTGCCGTAGTTTTTTCCTATAAGGGTCTACATTAAATACTTTATGCTTGTGTGATTGCTTTGATTGGTTATTGTTTATTCAATTGTTATATTTTTGTTAAACGTACTATCGCAAAGCACGCAGATTAGCAGTGGTATTAGATCCAAATTTCTAATAATTAGGGTTGATCTGGGTTTGTTGATGGCTCATAATTTCAACAGATGACATATAAACAACATTGTTAGCTCTAAGAAGTGTCAACGGTGGACGTTTCCATTCCCACTGTTTCATTTGGCGTGGCCCACTAACTTTTACATTTGTGTTAAGCCTTGAATTGTGCATGTTTATCCCAAATTCCACGCTTTAATTACATAAAACAATGCACTTAAAGACTGACTTTGATGTGTTTTTGTAATTGTAGGGGCAAACGAGAGATGTAAATGAAAAGAACTAAATAGGGAACAAATGGATAGTAAGGTTAGCTGTCCTGTGAATGGACCACACCATCTTCTATTTAACAGGTCCAAATAGATGGTCCACATTTAACTTCAATCCAGCTGTCCACCTTCATGTTTACTGGGGCCAGCCACCATAAAAATCTGACGACCATCCATCTAGGCCAACATCCAAATCTCTTGCAACATGTAACAAGTAGGAGGTTGGAGGACATCACCAACGTCCAACAGCTATGGTGGCCCAAGTATCTGATGCCCAGTCCAGCCACCAAACTCCCAACCGTTCATCCATCTCTCCAATCTGACGCCCACAGATCCAGCGGTCTGAGTGGAGATATTCTTCACCGTTAGCTCCAAGCCACATCCAACGTATCTAGTAATGGAGACAACCCACACGTGTGTCCAATAAGAAATAAGAAAGGAAACAAATATAAAACCAAGGTAGTTTCCAATTTTTTAGACTTTTTAATAAAAACAAAGGTTTCCGCTTTGGAGATTTCTAATAGACGCACGTTGTCTAGCTGCTGACCTAATTCATGGGGTCCACCTTGATTATTTGTGAAAATTTGTTCCATCCATATCTAAGAACGACTTAACACAAAAAAACCCAACAAATTTCATGTTGATCCGAGTTACGGATTGACCATGTGGTCGAAATAATACGAACTGTCCAGAAGGTTCTTGATTTCCATCGACTTAACTTGGAAGCATTCCACATGGCCCACCACTAATTATATGAAGAATCTAAACCGACCATCTGGTAGAGCACATCGATATCTACAAAAATATGAAGTTCCATGTTAATCAGAATTGTGGATTGATCATACCAGTTGAAGGAAGATGGACAAATTTGAAAGATTATGCCTGCGTAGATTTTAGAAAAGCCCTAGATGTTCTGATTTTTTTGGACCACGTTTTGGAATAGTATTGGACAATCCTAAATCGTTTATCATGTAGAAGATGAAGTTTTTAACCAAAGTTCTAAGTTTGAGACTAATCTGACATCTGTACACTCCGTATCATTGATCACAAGATGAGTGGTTCTGCATATGTTCGAATTATACAAATTGGAGAGGCGGTCACTTTTCTGATTCGTGGGCCTACTCAAGGGATAATTTGAGAGATCTAAACCATCCATGAGAAAACACAAATGCCAGGGAATATACGGTTCAAATTTCAAGGAAATTCAACCGTTTGTTATTTCAGGAAATTCGACCGTTTGTTATTTCGTGGAAGCAAAACAAAGTTAACTCCATTCCTGTCTTCCTGTCTACACTATAAATATGGAGCAAAAGTTCAATTTCAAGGAAATTCGACCGATTGTTATTTCGTGGAAGCGAAATAAAATCAACTCCATTCCTCTCTTCCTATCTACATTATAAATAGGGAGTAAAAGTCATTATCAAGGGAGTTTTTTTTTTTCCAAGGCTTTTGAAGGATGAATTTAGGAGAGAAGATTAGCGGTGATGCTAGGCCGAATAGAGGAGAAGAAGAGATAAGGTTGAGGTTTTTCAAGAATATAATTTCTCAACTTGTTCTTCTAGTTTTCTTGTATTTTGATTATTAAATTTACACAATGGATAATTAAATCATTTGCTAGGGTTGAGATGAAGCCCCTAATTGGATTAATCTTTTTCTAATTCTTGGTTTCATTAAAATTTTAGAATTGATTTTTTTTTTCTAATGTGGTTAATTGTAAAATTTTTAGATTTCTTCTATCTATGAGCTTGATCATAGTCTAGATATGGATGATGATTGGAATTCTATATATTAGGTGTGCTTGTGTTTGATCATGAACAAGTTTACCTATCAAGAAAGAAATAGGATTTACAATTTTTCATGCCTGACCATGGATAAGAAATTGTAATCCATGAGATTTTTTCCAAATTCATTATTTATGATTTGTGCCCAAATTAATAGATGATGGATGTTGATTTTAGTGATTTAATTGATTCTTAATGTATGTGTTTACATGACCATTGTGGTGCATACATTATGAACAATTATTATTAAGGAAAAACTCACTTGTGTTTTTAGAGAAATATACATCTTGTATGCATAAAGAAGGATATAGGTTGTGATTTATTCGTAATTTACATCAATCTGAATTTGAATGAATTATTAAGAAAAATGAGTTATGATAATTAATGGTGGATTCAAAAGTCCCATCGCTCTTTTTCTCTCTAAGTAAATTTCTCTTTTTTTTTCTCACTTATTTTTTTTTTATTGCTTTCCATTATTTTAATTTAAATAACTCACTTATTTTTTAGATTAGTTAAGTAAACTTCTAACATCCATATTGGGACAACCAATCTTCGTGGGAATGATCTCATAATATGTGTCATGTCTATACCCGACTCGTATACTTGCGAGTTTAAAATTACTTTAAATCAAGTTGATTTAAAAATAACATCAATCTGCCTGATTTTTAACCTCCTGTCTGATTGTAGTATTTTAAAATAGATGGATGGAGTGGCTTTGTCATTGACATCTTTGTTGGCCGCACATAGCCCCAAGTACACAAATATCTTTGTGCTTGGGGTCATAGGCAATCCACTTCCTTATTTCATTGAATGCAGATTGTGTATTGAATCACTCGTTACATTGCAGGGCACTGAATAAACTCCCTAGGCCAATAGTGATGTATGTGTCATTATCTACTTCGTCCATCCGTTTTTCAAGCTCATTTAGGGCATGAGCCCAAAATTGAAGCATCTCCAAAGCTTAAGTGCGCCACATCAGATGAAACCATGGGGATATTAACGTCCACAGTTGAAACCTTCCTAGGGTCCACAATGATCATCGAGCTTGCTCATAAGGTCTCATGGAAATGGAAGAAGGGAAGACAAATATCAGCTTGATCCAAAACTTCTGTGGCCCTAAGAAGTTTTCAAAAGTAAGAGTTCAACCCCAGCCTTTTCCTATAGTGCGGTCTACTTAAGAATTGGATATGCTTCCATTTAGGCTTCGTCCATACCTGCTTTTAACACACCCTCATGGACCATTAAGATGTTATAATGTGTTGGAACTACAAGCTTAATGATGATAAAAATCATACTCACACCTGAGGATATCTTTTGCCCTTTTTTTTTTTTCCTTTGGCTATATGCCTCGTATAATAAATGTAATAGCACAAAACCGTATGCACGTCTTTAAAGAAAACGAAACGACGAATGATATGTAACCTTAATTCGTATGACACGTAACTAAGGAAGTGTACCTAGCATGATTATAAAAAATTCACTGAGGCAAGGATCCTATCATAGATCTAGATATGCACTGTAAGGTCCTCTCTTTAAACCTTCCAAAATAGGAGATCTTCTTAGAGACGTTTGAAACTCTTGCGACAATTATGAAGATTCTGAATATTAAAAAATTGGACCAATATCCGAGCGAATGAAAACCAATGGATTGGGGCTCGATCTAGATTTGTTGGGACTGGTTTCACCAGTTCTATGAATATTTATGGTCACAATAAGGGATATATGAAGATAGTTCATGATTAAGTCGGACCCAATGAGACAGAGCTTCGAAAGAAATGTTTGATATATAAAAATTGTCGCAACCATGTTGGTTAGAAATCTGAAAACAATTTCAAATTTACGAAGATCCCTTGTAAAAAGAGCATATAAAAAGTTACTGCTGCAAAGGATCTTGAACCAATAAAGAAACCTAGCGAAGGTTTTACCACCTCTAAAAGCTATAAAAGGAGAACGTGATGAGGACCTTCAAGCCTACTCCAAATACAATTTAATTTTATTATCTTTTACCTTTACTTTTAACATAGCTTAGCCTAATCTTAGATTAGATCATTGTTCATTGTTACAGCTACAATACACAATCTTCCGTTGCTAGAACCCGTTCAACCGAATTCTTAATTGGAAGATCAAACATGCTAGTCGAATTCGTCTAGATCATCTGTCTATATGGACGGTTCATGTATTTATCTCCTTTTCTTTTATTCTCTAGTTTTATTTGTTATTTTGTCCATTGTAATGAGTATCATCTATAAATAAATAAATAAAATGGCATTGCTTTTAGCCTTCTTGTGTTTTAATCTGTCTATCTTCATTCCTTTGAGAAATACTTTGGTTGTAATTACTATTGAAAGAACAAGTCTCAAGACACAAGGCGAAAAAATCTATCTGGAAGGACTAACTCCTACCTTTTCATAAATCACCTAATCAATGTTACAGTTGTTGGCTAACAAGGCTGGTTAAGTCCTAAAACTTAGCCTTAATTGGTCAATCTCGGTGTAGGGGTCACAAGTGTTCAATCAAACATTGACTTGAGTACTACTCTCGAATGCCCGCACTTTTTAACCGCACACGTTAACCGAACACAGGCCCTCACTCACTGGTGTGTCACCTCGTGTTTGATTGAATTGTGGAAAACACATTAAATTACATAAGGACGATGTGGATGAAACACATATATCAGTGTGGGTCCCACATAGTTTACCCAGTATACGATCCGCATACTATTTCATCTGATGTTGTAACATTAAATTACATCGCTCATTTCTTAATTTGTGACCTTGGAATGATGCTTCTCCACGTGCATCTCTCCACATAGGCATCTCTCCACATGCCTACATGTCTCTCTCGGTTCATCAGGTGAGCCTCGCCTTGTATATGCTATGGGTTGAAAACCAGGAGAGTCCAGTTATCAGCTTGGTCAAATGTGTACGCGAAATGTTGACCATTGGGCTAAGGTTTTAAACGTTCTTACATGTATGGCGCACCTGAAGACTTATGGTCATGACAAACCTGCAAAGACCCATCTGATGAACGGCTCTAACTACTAGAAATCCCGCTGTATCTCCTACTGGAATTGAATATTATGATACTTGAATTAATCCAATTCTTCCCACAAAGAATTACTTCCAAACACCTAACAGAATTTACATTGGACCACATGTAATTCCATACCACCTAATCCCACCTAACCCAACATTCCAAATAGGCCCAATCTCTGTCATTATTAGAAAAAACTGGAAAGATGCCTTGTATGTATGTAGTTGGATAGATTTCATTCACTTGTATTTTTTCCTTTTCTTTTTAAATTTAATTACAGAGATTAACTTTTAATCAAATATCTAAAAAAACCTAAAATGAGCTTCATCAATCGATGACTTAAATATCAATATGAATGTATGTATCATGTTTGTAGAACAAGCAAGCATGTATTCCAATAGAAATAAATACATGTGTACTGTTGTTTGAGGAAAACATAGCAAAAAATATGAAAATTTTAATGAAATTCTAGGAGATGTTAAAAGAAACATCTTTATACACTTAAAACTTAAAAATAATAATAATAATAATGAAGTATGAGTATGCATGATAAGTGTGTTTAAAAAAAAAAAAGTACGCCTGATACATAAGTTTTATTTATATAAAGGCATGAACCACACACTGATGCAATTATATCAACTTCTTATAATTAATATAATTAATAAGTTATATATATAATACAAATACCAAAATAAAAAAAATACATTCCTAAGGAAAAAGAGCCAAAAATACATCAGTGCCATTACATCCCATCAAGCGATTTCCTTAGAAAGATTCTTGGGATACATGTACACATGTTGGAGGTTTCCACCTCATGTAAACAGAGGAGAGAGAGAGAGAGAGAGAGAGAGAGAGAGAGAGAGTCTTTTGTGATGTCCAACCGGTCGGTACCCCCTAGCCGGTCGGCCGGACAATGTGACTGGAAATGAGAAAATCGCCGGACGATTTTTGTGAAGGCCAGCCGGTCGTCCGGCTGGCCGGAGGTCTTGGTCAACCGGTCGACAAACATGTCGGGCTATGTGTATTCTTACACAGCAATCTCTCTGGATGTTTTTTGGTTCATCCGATCGACTGGAGGCTTTTGGCCGGCCGGCCAGAGGTGTGCTGCAGTTTTCAAATTGGCTTAGGACTCTTGTTAAACTCTATAAGAGGAGTTCTAATCCGGGATTTAGGTATCCCATGAAGTGTATGACACGTCCAAGGTGAGAGAGAGAAAGAGAAAAAGAGAAAGAGAGGAAGAGAAAGAGGGAGATGAAGCTTGTTGATAGAGGAAGCTTTTGCTCATGAAGGTGATTCACGGTGCAACGACATTTCGGCTCTTCAACGTCCTCATACTCGGGTGAGATATCTCAGTTTCTAGTTCTTTTATTGCTCTCCATCCCTGCGTGGGTGAAGAAAGTTTGATTCAAGCGGTGTGTGCTTGTGATTGAGGTTGTAACAGTTCAACTTCATAGTGAATTGTTGATCTGGACGAGGTCCTGTGGTTTTTACCTCTTTGGGGGTTTTTCACGTAAAAATCTCTTACGTTGTGTGATTGATGATTTGATTTAGTTTAGTACTTTATCATAACCTATAATTCTAGTAGTTTGGGGGGCGAGATCCTAAGATTTTGTGAAACACACCCAACAACATACACACATTTTCAAGATTTTCAAACTTCTTTTCACCTTCCATACAGTGCTTTAATTTCATCAATATGTTTGCTTTAATTTCATCTATATGTGTCGCTAGCATTATGTATAGAAATGCAAATTGAATGCATAGTAATGACATCAAGGAATTTTAATGACATCTTAACAGTATTGTAAAATGTTGCACAATATCAGCAATGCAATGTAATATTATGGACCATAGAGGGGAATTTAATAATTCCATAGATCTCCTGTATCGGTGGTATTATTTGTATTTAAATCATTGCCATTAACTTATTCAAGTTATTGTTGTGTCCTTTGTTAGGATTCGTGGAGGATCTTCAGTGATATACTGTTCATCTACCCATCACTTTAGCAGGTTGAGCTTTCTACTTATCTCGTTGAGGTTGTTGGGACGGTGCTTGCTTGGGTGTCAGGAGTATTACTCTAGATTCAGAGGAGAATTTTGCAATTTCACATTATTTTATTTTGTAAATGTACACCTAATAGCATATTATTGTGAATTAATTTTCTTATTTTTTGCTTTGGACACAGTGAATTGGTGTGAATATGTCGACCTAAGCAAATATCTGTAATGTACTTTGATTTTTTTGTTTTATTTAACATTGTTCGTATGTGATTAAGAAGAGATCGTTCTTTCAAGATGTTTATTACCATTTACATAAACACATGGCCTCATCATGGCCAAACACAGCCCGAAGTTATAGTGATTGGACAATCTTGACCATCTAACTTTGCGAGTTCAATTTCCAACGGTTAGAATTGTCCAATCGATTGGATTATTAATCTATGTTTGAAGTACATTAAGACTAACGGTTAGATATGCGGACCGTGTATTTTGGGGAGTTTGCAATTGATTTAATAACTGGTGGCAAAGGCACAGAATAGCCAACGGACAGAGAGGAAGGCGACAAAACCAGGGACGGAGAGTGAAGAGAGGGAGAGGATTACGGATGACGTCATACCTTTACATGAACAGTGACTGCCAATCATAACTACTTCCTCCATGGACACTGCCTCCACGTGCCACACGTACGATCCTCACGTGACATTCGATGTCTGCGTGGGCCATCCGTACCCGTGCTTGAGATGAACGGGGCTGTCTTGATCACGTGGCCTGGGAATCTTGCAGATCCAATCTCAGGTGGGCCACATGTGGTGGGTGGACCCCACGCTCCGCTAGCTTCTGGACTAGAGCTTGTAATTGGATGGTCTAGATGTATCTCAAAAAATGTCCCAAGTTGGCACGTGTGAACTGGGCCACTCCACTTGATTAAGGAGAAAATTAGAGTTTTGAATTAAGAGCCTTTTCTCTCTCCCAAAACGCCTTTTTATTTATTAGATAATAGATATGAAAACCATCTTGGGCCTTGGCCTGGGCCATAAGCCCAATATACAGCCCAAACTCTAACACGTCTTGAAACATTCATACTGATATAAGATGTTATAAACAGCCCAGTTTGTGGAATGTAAAATAGGTGTAGAAGAGGGGATTGAACCTAATGGACGGTTCAGATGGGTGATGTGAATGCCGACAAGTCCAAATGCAGCTATGTGCATGGGAAGGTTTCCATGCCCCCACCATCAGATAGCAACCCTACGTACAATCGGATGTACCGTATACATGCATGGTAACCACACAGATTGGATGATCATAACCTTCTAATTGGTGGGTGAGAAGTGAATCAAGTGATATAAACCGTGGCAGCCAATCCACCGATAAACATTCGTTATGGCTTTATAATATAATCCTAAACATTGAATTGGCGTTCAAAATGGACGGTCAGAAAGAAAATGGTCAGTGCTTCAATTGGAATAGTGATTTGGCTATCAAAATGGACGGTCAGAAAGAAAATGGTAAGTGGTTTAATTCGAATAGTGAAATCAAGTGATTAAGATCTTTTGGCTATTGTTAAAGCCTGACAGGCTCCATCCTAGTAGGGCCCATGATTTGGACGGTTTAGATTAACATGCACGTATGACATGTTCGGTGTGTAGGTTGCCAATTTTTAATAAAATGTGGCGAACCCATTCCATGCATACCCCCACCCTGTGGTCCTAAAATGAACTTACATGTATGGCCCCCGCCTGATGAGTGGTCTAGAATATAACTTCACACGGATTGCCCAAAATGGGACTGACTAAAAGATCATAACGTCTGGTTACCCCCTTTTAGGATATATCAGATAGGGCGTCCGTTATATCTGTACCAATCAGCCGGATTTCTGACGGTGGTTTTTGGGTCATGATGCATCTATATATAGCGATATTATTGAGTTTTTTGTTCTAAGGATATTATGGGGGAAATTCTTGCCAAAAATAAAAATATTTATTTTAATTAATAATAAATTTGTAGTGTAAATATATTTTTATATAACAATTACTTAATGCCTTGTTTGGCATCATGAATTTGGGGGGATTGGAGGGGTTTTAAATCCCTGATGTGTTTGGCACATAAAGTAACTAGGGTATCAAATCCCCAAGGGGTTTGCAATCCAAGGCCGAAGCTTGGATTACATCTAAAATCTTTCTGAGAGTCACATGTATAACATTTGTGTCACTAAGCTACTGATCTATTGGGCACATGACCCATTGATGATATCTTAAAACAATCAGATTATCAATCTCAAAACAATCAGATTATCAACTGAATCACTAAAATTACTTTAATAGGATGATTTGTGCCGTCCAAACGTTGTCCATTTAAATCAACGGTTAAAAATTGCTAGTTAGTCACTTGGATGTGATCCTATCCTTGTGGCCCATCCGATACTTGAAATTTCATAATTTTTTGCCTACGATACTTGAAATTTCATAATTTTTTGCCTAAGTATATATTTCAACGGGCTTATTACAACCATTGTGTAAAATAGTACATACCTAAACTAATTAGGAATATTAATGTTGACTTAGTAATTAAATTCAAACACCGGTATATATCATACTTTTCGATTATAGGGGATTGCAAACCTAGGGTGCCAAACACAATCAGGATGCTTAAAATTCAGGGGTTCCAAATCCAGGCTCTAAACAGGCCTTAAGTCTTTGTGATTTTTACTATAAAATTCTTCAAAAATTGGATTCCACTAAGTAGTGCCTCCAAACCATTATTCTTAGGTTGTGCTTTCTAGGTGGGGAAATTACATTGTGGTCGTCTTTTACTTTTTCTTTACAGTAAGGTGGAGAAACGAAAATTGTGGGCCCACCTAGTATGTGTCTCGCATCTAATCCATCCAACAAATGCAATCAACATTATTATTAGACGAACTAAAAATATGGCCAATTCAATATTAAGGTGAGAAAATTCCTAAAAATAACATACATGGTTCAAAATATCATAATTCAACTGCGGCCCATCTGAAGATCCGATTGACTTGATCATATTTTGGTCATCTTATCACCATAGTGTGGTGCATAGGTTGGATGGGTTGGATGTTGTATACATACCATGCGGACCCCACAAGTCTCATATTTAACGGCTTATTAAAGAAAAATAAATAAATGACGGTATTTTTGTAATTTCATCCCTAAAAAGCACCTCATTGGTAGATCCCCTCAGGGATTTTTTACTATTTTTTTTCGCAATAAAATCAAGATATTATAAAATCTGCCAATATTTTGAAACTCTCACGATTATATCATATCCCGATAATATCATTTACTTCACTTTCACGATATTACCACGAGATTTTCAAAATCCCGGCGATATTTGTCCCACTGATTTCAACCACCTGATTTGACTAACTCCCTCCTCTTTAATATAAAACAAAAAGAAAAAAAAGAGTATTTTAGTAACTTGGGCTTTGGCGATTGAGGAAGCAGAGATGTTTTGGAAATGCAAGCACAAGGACATAGAGACTCAAATCCCTCACTCGTGCTATCTTGGAAATGCAACAAGATAATGGCACTTTTGAATTCAATACCATTTCTAAAACCCACTTGAATAATCTATTTTTATTACATTGTAACATGTGCTTGATTTTATATAAAATTGGACCACATATACAACTTAAAGTTGCATTTAATGTCTCCTACACCCAAAAGGAGTGTTCATATTCTCATGTGTTGAGAATTCATATTGGTTTGGGATTCTTAAATGAATTTTTTTCTCCTTTCTCCCATCTCTAAGAATTTTTTAGACTCTTGCATGGGGAGGCATTGGTCAAAGAGAGGTGTACATCAACACCACATAGGGGTAGAGTGCAATCTCTCATACTTCACCTCACTGAAAATTGTGGAAACTCGACCACCGTACATGTGGCATACATACACCTTCTTTGGGAAACCTGATTAGTGGGCCTTATTGTGTTATGGAAGGATGACTGATGTCTGATAATTCTAACCATTCATTTGATGGCCATCAAATGAACAATGAAAACAATGGGTGAAAACAAGATGGTCAGCAGTCCAAAGTCTATGGGTGAAATTTGACGAGTGAGATTACTAGATTAGTGTGATTTTTGGGCTATGATGCATCCATAATGTGGCCCACAACTTGGACAGTCAGGATTGGTATTTCTGCATGGTGGGTGTATATAATCACCTTACAAGACATACATATCCATGGACACATGCATTCATACACACAAAAAGAGGTCCTCCCTTCCACATATGCATACACTTGTTGGGGATTCCCAATCTACCAAAATGGTCAAAATGGCCCATTGAAGCTCTCATTCTTTGAGAAAAAACTAAGACTACGCAAGTCATCATATATATATATATATATATATATATATATATATATATGATGATGATGATGATGATGATGATGATGATGATATTATGAACTGTTCATGTCCTGTACTTAATGCTACCAGGGCCATCATAAGAAACGTTTGTTGAATGGGTGATTGTATATGAAGATGAATATGTAAGGATCATATTCAAAACCAAGATTCAAAGGTCATGATCATTAATGAAGCATGATTATGAGATCATATCTACAATATGGTGGTAATGCGAACATGAACGGCTCAGATTGTTCTAAGGATGCAATCCAGGGGAGGAAAACCTGCCACCGTACCATACAGTGGTATGGTGGCACTGTAGCTGTTTTTTTTTAATGGTGTTTCTAGTTAGAAGTACTACAATGCCAATAGATTTAATAAGGTTTCAATCCCAACTTGAAAGTTGAATCCACAAGCATGCGTATCCATAATTGGGTATGCAAACATGGATAAAAGCAGTAGAAACCAGCTCAGGTAGACAGAAGAATGCTGGTTTTGGTTCCCCTGCAGAAGAATCATGTGGGGCCCATCATGTGAGGGGGAGACACAATGATGGAATAGATTTTTCTTGGATCCTTATAGATGGCATACGTGTTAGAGATCAGAGACATTTATAAAAAAGGGTATATTGAAAATGCCATGGACCAAAATTAAAGTTAGTTTGATTATCTGGAACATCAAAGTTGTACGTGAAAAGTGCACAGCTAAAAGAAATTCCAACTGTCCAAATTTAATGTCTGTGATTTTTGTCCATGGCATGTTGATAATGTTCAAAACCTGTTGAATGGCCTAAATCTTTGACATGTGTGCCGTTTCCTCATATGAGGGGCCTAAACGAATCGTGACCTTTTTCTTAGTATAGCCTGAAAACCAAGGGACGGCATGATGTGGTGGACACCATCATGCATTTAATTTTCTTGAATTAGGACTTGTTTTGAAGTTAGAATTGTGTAAACTTAATTTTTTAATACACAATTATCTAACAAAAATTTCAATTTTGCCTCCAGCCGTGGATTTGAGATGTTTCTTTTTCTTTTCTTTTCTTTTTTTAATACTAATGCATGATTTCATTATATTAATAGAAGTCATGTATAAATAAAACTATTACGGGTGGCATATTTGCTACTTTAGGGACTCAAACGTAGGAGCTTTTGTTCTGATACCACGTCAAACAACCACTTTCTCTAAAAGCATGATGTATCAATGTATATCAAGGGACTTCAACACAAAGGACCTACAAGTGATGTTAGAGCCAAGGTGCAATAGTGTTTCTTGGTAATTTGGCACATATATGTGACACCTTTGGTATATTTCGACGTATTTGAAAATTTCGATTTATTCATTTCATGTTTGGAAGAAACTTAAAGAACATTCTTTTAAAAATTATTGTTTTACAAATGCCCGTAAATAGAATCAGTGAATGTGAACCAGATGAATTTCATATAGATGAAACTACTGAGATGAATTTTAACAATACTATTGATAAATTGAATACTTATAATTTATAGATGATTTTAATTCTATCTAAGAGTATGATCAATATGTTTATATTAAAAAAATTTCATTTCTTTCCAATGATAAGAGAGTAGAAAATACTGACGAATTAAAGAAGTCGATCAATGAAAATTTAAAAATATAAAAAAGTGCGTGTCATGATATTAAAATCACGAAGGCATGTTATGCTCCACATATTTTGATTTGTTGAGTTTTAACTGCATGGATTTTGAAGAAGAGAATGAAAAGAGTAGCAATAGCTATTGAAGAAAATTTTATGAATGAAGAGAAGGATGAGAAAATAAACGTTAGCAAATCACATACAGCAATGTGAAGTGCCTTCAGGTTGGTATGAAATGGGTTCGTTTCTAGTAGTGATTGAAGTCGGATCTACCATATCTGGAAGCTTTGTCCGTCGGAATCAATGGCAGATGCTAATGGTGGGTTTGTTGGGAAAACCGATAGCAAAAGCGGAAGTTGAACGCGTAGAATAATGCGAGATCAAACGAGAAACACTATGTAATCAAACCACACACAAACATTCACCACAAGAGAATTCGAATTTACGTGGAAAAACCCCTCAACGAGTAAAAAACTACGGTACAATGCGATCCACTATAATTAACAAAAGATTATAGAGATTAACAGCTCATAAGCAAGGAAAACAGAGAAAACCCTATGTTCTCTCTCTCACAAACACCTCTCCCCTCTTCCTAATGCAATTAAGAAACCTTGGACACCTTAGGATTACTCCTAATCCCTAATTCATGCCATATATATAACAAGCAACCCGAAATTAGAAACATCTTATGCATTGCCGCATAATGAGCAAGAAAACGGGTGCACAGTCGACTGGTCGCACGTTGCACAAAAACAGTCCAGGGAGGAAGAACACATAAACCCGTCCACGCTGCCTCACAACCGACCGGTCGCCCGACTAGTTGGAGCCCTTTGTAGACCGGTCGGTCGACCGGTCTAGGCACACAAAATTGTCCAGCCTTCTTGTTGTGCATCTGGGTCACACGGCCAGACCGTCGCCCAACCGGTCTAAGTACCCAAACCGTGCACATGTTCGAAGGCTCCCCAACAATCTCCACCGAGGCTTCGAACGTCGAATTAACATCATTCTTGCAACGTCATCTCATCTTCAATCATAACTCCACCGCCTCTCGTACCACCATCGACTCTAATCTTGTACATTCATACCCTTTTCTGCTCTTCTCATGTGGCCCTTGGGCATTTACCACATACGAGCAACCGTGGATCCGCTGCCGATCCCGCAGCTCCACCGTGAATCGTGCTCCCGATCAACATGTAAAGTTAGCCACACCTCCGTGCCTTCATACACGAGTGCCCCCTTTAACAATTCACAATAACGATTGCTGTCGATGAACACACACCTTCTCGCCTTGAGTGCACCAAGAGAAATCACATTCATCTTCATCTTGGGGACATGCTTCACATCTTCCAAGACTCGTTCGATCTCATCGAACATCCTGATGCGCACCATACTAATACCCACAACCTTATGAGTGTAGCCATCGCCCACAAACACTGATTCTCTACCATACTCCCTGTATGTCGTGAATGAACTCCGGTCAGAACAAACGTAACATGAAGCCCCTGAATCTAGGATCCACTCACTACCATGAGATCCCTTGCTAGATACAGTCAAGACTTTACAAAGATCGCCACCGTCCTCTACTGTATTGGCTCACTCTTCAAAAAAATTTCCATACCTCTCTTTCTTCAACCTGAGATTCTAACAATTCCCTCTCATGTGGCCCTCCTGACCACAATTTCAGCACTTCACCTTAGCCTTTCCTTTGCCCTTGGCTTTAGATCTCGATTTTGAATATCCTCTATGCTCAGAACTTGTTCCCCTCATAAGCAGTGCCTTTGAGGAATAACGAAAAGCCACGTCACCGCTTTTCTTTCTCATCGCCTTCAACTGGAGGGATGAGATAACGGTCTCGACGTTTATGGTTTTCCTCCCTTTGCACACAGAGTTTCTGAATGACTCATATGAATTTAGAAGAGAATTCAACAGGATGCATGCTTAATATTCATCCTTCATCGGTTCATCGACCTCCACCAACTTGCAAACCAGCTTATTGAAAGCACTCAAGTGGTCCTCCACTTCTATTCCCTCAGCCATCCTCAAGGTGAACAACTGCATCAACAAGTACATGCGATTCTTTAGAGACTTCTTTGCATAAACCTTCTCTAGCTTCGCCATCATTTCAGCCGCAGTCTTCTCCTTTATGACATGATAGAGAACATCATCTGTAAGGTTTAACATGATTGGGGTTCTAGCCTTCTTGTCAAGCCTCATCCACTAATTATCTTTCATAGCCTTGGGTTACTTTCCAAGAGCTTCATCAAGCTCCTATTGAACTAGGAAAGATTCAACCTTCACCTTTCATGGCTCAAAGTTATTTTTGCCGGAGAACTTCTCAACCTTAAACCTTGAGCCTGATTCCATCTTCTCGTCTCATATCCGAATTCAACTCCACCCCAACGAAAGCTTTGATACCACTTGTTGGGAAAATTGGCAGCGGAAGCCGAACGCGCAGAGTAATGCGAGATTAAACGAGAAACACTATGCAATCAAACCACACACAAGCATTCACCACAAAAGAATCTAAATTTACGTGGAAACACCCCTCAACGGGTAAAAACCATGGCACAAAGCAATCCACTATGATTAACAAAATATTACAGAGATTGACAGCCCACAAGCAAGGAAAACAGAGAAAACCCCAAGTTCTCTCTCACAAACACTTCTCCCCTCTTCCTAACGCAATTAGGAAACCTTAGACACCTTAGGATTACTCCTAATCACGGATTCATGCCATATATATAGTAAGCAATCCGAAATTAGAAACATCTTACGCACTACCGCGTAATGCGTAAGAAAACACGTGTGCAGTCGACCGGTCGCACGTTGCACAAAAACAGTCCAGGGAGGAAGAACACACAGACTCGTACATGCTGCCTTACAGCTGACCGGTTGGAGCCCCCTACAGACTGATCGGCTGACCAGTCTAAGCACACAAAACTATCCAGCCTTCTTGCTATGCATCTAGGTCACACGGCCAGATCGGTCACCCGACTAGTCTGAGTACCTAAACCTTGCACATGTTCAAAGGCTCCCCAATAAGGTTTTCATCGGAATCCTGAGTTTGACAATAAAGAGGAGTTTGTGAATAAAAGCCAATGAACTGCAAGCCATGATGATTGATTGAAGATGATCGTTGAATTTTGGGTTTTGATCATAACAATAGGGTACCACGAATGCTGTGTGATCTGGCAATGTAGATTTGAAAATGAGCAAATGATGGTGATTGGGGATGTGTGCGGTGCGGAGGCAAATCAGAATCACCACAATGGCAAGGTATTAGTATAGCGATGGGCTAGATGGGTCCGATGGTGGTGCTATTACAAAATGTCAAAGATCAGATGGAGCACCTAAGTGATGCAGATAGTAGTAGCAATAATTGGCAACGGGTGTGCTCAGTAAATAAGTGGGGATGTTGTCTTGTTCTTTCGCTCAGTTTCACTTTTGGCAACATGTAGTGTGCGCAAGCCTCCCAGTTGAACCAACTATGCAACTTGATTCTAACCGAAAAAATCTCTACCCCAAGAGCCAAGATAAGAAGATATGTCGAATTCGACGGTATATGACCAAGACCTGAGAAGATTGGTCGCCTATTCAGCCACTCACAAATATGTTGTTTACTAAGATCATGCGATTGTCGGAGGGTGGGGTTCTTCCTTTGAAAATGGGTTGCACCTTGCCTTCCACCAAAAATGACTTTTAGGTAAACACTCGCAATCAGTCATGGAGATCGACTGCCAAACACCTCGTTGGAAACAGAATTGTTTGTATTGAGATAAATTCACCCCGCGAGAGTGGAATAGATTATAGTTAAGGATTACAACTACTCCTAGATTACTTATTAAGCTACGAAAATGCTAAGGAAAGATAAGTTTGATTTAGTTTGATTGGTGTGAGACGCTTTTCTTTGTTATGCTCTTTTGATATTTATAGGCTTGTTGTAGGAAAAAAGCCATCTAGATTCACCCCATGTTCAGCTGTTATAGTGGCCTTTCAATGATGCTTTGATCTTTGGACTCTTCCTCTCACTTTTCATTTATTTGGTAACCATTTGCAAACTTCCTCAGTCGTTGCTTCACTCCAACTTAGTCGTTCTTCCTTTAGATAACGCGCGCGTTCTAATGACACGTGTTATCCTCTGATTGCTCCCTCTAGAATCGATTGAAATAGGGTACAACAGAGGAGATGTGGGACAAAGATAGACACAAACGTTAAGGAGGATTGGGTTGACAATCGTGCACATAGAGGGTGGTGGTGGTTTGTACAAATAACAACTGTCATATATTGATGGTTTAGATATTAGGATGGTGATGTTTGAATGTTATCGCTCTGATATTACATTAAACTACATGGACACGAATTAGCTACTGAAATAGCGAATCTCCCTACTGCAGTGACGTCACCACTAGAGTTATACATGATAGCTTGGTTGGCTCGCTCGACTCGGTTCGAACTAGCTCGATTCAGCTTGGTTCGGACACTGGATTTGAACTGTGTCGAGCTAATTTCTTTTCAGCTCAAAGATTTTCGAGCCGAGCTCAAGCTGACCTTGGCTCGATTCAGCTTAACTCAAAACTCGGTTCGAGTTCGACTCGACTAGTTGAAAAGGGATGTTGTTTAATCCTACATCGAAAGAGAGCAAAGGAATGAAAGGGACAACTCTCTATAAAAGTAAGTGGGGGGTGTCAATGGGCCCGATCCTGGATTTTGATATATTTTATGCTAGGCTTTTGGGTTGGGCTTATTTAAATTTTAGTTTTTTTGCAGACTTGAATTGGTTCGAAAGCTCAACCAAACTAAGCCGAGCATGCCAGTCCAACTTGAAGGCCAAGTTGAGACGAGCTCGAGATAGGGTTGTCTTCTGGTCAGGTTCAACTGAGCTAGGCCTGGCTCGGTTTAGTGTATAACTCTAGTCACCACGTCTTTGGCCCCCACCATGATGTATGTGTTGTACCATTCATCCATTTGGATTTTAGGGCATGAACAAAAGAATGAGGCAGATCCAAAGTTCAAGTGGACCACCCACGTGGGGATAGTGACCCTACCGTTGAAACCTTTTTAGGGCCCACCATGGTGTTTATTTGAGATCCAACCCGATTATAAGTTAACAAAGACATGAAATAAGGAAAAACACAAATATCATCTTGATTGAAAACTTCTGGGGCCCAAAGAAGTTTTTAATGGTAAGCGTTCAATCCCCACTATTTTCTTTGATAGGGTCCACTTGAGCTTTGGATCTACCTAATTCTTTGGATCATGTCTTAAAATGATCTCTCCAAATGGATGGACAATGTGGATACAACACATACATCATGGTGGGCCCAAAAACGTGGTGACATCACTTCAGTGGCTAGACTTGCTACTATTGAGTTCAGTAGCTAATCTGCGTCTAAACTATATGGCTATATTGGAGGTCTGCGTGAGTTTGGGAAGTGTGTGCGTGGGTGGGTGTAGGGTGCAGTGTGTGTCAAAAAAAAAAAAAAAAAAAAAAAAAAAAAAACTATGACGTTAATAAATACCCATCTAAATAAATATAAATAATATTCAATCACCCGCAAAAATACAAACAGATGGATTTGAAATATATGGATTTCACCCTTCCGGCCGTCCCCAAACAGCCCCAAAAGAAAATAGCATTAATGCTGCAACTTCTACCTAATAATCAAGATTATAATGATGCAAAAATGGACTGATCATTCATTTGGGTTACCATTTCAAAGAGGCCACACATCAAAACCAAATGTCCCCATCAGCTTTTTGGATACTTCGACCGATCATTTTTTGGCCAATGCTCCATCTATAGTGGGTCCCACTATTTGAACGGTCTAATTTGAAGTACATGTATTGCACCACGTGTGAACTTCTTTGTTGCGTGAGTTTCATCCCATCACAGGCCCAGAGTATATATCCAATGGCTCCCCTTCCCTCTAAAGTCGATTTCTTTTGGACCTACAAGGATACATCACATCTTATGTCCTAATCCAAACAACACATGTACCAGCATGGCTCCTACGTTCGAGATCCAATCCATCCATCATGTTGGTCCGACCTACTAGATGTTTTCCCAAAAGATAAACCAGGTCCGCTAAACAGGTGGGTCCCAATATTGGAAACAGTAGGACGGGTTAGAAAACATCACTCATGAACGTACATTTGATTTGAAAACTGTGGTCCACCTGAGGGCTGTATCAACACGATTCTTTGGATAGAACATCAACATAATGGTGCCCTTCTAATGGACGGATTGGATCTCCTACCTACTTTCCATGATGGCACATGTGTGGTGTGTACATGAGCTGTGTTGCACACGCGTATGGGCTTAGCAAAGCTTCCACATTCAATCCATCCCATCCATGCAATCTCCTCCATCATTCAATCAATCGCATCCATGCAATCTCTCCCTCTCTCCCTCTCCCTCTCTCTCTCTCTCTCTGCGTGTGTGTGGGCCTAGAACGAGGAAACCTGTAAAGGTGGACTGCTGTACCATGAGATGTCCACTTTTACAGCTAGATGCATGCCACGTGTACAATTTCTGATTGCTTGTGTAGGAACTATCACACACCACCAGTGAAAAATTCAGGAGTTGCTAGTACACGTACGTACATTCAGGTGTACCCATTGATACTGTTGCAGGTGACAGCTGCATGGTAATGTCTTATGCGCATATTGTAGCTGAACTTCTATGTTCCAACTGGTTCGTAGAAGATTGTGTACGAACGGCTACCATTTACCCATTTGTGGTGGCCAGGAATCTCAGTGTCCGTTCAAATTTTGATTGGGTATACTGAATGACTTCCTTTGCGTACATCGACATTAAAGGATCATCCAGTGTGTTGCCCCACTGGGGCCCACATGTGGAGATGGTTGGATGATCAGAACTGTTCATGTTTGGACACTGCCCGATGAATGGAAGATTCTTACGTTTGATATGTGATATGTGTAGGTGATTGTCGAACCGTTGAAAGAATGATTCGATGGCTACTATTCAACTTGATAAATCAATGGTTAAATTAATTTTCCAACTATTTAGCATATGGGCCCTGTACCGTGACAAATGGTGGTGATGCTGAGTTGCTACAGAGGCAAAACTTTGATACTCTGGCATAGGTGGGAATGATGATACGCAGGCATTTATATGGTGCATATATGGTATATATGTGCACAACGATTAAATAGCATATATTGGACCGTTAAAAATGAAAAAGTACCCAAATTCAGTGTTTTGTTATGCTTATAGACCGTTAAAAATGAGAATTACCCTAATTTAGTAGGATTCATCTGAGGCAAAGCATGACAAATGCCTCGTGAAGATGCCTGTGCAGCAAGCGACGTACTGTGCCAGAGTATAAAATACCTGCTGCTCGTGTAATGGTTGAAAAACATCCCATTATTTTACAATACAAATGGGAATGTGTACGAGGCAAATGGTACGCAAGAGATTGTGCACCGAACATCTTCCCTAGTAAATTAGATGTGGGGCGGGAATCCCTGTGCAAATTTCCCGCCTTAATTTTGGAAATTGCACGAGTCAAAATTTGAAGACGTGCGTCGGATTCCAATAAATAATGGTGGCAGATGTTCAGTACACAAATCTTATGTGTCGCAATTTGAAAACACAAGCACTGCTTCATTACGAATAATTTCAGGTTTCACGGATCACACAGTGCATAAACCAGCAGCGTCCTGACCATATAGCCTAGATTCTATAAGCACACGTGTAGGAGATCTGAGCTCTTAGTGGGTGGGCCATACATCAGAAGTCACAACGGTAAAAAAAAAAAAAAGATCCCACCCATTTGTTATTCTCAAAGATCCTCCAATCAGGTCGCAGATTGAATGATCACCAGTCTTGTACGTTACACCTTGCCAACGATAGGGCCCGCTAGTTACACGGTCTGGATCTCATCAACGTGAAACGAGCCCATAGATATTGGGTTGGTGATAATTTTCAACCTGGAGGTAGGCTCCTATATATGTTAGTTTTGCACCGTTTAAGAAATGGCAGATACCCTTCAAACGCCAAGATGGCACACCTGCACGGACGGAGCACAAGCGAAAACCTACAGTGCTCCTTTTAATAGCCATTAATTGGATGGATTTGAATATTTGATCAGTGTAATTTTAGGGATATGTTTTTGTTTCGGGGGAATTTCGAACCGGTACTACAAGGCTGAATGGGAAGCCCACAAGCTTGGAGGCACAAGTACAAGCCCTCAATTATTGACGAGCTCTCAAGGTTGGGTACAACAACCGCTGAGCTTCCTACCGTGGCCCTATCAATATCCGCAAATGTCAAGTTCATGTCCTCGATTTTCTCTCAAGCAGAGGGCCGATGAGCTATCTACAAGTGCTCGATCACCTCAAGTCAGGAGTGACAACCTAGCCAGATCAACAAGTAGAGGCCGACCAAACAATCTGAGAATCACGGTCCGAGCAGGGTGCTCAGAGGGAGAAGCTTGAACCTCGAGCTCCACATCCCAATTACTATACCAAGACGAATTCCCTTTAGGGGGCGGCGCGAGAAAACTAAGACACGAATCCCGCTCAAGGCCTTCCAATGCGACACATGGAAGGTGGCAGGTTCGAAACCTGTGCCCACACCTAATGATTGCTGCAGGCCTAGCATGTTAGGCTAAGACTGTCAGCACTAGGGACCGCCTCACGCTTCCATGATTGGAAGCAGTAGGTTGGCGTGTCCAGATGGGATTGTTAGAGCCAAACCTTGTCTAACGCAGGGGGGACGTGGTGAGGTCGATCACCATTTTCCTCATGGGATAACTACCTTGAATCCACAAGGCTCCTTAGACTCCTCGACAGGGCTTTCTCAATTCCACGAGGGAAAGTTTTGAATCCATAAGAGAAAATTGGTAAAAATTAGAATTTTATTGAGTAATAATGAGAGATTAATATTAAAAACGAATTTAACAAGCTTATATAACCTTAAACAATCCAAAATTTGTACTTACTAAAAATAGTAAGTTTTCTAAAATAGAAAGTTTATAAAAATAGTAAAATCCTAATTAAAGACTATTACTAAGTAGACTCTTTGTAAAACTCATTGCTTAACAAAAATAGAAACTCTTAAATAAACAAAAACTCTAGAAAAAAGAAGGAAACACATTAAAATCAGAATTACTAAAAATAGTAATGTTTCCCTAAAATCTCATTTTTCTACTGTAACCGCGTATTTTCTACCGACACGTACGGACACAATCCACTATAGTTGGGTTGGTTCACCCTAGAATAAAATTTCAGTAGGAATCCATATGCCTTGCGTCCCGTAACTCCTCCTAGATCAAAAGTTATGGTTGATTTATGGTCCACCTTCTTTTGATCCATCCATGCGAAAATTGACAATTTTTGTCTAACTTTCCTTGATCTTTTGCGGTCCATGTGCGATAGGATGTGCTTGATCCACGCCTTTCGTCAAGGGGTTCATGTCCTACATCAGACCCCTGCACTTTAAAATAACTCGTCCTCGAGTTATGCGGTGATAATGGGCCATGGTGAACACTCAACTTCATATGCATTCGCTTATTCGCTTCTTCAATAGTACGTTGAAGATAGTGTCGTTGATGTTATCATAGGATCAAACACAATAATCTTGAACTTTGGACAATCATGGCATCACAGTCTTCAACAATATATAAGGGATTCACATTCGCTAACTGCTCGACTAAGGCCTCGATCATTAAAGTCTTTATTTCTTTGCTCTCAATTTCTAATTGTATGGAAACTTTATTAGTGGGGCTATCTAAACTTGGATCATCATTTAAATTGATAGCCCTCTCATTGATTTATGGCAGCACCAAATCAACAAGCAGCACTAAATCGATAGTAAAAATTTGATTAACCACATGTTCGTTCTCCTTTATGATTGAGGTACTAACCTCCTCCACCTCCTCAGAATTGTGAACAACCTCTGAGATAGATGTGGAAGGTATTTCAAAGACCCCGTTTGAACATGTATTACCCTCATCCATGACCAACACATCATTATCAATTTTCTTGGTGAAATCCTGAACGGTTATGGAAAACTGGCCCTTTCCTTTAAAAGTTTCGGGTAGGCTTTTTGTCTCCACATGAACCATTAGTACACCACCGTGGAATCTGGTGTTGTATCATGACCCTGGCTCAAAATAACATAATTCTTGCCACAAGTTGTGAGATTGTTGGGATAATACATAATCGTATAATCATCGTCGTATAAGAATTGAAATCGTCTTAGCATCCGCCGTTTCATCTGCTGTCATGAACATATCAGTGCTTTCATCTCTTGCTTCTGACCGTGCTGAACATGTTCCCACTAAGTCCAAGCGTCACCCTTCAAATGGTATGCCGCGATTGAAACTTTTCTTTCTTTAAGAACTTGTTCGTAGTCGAAGCTATACTTGACTTCAAAGAGCAATTAGTTGATGCGATCTTGACCATTGAAGTTGGGAAGAGCTATCACCCTCACTACAAGAAAACGGTGTTTTACCGACGAAAGTATTACCGACGAAATTGTTTTCGTCGGTAAAAAGCCATTTCCCCGACGAAATGAGGTATTCGTCGGTAAAATACATACTAGCACACCCTTTTACCGACGAAATCATGATTTCGTCGGTAAAAAGTTTATTACCGACGAAATTACCCGTCGCTAAAGAAAAAAGTAAGAAATTTAGCTTTTACCGACGAACATTTTCGTCGGTATAAGTCTTTTTTTAGCGACGATTATTGCCTGTCAGTAATAATGTGTGGTATCTGCGTAAGGTAAGGAAGATGACTTTTGCCGACGAAATTTTTCGTCGGTAAAAGTCATTTTTACCGACGAAAATGTTCGTCGGTAATAATATTGATGTTTCCCGCCCAAGTGAAAAAGAGGACTTTTACCGACGAAAACTATGCTTATATCGACGAAAATTTTCATCTGTAAAAGTCTTTTATTTCACTTACCCGATCGGCCTCCCTCATTTCTCTCCTCTCTCTCACTCTCGCTCTGTTCTCTCTCCTCTCTCTCTCGCGCGCGCTTCCGGCCGGCCCACCCATCTCGGCTCTCCCTCATCTCCGACCACCGGCCGTCGACGTCACCGGCGGCCCACCGCCTCAGCCGACCACCCCCCCCAGCCGACCAGTGTCGCCGGTCGCCCCTCGCCTCCACCGACCTCCGTGCGCCGCCGCCTCCTCCGGTAAGCCTCTCCCCCTTTCTTCTTGCTCCATTTCCCCTCGCTCCCTCTCTCCTCGTTGTTGATTGTGGGGCCCACTCCCAAAATCCAATGCATGTGGGTCCCACCATCGCTGTCTGTCCAATGCATGTTGGTGGGTCCCACCGTCGCTTTCTATTTGCATGTGGGTCCCACCGTCGCTTTCCATAGTGCATTGCATGTGGGGTCCACCTTAGCTGTCTACAATTTGGTGGGGCCCACTGATTTATTAAATCCCTAATTAGGGATTTCGAAATTAAAATTCCCTAATTAGGGATTTCAAAATTAAAATCCCTAATTAGGGATTTAAAATTTTAAAATCCAAAATTTTGTTTTACAAATTAAAAAAAATGAAATACGTAATTGTGGGGCCCACCGTTGCTGTCCACTGGCTGTGGGGCCCATGTCGCTGTCCACTGGCTGTGGGGCCCACGTCGCTGTCCAGTGCCTGTGGGGCCCACCGTCGCTGTCCACTGGCTGTGGGGCCCCCGAAGATGGGAACCGCTGGTGCCAAAAAATGAAGCATATCAAAATCTAAAGTGGACCACAGCACAAGTGTGAACTGAATGTCTATCATTGAAAAATTCTTAGAGGACACAGAAGTTTTGGATCAAGCTGATATTTGTGTTTTCCCTTCATCCATATCCATGTGATCTTATGAACAGGTTGGATGACAAATAATGATCACTGTAGGTCCTGGGAATGGTGGAAATCATTATTCCCACGATTTCCCATGGCATGGTCCACTTGAGATTTGGATATGCTTAAATTTTGGGCTCAACCACTAAAATGAGCTGAAAAAACATAAGGACGGAATAGATAAATCACATACATTCTAGGTGGGCCCAACTGAATTTACTCTACATGATAAGAGCGTGCAGAGTTACTCTACACGCAATCCGATTCCCATGGTGGGCCCCATACATACTTATTTGTTGAGAAAGTAGCAGTCATTAGGTATTTGATTAGACTTGATTCATGGTGTTGATGATTCTGTCATTTTATATGCTTGTGTATCTGGAATTGATGGAGCAAACCCGGGATGTGCGTTGGAGCTACCTGTGGTTGATTTATGTGGATGTATGTTGTGGATGTATTTGGCTTATTATTAATAGTTATTTTTTGTCCACAAATGGTAGTATAATAGAATCAGTTAGCCCATTTGGAGATTTCTATATTGCCGAGCATAGATAAAGTGTGTTTTGGAGGTATAGAAATCTGCCAAATTGTCCTGTTAGACAGTCCAAGGTTGGATAGATTGGAATGTTATCGTTGTTTGTCATTTACATGCTCTGTCATTAGTTTCGTGCGGTAACTCTCCTATTCTCTCTGGATATGTTTCTTATGTTTAATTCCATTGTCAATTTAATCCACACAATGTGTGGATAGTTGACGTGGAAATTAAATGTAAGATAAATATATCTGGAGAGATAGGGGGAGATGCTGTCGAAATTTAGGCTTGGGCATTTAAATGGAAATAATGATAGCATTTCAATCTATCCATCCTTGGATGGGCGACTGATTTTATTATATTATCATTTAGTGGCAAATTAGATGACGAACATGATACTTGTGATTAAGAGTAGTTGATTGATGTTGATGTTGAGCGGGGGTCCCTGGAAGGTGGGAATCGCGGTTTAGACCATGATGATGAAGCTGTCCATTTCCTATGGACAGCAATATGGGTGGCCTGGCCATTTGGACAGGCCCGTGTTTATGTATTAGCTCGAAATTAATGGAGCAGACCCGGATGTGCGTCGGAGCTATCCAGGTGTTGAGCGGGGGTCCCTGGAAGGTGGGAAGCGCTGTTATGACCATGATGATGAAGCTGTCCATTTCCTATGGACAGCAATATGGGTGGCCTGGCCATTTGGACAGGCCCGTGTTTATGTATTAGCTCGAAATTAATGGAGCAGACCCGGATGTGCGTCGGAGCTATTCGGGTGTTGAGCGGGGGTCCCTGGAAGGTGGGAACCGCTGTTATGACCATGATGATGAAGCTGTCCATTTCCTATGGACAACAATATGGGTGGCCTGGCCATTTGGACAGGCCCGTGTTTATGTATTAGCTCAAAATTAATGGAGCAGACCCGGATGTGCGTCGGAGCTATCCGGGTGTTGAGCGGGGGTCCCTGGAAGGTGGGAACCGCTGTTATGACCATGATGATGAAGCTGTCCATTTCCTATGGACAGCAATATGGGTGGCCTGGCCATTTGGACAGGCCCGTGTTTATGTATTAGCTCGAAATTAATGGAGCAGACCCGGATGTGCGTCGGAGCTATCCGGGTGTTGAGCGGGGGTCCCTGGAAGGTGGGAACCGCTGTTATGACCATGATGATGAAGCTGTCCATTTCCTATGGACAGCAATATGGGTGGCCTGGCCATTTGGACAGGCCCGTGTTTATGTATTAGCTCGAAATTAGTGGAGCAGACCCGGATGTGCGTCGGAGCTATCCGGTTGTTGAGCGGGGGTCCCTGGAAGGTGGGAACCGCTGTTATGACCATGATGAAGCTGTCCATTTCCTATAACTAAAACCTGAAACCATAAACCTAAAACTAAAACCTATAAGCTATACCTAAACCGAAACCTAAACTCAATTCATCTAACTCTAAACCGGGGCCCTATAAGCTATGAAAATGCGTTCCTAAACCCGATCCCGAACCCGCAAATCCAAACCTATGCCCTAAACCTAATCTCATGTCACCTAACCTAAACCTAAACCTATTCCTAAATCCATTCACCTAACCTAAACCTAGACCCAAACACGAGAACCAAACCCGAAACCCGATCCCGAACCCGCAAATCCAAACCTATGCCCTAAACCTAATCCTAAACTCATGTCATCTAACCTAAACCTACACCTATTCCTAAATCCATTCACCTAACCTGAACCTTGACCCAAACACGAAAATGTGACCCTAAACCCGATCCCGTACCCAAAAATCTCAACCTATGCCTAAACCTAATCCTAAACTCAAATCTCCTATACTAAACCTACACCTATTCCTAAATCCATTCACCTAACCTAAACTTAGACCCAAACACGAAAATGCGACCCTAAACCCGATCCCGTACCCAAAAATCTCAACCTATGCCTAAACCTAATCCTAAACTCAAATCTCCTAAACTAAACCTACACCTATTCCTAAATCCATTCACCTAACCTAAACTTAGACCCAAACACGAAAATGCGACCCTAAACCCGATCCTGTACCCAAAAATCTCAACCTATGCCTAAACCTAATCCTAAACTCAAATCTCCTAAACTAAACCTACACCTATTCCTAAATCCATTCACCTAACCTAAACTTAGACCCAAACACGAAAATGCGACCCTAAACCCGATCCCGTACCCAAAAATCTCAACCTATGCCTAAACCTAATCCTAAACTCAAATCTCCTATACTAAACCTACACCTATTCCTAAATCCATTCACCTAACCTAAACTTAGACCCAAACACGAAAATGTGACCCTAAACCCGATCCCGTACCCAAAAATCTCAACCTATGCCTAAACCTAATCCTAAACTCAAATCTCCTATACTAAACCTACACCTATTCCTAAATCCATTCACCTAACCTAAACTTAGACCCAAACACGAAAATGCGACCCTAAACCCGATCCCGTACCCAAAAATCTCAACCTATGCCTAAACCTAATCCTAAACTCAAATCTCCTAAACTAAACCTACACCTATTCCTAAATCCATTCACCTAACCTAAACTTAGACCCAAACATGAAAACCTAACCCGAAATCCAATCCCGTACCCGACTATCTCAACCTATGCCTAAACCTAATCCTAAACTCAAATTACCTAAACTAAACTTACACCTATTCCTAAATCCATTCGCCTAACCTAAACTTTAACCCAAACACGAAAACCTAACCCGAAACCCGATCCCGAACTCGAAAATCTCAACCTATACCTAAGCCTAATCCTATATTCAAATCACTTAAACTAAACCTACACCTATTCCTAAATCCATTCGCCTAACCTAAACTTTAACCCAAACACGAAAACCTAACCCGAAACCCGATCCCGAACCCGAAAATCTCAACCTATACCTAAGCCTAATCCTATATTCAAATCACTTAAACTAAACCTACACCTATTCCTGAATCCATTCACCTAACATAAACCTAGACCCAAATATGAAAACTTAACCCGAAATCCAATCCCGAACCCGAAAATCTCAACCTATGACTAAACCTAATCCTAAACTCATGTCACTTAAACTAAACCTGACTCTAATCTTTGCATTGTAGATATGGATAAGAATTGGATGCAAGCTAAGAATCGGTTTGGCCCAGAGTATAAAGAAGGTGTTAAGGAGTTCATGGAATTTGCGAGAGATCGGGCAGATTCAGGTAATAGAATTAGGTGTCCATGCCGAAAATGCAAGAACATGATTCACAAGACATTGGACAAAGTGGAAGATGATTTGTTCATAGTTGGGATTGATCAGGGTTACACTTGGTGGATTCATCATGGTGAAGACTTCCACCAAAGAGTTGAGGCCACTGAAGTCCTTGCTGACCCAATTGTGCGTAATGACGAGGATGAAGATATTGACAATATGCAAGATATCATTGGGGATGTGTTAAGGGGAACAATTGCGGATACTGATTTTGCAGCGACAAGTACTAGCCAGGATATTCCTCCTATGGGTGATGCCGAATCAGAAAAGTTTAGTAGGTTGTTGAGGGATGCGCAACGTCCACTCTATCCGGGGTGTCGGAACTTCTCCAAGTTGAATTTTCTTACAAGGTTACTTCATTTAAAGACAATAAATCGTTGGAGTAACAAATCGTTCGACATGTTACTTGGCTTGTTGAAAGAAGTATTACCTGAAGGTGAGACATTGCCTAAGTCTCATTACGAGGCAAAATCGTTAATGCGAGACTTGGGCCTTGGTTACATCCTCATACATGCATGTATAAATGATTGTGTATTGTATTGGAAAGAACATGAAAATGTTGAGGAGTGTCCACAATGTGGAGAGTCTAGGTGGAAATATGACGAAGCTAAGCGTAAGAAAATTCCACAGAAGGTGTTAAGGTACTTTCCATTGAAACCCAGATTACAAAGATTGTTTACGTCAAGCAAGACGGCTGAAGATATGAGGTGGCATAAGGAGAAACGCCTTCATGATGATAATACATTGAGGCATCCCGCTGACTCTGAAGCCTGGCAACATTTTGATAAGCAATATGACTGGTTTGCAGAGGATTCTCGCAATGTTCGGCTAGGTCTTGCAAGTGATGGTTTTAATCCATTTGGTAATATGAGTAGCTTGTACAGTATGTGGCCAGTGATACTTATGCCCTACAATTTACCTCCTTGGTTGTGTATGAAGGAATCATTTTTTATGATGTCGTTGCTTATTCCTGGACCCAAGTCACCGGGGAATGACATTGATGTGTATCTCCGACCGTTAGTAGATGAGTTAAACGAGTTGTGGAGTCAAGGTGTCCAGACGTATGACACTTTTGCAGAACAGACGTTTCGATTGCACGCAGCGGTTTTGTGGACAATAAATGACTTCCCTGCATATGGAAATTTGTCTGGGTGGAGCACGAAGGGAAAGTTGGCTTGTCCTACATGTAGTACTGAGACTTGTTCATTGTCATTGAAGCATGGTAAGAAAACGTGTTATATGGGCCATCGTCGCTTCCTTCCGAGGGATCATAATTGGCGCAGGAAGACGGTAATCTTTGATGGCAAACAAGATCATAGGCCACCACCGAAAGAACTATCTGCAGAAGATGTGTTACAACAGCTGAGTAACATTGAAGAAGTTAGATTTGGTAAGGCACCGCACTTGAAGAAGAGAAAACGTACAGTATTGGAGTACAACTGGAGGAAGAAGAGCATTTTTTTGAGTTGCCTTATTGGAGTCATCTGAAATTACGACACAACTTGGATGTCATGCATATTGAGAAGAATATATGTGACAATGTCTTTGGAACATTGATGAACATAGAGAAGAAAACAAAAGACAGTTTTAAGACTCGATTGGATCTACAAGCAATGGGTTTAAGGAAAGAGTTGCACTTGCAACCACATGGAAATTCATATACTATACCAGCAGCATGCTACACATTGACAAAACTAGAGAAAAAACGTGTATGTGAATGGTTTAACAAGGTGAAATTTCCATACGGGTATGCATCGAATATCTCTCGGCGCGTCAACATTACGGACTGTAAGGTAACAGGAATGAAAAGTCATGACTGTCACGTCCTTCTTCAACGCCTACTACCGGTTGCGATTCGTGGATTCCTCAACAAGGATGTCAGTGCTACGCTGATTGAGTTGGGGATATTCTTTAAGGATTTGTGTTCGAAATCTTTAAATGTAGAGGTTATTAAACGACTGGAGAAGGATATTGTCGTAATCCTTTGCAAACTTGAAAGAATTTTTCCACCTGCGTTTTTCGATGTCATGGTACACCTAGCAATTCACTTACCGCACGAAGCGAAGCTTGCAGGCCCAGTACAATATCGTTGGATGTATCCGATCGAAAGGTGATAGAACAATGATCATAAATTTTTTTTCATTCCATAAACTACGTATATCCATGTTTTCATGTCTTAAACATATTGATTTTGTGTACAGATACCTTCACACATTAAAACAATATGTGAGGAATAAGGCACGTCCAGAGGGATCCATTGCTGAGGCGTACATTGATAATGAGTGCCTGACATTTTGCTCCATGTATCTTCGTGGCATAGAGACTAGATTCAACCGAGAAGATCGTAATGCCGATGCAGGGCAGGAGCATGAACAAGGACTCATATCTGTATTCGCACATAACGTCCGTCCTTTAGGATCGCCGACGTTTCAGGATATGGACCCTCGGGATCTTGCGAAGGCGCGGTGGTATGTGTTGCATAACTGTAAAGAAATAGAGTCGTACTTGGAGTAAGTCTTCGCACATAATTATTGTATATCTACAGACAGTTTTAATCTCAAAATTTCTTGCTTACAACGTACCAATTGTGTATAGCGAACACATCGAGGAGATGAAGTCCCAATACCCTACAAATTATGATCGAATGCATCAGGATTTGTTTCCAGAATGGTTTGCAAAACGTGTAAGCTTAATTTACCTTCTATCTCACCACACTTACAATATTGTTGTATTGCACAATATTTACACGTAATTTTAAATGCCTAAACGTACATTTATATTCTGTACGTGATGATAGATGAAGATGTTGCGCGCTAGCAACTCTGCGGATGCATCTGATGCGCTCTACTCACTGGCGTGTGGCCCTGATAGACGTGTATCTAGATATACAGGTTGTATTGTAAACGGGATTCAGTTCCACACTGAGGAGCGTGAGAAATATAGGACCACACAAAATAGTGGTGTGGTTGTGAAGGGAACACATGAGGAGGTCGAAATTGATTTTTATGGCATTTTGACGGATATTATTGAGCTGCGTTATTGTATGAGAAAGCGGGTGTACTTATTTAAATGCGATTGGTGGGATCTTGGAAATAAAAAGTTGGGAATACAGACTGATAATTACTTCACGAGCGTAAATTTATCTCGGAAGTGGTTTAAAGATGACCCATTTATCATAGCCGGCCAAGCCGAACAAGTATTCTACCTCGCTGACACCAAGTTAGGCGGCTCTTGGCACGTGGTGCAGAAAATAAAGCCCAGGAACATATTTGACGTTCCCGAAGTAGACGTTGAAGATAACGATGAAGGGAGTAATAGAACGTCGTCAGTTGAACAAGCATACCAAGAAGACATGCCATCTTGGGATAGAGGGAATGATCCAAATGTTGATATTGATGTGGTGCAATTGAATAGAGATGATGTGCCACCTGATCATGTTGATGCCTCAATCATAAATGACATTGTTAGAGATGATAGCGCTTTCATCGATGACAATGTTGCAGACGATGAAGAGGAAATTCTGATCAGCGATAGTGATGGTGAAGAAGAAAGAGTCCTAAGCGATAATGATTCAGACGACGATTATTAAATGTATACAAGATTTACATGTAATTTTTCAATTCGATTAATTTGATTATTACATGTATATATGTTTTACAAGTCATGATTTTTTTCCTGAATTGACTTGTTGATAATCTACATTTACAGTTAAGTCACTTTCTGATCATGTCCTCCACAAATTGGAGCGTAGCGGAAGCACGCAGCATACTTCATCAGCTGTTGCGGATGGACTTTCCGGCCCTATATTCTTCTGGTATGGCCAGAGAGATACCCTGTCTGGTCGAGATATGTAGGAAGGAAGACGATGACTCAGATGAAAGATTATACAATCTCAAAGAAATTTCGAACCTGATTGAGGAATATAATCGCGGAAAACTTCGTATGGAAGATACGACATTATCACTTGCACATCTGAATGGAGTCCCGAGAGATCAGATTTCTCCTATTGTGACTGGCATGTTGGCTGTAACAATGTCAAGTGCTTCATACAGCATCGAATATACATCTGCAGCGTACGATAACTTACGCAGGGAGTATTTCGGATAGTTGATCCGAAGTTGATTTGTATTACAATGAGATATATGTATTTAATATAGAATGACAATGTGTAATGGATTTTTCAACTTTTATATTCTGTTTACGGTTTTATTATATTCTGTTTACGGTTTTATTATATCCTGCTTGCATTATAGTGTAATGGTCTAATCATATTTTTATCATTTCTCTAAGCATAAGCACAAATTCACTCTGCAATGATGTTCATAAACTTGCATTACATTGTTTAAATTTATAAGTTTGTATTTCAGATATATTCAGTCATGGCACCAGGTGGGAGATCAGGTCGTTCGCACACTGGATCTACCCCTTCCACTCGTGATGCGACGCAGACAGCATCGACGTCGCACGGTGCATCACAGTCATCTGATCCTTCGGTTCAGCATACACCGGGCACTGCATGTAAGTCTAAACATTTATTTAGTGATTTCTGTTTATATTGTTACTTACATATATCTTTTCGCAGCAGCATCTTCTACCAGCCGACGAGGACGTGGACCCACGCGTGGGTTAGTTTTAGAGCGACTTACGCGTGAGGGTAGGGTAGCAGTAGAGTTCCCACAGGACTGCCTTAGACCTGTTGGGGACAGTGCCAGATTGTTTACGTCTGAGGTCGGTGTCCTATGCCGATATATGATCCCCGCCACCACCCCCCGTTGGACTGACGTGACAGATGATGTGCGACAGCTCATCCGTCAGCCCCTTCAGGTAAAGTTTAGTAAATTGAAATTTTCTTTTGTGAAAGTTCATTTACGGTTAAGTCCTATTGTTAATAAGTTTATTCCCTTAATTTATTATTTACGAAACTGCAGGATAAATTTGAATTCGATTTGAATGTTCCCTACATTTCTCATGCCGTCGACGACATGATTAGGGAGCGGTTCAAGGAGTACCGCGGAGAGTTGCACCAGCGGTACAAGCGGTGCAGGACACACGATGAGGCTGTATAGTCCGCACCGCCACACGTTAGTATAGACGACTGGCGGATACTCTGCAAGAGATTTTCGTCGGAGGCTTTTCAGGTAATATTTACATGTACGATATCTTACGGTAACAATTAAATTCGCAATTAATTTCGCAATTAATAGAAATGTATTTTGTATAATGTGTTCAGAAGAGGAGCAGAATAAATTCTGCGAATAGGAAAAAGTTACAAGTGAACCACGTAGCTGGTTCAAAGTCATTTGTACGACATCGTTACGACATGGTAAGAAATTATTGATGATTATTAAGTTAATATATTATTTTGATTGGCATTTATTATAAGTCTTTTTTCCTTTCGATTGCGCAGCGGGATTCCGTCACCGGCCAGGAGCCTGGACCAGTAGACCTCTACAGAGGGACTCACTGTCGGCAGGCGACGGGATCTTGGGTTCATCCTAGAGCCAGTGAGCATTAGGTAAAAATCTTTACTTTGTTAAATTTAATTGCGCATTGATTGATAATAATGTCATTCATGTCATTTTTTATGAAATTTCATATCTTTTCATTACAGGCGGCGATGGACACCATACGCAGTCAGCCCACTCCCGATGGTAGTCAGCGGAGTGAGCCAGAATCCTGAGCGAGGTGCTTGGCACCCGTTCTGGATATGTGCGTGGGCTTGGCCATGGTGCTAAGCTCATGGCACAAACTAGAGCTGGCTCCAGCCGATTCGTAGCTGGTGAGAGCGCTTAGCGCCGAGCTGACATCGCAGAGAGAGAGGTTCAGCAGCTACGGATCGTCGTCGATGGGATTCGGGAGCAGCTAGAGAGGCAGAGGGAGGAGGAGGAAAGGCGACGGGAGGAGCAGGAGAGGAGGATCGAGGAGTTGCGGCAGGAGCATGAGCGACGGATGCAGGAGATGTTTCAGGCTCTCGCTGCACGCCTTGGCGCCGATGCCCCGCCACCTCCCCCACCTCCGCCTTCATCTTCCTGATTTTTTTTTTTTAATATACGACTTTTAACTTGTATATATTTGTGTGTGGATGAATATTGTTTGTTTGTGGATGTGGAATGGATTATTTGTGTATGGATGATGTACTTTTTGTTTGTTTGTATGTTTGTGCATGTGAGTAGGATTCAAAATGTATAGGTTTTTTTACAGGTGTATATCAGGAATTTTCCTGAATTTTTGAAAACAAATGGAACCGAGAAAGGAAAAACTTTTACCGACGAAATATTTCGTCGGTAAAAGAAAGCAAAACTTTTACCGACGGAATATTTCGTCGGTAAAAAGCTCTGAGATGCTTTTACCGACGAATTATTCCATCGGTAAAAGTTTTATCATGTTTTTACCTACGCATTATTTCGTCGGTAAAAGTTTTTGCTTTCTTTTACCGACGAAATATTTCGTCGGTAAAAGTTTTAACGTGTTTTTACCTACGCATTATTTCGTCGGTAAAAGTTTTTTCACCGACGTATCATTTTCAATCCCGACAAAATTCATATGTTTGGCCGACGAATAATTTCATCGGTAATGGTTCAATTATTACCTACGAAAAAATTATTTCGTCGGTAAAAACCTTTACCGACGGCCTTTCTGCGACGATGTTAGCCGCGAAAAATTTCGTCTGGAAAAACATTTCCCGACGAAATTTTACTGATTACCGACGAAATCATTCGTCGGTAAAAATGGAATTTTTTGTAGTGCCTCCTATAGGATCGATCTATTGAGTGTGATTGATCGAGGGTAACATTGCAACTTATTGTTGGGAGCGCTCTATGAGCAACTTAACTATGCGATTCAACCATAACAGGAGGCTGAACATCACTATGAGCACGGGGCAGAATTGACGCATTTGAAAAATGGTCTAGGGAAGCCTATATACCTTACAGTGTCTTCCATCTCCCTCGGTGGAGAGTTTTCATTCCCTCCAAAAGATAATGAATTCCTTAACCACTGTCAGCGATGATTTTGTCTATACCTTTATAAAGAGACATCGGCCCGAGGGAACTCCTCGCTCTGATACCAATTAACACAAGGAGGATGTGATGAGGTCGATCACTGTCTTCCTTATGGGATAACTACCTTGAATCTACAAGGCTCCCTAGACTCCTCAACAGAACTTCCTCGAATCAACGAGGGAAAATCTCAAATCCACAAGAGAAAATTGATAAAAACCAGAATTTTATTGAATAATAATGAGAGATTAACATTAAAAATGAATTTAACAACCTTATATAATCTTAAACAAACCCTAATTCATACTTACTAAAAATAGTAAGTTTTCTAAAATAGAAAGCTACTAAAATAGTAAAATCCTAATTAAAGACTACTAATAGATTTTTTCTAAAACTAATTACTTAACAAAAATAAAAACTCCTAAATAAACAAATACTATAAGAAAAGAAGGAAACATACTAAAATCGAAATTACTAAAAATAGTAATTTTTTCTTAAAATCTCATTTTTCTGCTGTAACCGTGCGTTTTATGGTGAAACGTATGGACACACCCACTTTAGTGTGTTGGTTCACCCCAAAATGAAATTTCAGTAGGAATCCATTTGCTGTGCGTCCCATAACTCTTCCCAAATCAAAAGTTATGACCGATTTACGATCCGCCTTCTTTTGATCTATCTATGCGAAAATTGACAATTTTTGTGTAACTTTCTTTAATCTTTTGTGGTCTATGTGCGATAGGAATGTGCTTGATCCACGCCCTTCATCAGGGGGTTCTTATCCTACATTACTGTCAGTGCCGTACTCTAACTATATAAATATAGCTATGAACTCTAAGAAAAGGCATGCACACACGTGCAATCCTTATTATCTCTATATCCAAGCTTAACCGACCTAACTTAGACATCAGAGGGTACATTGCCACCCAACGGCACCTCCATTGCCTACATCATCTTCGTGATTTACAGGGTCTACAAGTATAGAAGGATCACGGGACCCTAAGCCATCTCAGTACTCCCACGCAGCCTCATCAATCGGGTAGATATGGGCAACAGCATGTGTTTCATCAATAACAATTCACACAACTTGGATGGTCGCCGGTCGCCACCAGTCAAGCTACATCAGTGCTACAGTGAGAGGATGAGAAGCCAGTGACCAGCATTTTGAAATGGTGCAAAACTCGCACAGGAATATGAGGATTCAATCTGTTTATCGTAGGGCGTGTGTTGTCTTGAGGAGCATGCAATTCATGCAGTGGCTGAGCTGAGTGAAGCCGAGCCGGAGGAGAGATGACGGCATGAGCAATAGTTTGGATGTAGGCGTACAGTGAGTGAGTAGATAAGACAATGATGGATAGTGAGGAGTCTAGACAGTCTCTCATTTCAGCTTGTACTGAGCCGAGCCGACCAAAAGCCCGCCCACCGAAGCAAATGCAGGGATTGAGAAGAGAGAAAACTGCTTGTATTGCATCCCACGCACTGGCAGGGAAAAAGCTTCTCCTTTTGGATTGTACAAAACACCACATCTCTCCTCTCGCTTCTCTCTCTCTCTCTCTCTCTCTCTCTCTCTCTCTATATGGTGTGGGAGACAGCCTCCAACCCAATCTCTGACCGTGTCTTTCGGTTATTTCTCTCCCTATCTCTCTCTCATTTTCATTTTATATAGAGTATGGTAGGTGAGTGAATTTCTATTTATTTTACACATTCTCTTCACCAAGGAGTTTGTTCTTTCAAGTCCCAAGATCATCTCATTTTCCCCACTATCTCCCATCCACCCTTTTCTTTCAGTTTGTTTTTACTCTCTCTCTCTCTCTCTCTCTCTCTCTCAAGTGTATACTGATCCATACTCATGCACACATCTACTTTATATGTGGCACTCATGTACCTCAATCCTAAAATTAGGGATCATGTACCCCGCTGTTGATTGTGGCATACGGTCAATAATTAAACAGATGACCCATCTGATGGGTGGCCATCAAATTGAAGGATTAAGCCAAAAAAGGTAAGTGGTCCACCGTAAACTATCGAATGTTATCTCATTTATGGTGAGTCATTAGTATTTTGGCTGTGTGATCAAGAAGGGATCTCATTTTTTTTCCCATATGCACCTCACACTTCACTCCCAAACTGGATTTTCACCACCTATGGGTTTTGAACCCAAGACCTCTTGTTAAAACTCCGCAGAGTCTACCAATGAGGCAAGGACTCGAACCCAATATCATTAGTTAAACTATTGGCCACCAAGTCTTTTCTAAGGGGTTGTTTGGTTGATGGTAAATGGTTATATGAGTGGTAAATGGATACACATGGACAAATAGGGACATTTGGTTGATGGTAAATGGTGGTAATTGAAATCAATGAGAAATAAAATGCAGTAAAATCGTGTGAGTTTGGATCCTCTCAAAATGCTGAGAATTGGAAGAAAATGTCACAAATGGTTGGATTTTTTAAAGTGGGCCCAATTTTATGGCCCACTCAAGGCTCAAAATTTTCTTATTTTTTGTCAAAGTATATATTTCAATGAAATTATTACAATTATTATATATGTTAAACGTCACATATATTAATTTAGGGTATTAAAACTGATTTACTTAATACATTCCAATTGTAGGCACCTAAACACAAATTTTGAATTTCAGTTTATTCTAATTATAAGAACATAATTGGGGATTTCGATTCACATTAATTTCATTTACTATGTGATTTAGATTTCAGTGTATTCCAATCACAAGCATCTTGAGGAGCCTTAACTAGTTCTAAGTCGAGGCACTAAGATTGGATTGGTCAAACAATAGTAGCCTCTAATTGATGGATGCTTTATCACCATTTGGTGGGATGGTTACTGCATCCAAACTGCTTGGGTAAATGCAGTAACTACTTGGGTAAATGCAGTACTATGGGTAAATTAAACCATCCAAACTATGGTAAAATATACCCAAGGGGGTGTTTGGAGCATGGTATTAGATGGGATTTGGTGGGATGGAATTGAATTTGGTTCCGTGCAAATTTCACATGGTGTTTGGGGAGGATGAGAGGCTTGGGATTAGGTGGGATGGAATTGCACTTATCCCATGTGGGATTTCATGTGGGATTTGCATGGGATTTCAAAATCCCACATAGGTGGGCCCCACATCGATGCATGTGTTTTATCCATGCCATCCATCTATATAAGTCCTTTATACATGACACTATGGTTATATACATGTTCAAGTGACGGTCATCCGTCGTGAATTTGGTCCGTTGATAGCAATTTCATGGTCCACCAAACGTGATTTTGCTTAATCCCATGGTTTTCCCCTTGTAAGTATTTGATCCCAAACATGGGATTGGATATTAAAATACCATAGGATTACCTAACATGTAATCATTGTGCAATAAATGATGTTAATCCCACCTAATACCATTCCATCCCTTCTAATACCGTGCGCCAAACACGCCCTTGCTGAAATAGAAGTGTTGGATGTAATGCTGAAATAGAACTGTTGGATGTAATTTTTGTTTTAATTTATCTGTCAAATAATCAAATAAGTAATTCTTCTGTACAGCACATTTAAATCGAGACCCATAGTTTGGATGGTTTAATTTGAATTACTTGTAGGATACCGAACTTTTAAGAATTTAAAAGAGCCTCCGTAGCATCCATCATACTCTGCCAACGTATCAGCCTTTTCTTCCAGTAACTACTTCCCTTATGCCCATTTAAAATGGGCCCACCAGTTGGACGATTTGGAATGAGTCACATGGCAATGTGTATAATGGCTGGGTGCCTATGGGTGTTAATACTCTGTAAGAGTACCGATAGCTTCTTTTATCATGTATGCTTTGTTTTTTCTTCGTTTGTATTTTTAACTCTTTGCTTAGTAATTTTCTTCTCTTTCACCACACTTTCTAGGTTTTGGTATATTTTACTCTCTTTTGGATTTGGTATTTACTAATTTCCTTCTCGTGTGCACTTTTTGAGTTGGGTCTCTCTGTCCACAGCGTTTGCACTTTTGGGTTTCTTTTCTTTCCTTGGTTTTGATGTTCTCTCTCTGATAACAATCTCTCTCTCTCTCTCTCTCTCTCTCTCTCTCTCTCTCTCTATAATAACCTTCTCTTCCACAATCTCCCCTCCAAGCTCACAACGACATGACGGACCCCTACTCGAATTTCTTCACAGGATGGTTCAACTACAACCCCCTCTTTCGCAACCTTTCCCCTTCCAATCCATCACATCCCCCTCCTCCCTCCTATTACAACTTCTACTCCCACAACAACAGCAGCAACGCCCACAACAACATCTACAACAGAACCCCTTATCTACCCACCCCACCACCCTCCCCTCCTCTCAGAGAAGCCCTCCCCCTTCTCAGCTTAAGCCCAACAAGACATGAAGAAGAAGAGCCCTCTTGCAGTGCCATGGAAGAAGGTTATGATACCAAAAAGAAGGGTTGGGATGACAACTCCTCCTCTACAATGGACGGTACTGATGATACTGTCACAGTTGCCCTACATATAGGGCTCCCTAGCCCTAGTGCTGCTGATCTTATCTCAAGGGTCTCTTCTACAGAGATGTTGGAAAAGGAAGGAGGGGTTGGTGTTGTTTCAGGGTACCCTACAACCAGACTCAACAAGGGTCAGTACTGGATCCCCACCCCTTCTCAAATCCTCATTGGTCCTACACAGTTCTCATGTCCTGTGTGCTACAAGACCTTCAACAGATACAATAACATGCAGGTATATATGCTTCATTTTCACATAAACCGTGGCCCTTTTTTCATTTTTTTTTTCTTACAAAAATTAAAAGGGTGACACTATTCACACCCACCCTTTCTTTTTCTTGCACCTCTTTTTTTTAATAGCTTGAATTTCCTTTATTTTTGTGGGTTTTTTTTTTTTTTTTTTTTTTTTGCATGGGATCATGTGGGTTCTGGATGTTGAGTGTATCTGGTGCAAGTGAGACAGAGATGAGTACCTTTTTTATGTGATTTAACAACACAAGCAATGTTCCTTATGCTTTTGGTACTTTGAAGTTTGTGTTCCATGCATGGGCACGCGTGTAGAACTGAGGATGTCATCAGTTCTTCTTCCATTTCTCAGATAACTTTCAAATGAAAGAAGAAAAGAGAGCTTCTCTCAATCTGCACTCCCAGTCCTTGCTTTACCCGTCCACGTGACCACTTATACATGGTGTTGCTTCTCCATCCCACCTTAAGTTCTAGCACTTCTCTCTTTCAGGACCAATTGAGGGGAAAAAATTTACTTATTTGAATCCTAGTACTTTGTTTTCTTTTTTCTTTTTCTCCTAACTTAACTAGAGCCTTTGTATCAATATCACTTGGGTATTTTCAAATGAGAAAGAAAACCCATTTGAGTAATATACAGTCTTCTAAGGAAAGGAAGTTTCTTTTTCAATGATGCTTTTCAAATTGCAAGGTATCACATCCCACGTTTACACGAAATGGGATTCCAACAGCAAGTAGTTTCTTCCATCTACATACCACAAAGAATCATGCATTAAAGAAGGCTGTCTTTTCCTCATATAAATGAAAGATTCTAACTTAATTTCTCACATTCTCAATAATAACTAATTAAAACATGACAAGAATTGTTAGAGAGAAGATAGTATTCTCTTTATGGTTGGAGAGAAGATAGTATTTCTCTGTATGGTTCAGGAACAACATATACTTGTTTCTTTTTGCGACTTGCAATTGGAAGCTCTGATGCCATGTTGTATGAAAGGAATTTTGGGAGAATTTTGTATTAGGGAGAAAATCAAGTCCCTAATCTCTTTAAATAACACAATTAGATGTACAAAAAGGTATGCCGTCCCCAGGGAGCACCGAAATAAAACCAACAATACTCTCCTCTTTCCATCAAGAATACTTGTAGAAAGAGTTCTAACACTGCTTATCTTTACTAGATTTTATGGTCTTCTGTAGTGGAAATTGGGTATTGATTGTATTTGCATTTGTGTTGTCTGCGAATTTTTCTTTTTCGTTTTGGGTTTTGTAGATGCATATGTGGGGGCATGGATCTCAATATAGGAAAGGGCCTGAATCTCTAAGGGGCACACAACCAACAGCCATGCTTAGGCTCCCTTGCTACTGTTGTGCACCCGGTTGTAGGAACAACATAGACCACCCAAGATCAAAGCCATTGAAGGATTTCAGGACCCTTCAGACCCATTATAAGCGAAAGCATGGAATCAAGCCATTCATGTGTAGGAAATGCGGCAAGGCGTTCGCGGTAAGGGGTGACTGGAGAACCCATGAGAAGAACTGTGGGAAGCTGTGGTATTGCATCTGTGGGTCTGATTTCAAGCACAAGAGATCTCTCAAGGACCACATCAAGGCTTTCGGACATGGGCACGCTGCCTACGGTATTGATTGCTTTGAAGATGAGGAGGAACCCGCATCGGAGATTGAACAAGACAATGAGTCATCACAGTGATGGAGAAGAGATGGATATTGGTTTAGGTCTAAGGCAGTGAAATTATCATCTTGAGTAACAGCCCAATTCTCAATATCCAATCAACTTTCTTTTTTCACTTTGTTCTTTTTTTTTCTTTTTTTGTAGTAAACCAAAATACAACAATTCAGACTCATGTCATGTAAATTCAATTGGGTTTCAACTTATGGGGATGGAATATGGATGATATTGATGAATGCCTGTTTGTTCTACTTCTCCTAATTTCTTTGATCCAATGGCTCAGATGAATTATCAAGTGTACGCTTCTTCCCTTTTGTTATTTTGTTAGTAACTCTTTTGTTTTTTGGGTGGCCATAATTTTATAACTTAGTGATCATTGTCTCTTGAGAAATGATCCAGTTCCCTATGAGCACGATAATTTATAAACTTCTAGTTGCATTGGGACGCTTGGACTATCCAAATCTTGATCTGGACAGTCCATAAGATTGAGCACACTTTTCATGGGCTACCATGAAATAATCACATCTATCAACCCATTTTCCAATACATGGATGGAATGGTTAGGATGACATGATAAACGTGATTGGTAAATGTATCAATTTTTTTATTGGAACTATCTTTATATAAATGATTACTAATTATCCAATTTATAGGCCATCTGTTGGTGAGGATCATCCTATCTGTGTGAATTTTGTATTGTAGTCCATGAAATATGTCTTAGACCTAATGGACGGTCGGGATTAATCTTTTGACTGTCCAAGTGTCGTGATGCAACTAGAAGTAGTATAACTTACATCGAAAAACAAAGATTTGATTAAATGGCTTTATATTATCTGTCTTAAAATTATTGTATGTGTATTTTATAGCCTTCTCTGAGAAGCTAGCTCAAGTTGTAGACTGAGTGAAGATAGCCTCGTTTCAACACTGAGGTCATGGTATCGATTTCTATAGCGTGTGTGGCTAACATTGTGATGTGATTAACAGGGATGGGTGGGGGTACTAACAATGGGGTGTGTGAACTAACCCATAAAAAAATAATAATAATAAATAAAACCATTGCGAAGAGAGACTGAAGAGGTGGACCACATAACAATTGCTAGGCTGGAACACATGTGTGAGATTCAGGCCAATCATCATGTGGGTCCCTCTGAAATGCCAGGGGCTGGAAGTCATGACCAATTTATTCATTATATGGACTACACTCAATATGAGGAAAATGAGGAAGTAGGAAGCAAATCACCAATAAAAGGGAGCACTTGCATGGTACCAGAGCTATTGTGGAGCCCATGTTCCGAGTTATGACATCCAACCAATCCAATATGTTTTCCCCACCAAGATGGCTTGTCGCTCTAAAATTCAGACTGATCCAACCATCAGGTAGGCCACACCATAGAGACAATGTAAACATTGCCTGAAAAATTCTCCACATCTATATAGTAAGGATTTGCCTGATTTTTGGAGAGTCATGTACATGCCAGGTGAATCCGAACAATTTAATTTTTATGGTTTTGGGTGGTTGTGCATTGTTTCCAATGGTGTGGTCCACCTGCTGTCTGGAATGGACTAATTTTTGCACCGAGTACACATCACAGAGGGGCGTATCTGTTGGATTGGTTGGATACATTATGCATGCAAGATGTGGACCCCACAATAACTGGTAACATTTGAGCCTTCCTCATAATTATATTCAACAAACAAGCATGTGGACCACCTGACGAGTACAACACCCTAGATTTCAGATAAGGCATTGCTCAAGTAGGGAGCGGGGTGGCGTGGTTTGATTTGTCCAGCCTCATGTGATGCCGAGGAGTGGTGAACCACTTTCAAATGTACTTTATGTGGCTCCATTTTTAACAGCAGCGTGTAGCCCAATCAAACCCGTTGGGTCCCAAATTGGCTCTCAGTTGAATAGTGCTGCATCAAGCACATGGTCAGATTTTACACAAGTGTCCCAAGAGGCACGCGCAGGCATTTCTCATTAATGAAATACACACATCTCCTTTATCAAGGTCGTTTTCTACTAATAAAAGCTCTTGTTTACTCCTCTTTTTGCCATATGTAGAAACGTAACATCTGGGGGAGAGAAATCAAAAGGAAAGGTGGTAACACAGGGGAAGGGAAGCTACTTTGTGGGGGTGATACATAACAAGGGTGTTTTATCCGTGACCTTTTGCTTTTGTCTGTCTGACACTCTCTCCAAAGGATTACTACGGACGATAAACCTCTTCCCTACAAGGAAGAAAAGCTATTGAGTATATTTCCTACCTAAAACGTAGTTGGGTAGGCTTTTCGACCTGCAAATACATCAGCTTTTAGGTGCATATGATGCTTTGCTTTGGTTAGTGGAGATATGTAGGTTGATAGATGGAACATATACCATGTGAGATTCATTGGCATGGAAATTCAAATCAAATGATTAGCTACCTTCCAAGGGGGGCATATGAGAGAGAGAGAGAGAGAGGCCACCACTTCTTTTTTAAAGTTGTTGTGTCTCATCCACAGTGTAAGTGGCATATATCCCCTTCAATCCAAACCATCAAAATTATCGGCCTTTGCTGGAGGTGGATCCTATTTTGAAAATCACACTGATTGAACAATCTTGACCATCCAATTGGAGACTATCAAATGGACGGGTAAAATAATGTCTCAATGGGATACATTTCCTTCAACCCAGACCATCTAAATTTTGGGCCCTTTCGGTGGCTGATCATATTCCAAAAATTACACTAATTGAACAATCCTGACCATCTTACAATTGGCGGCCATCATCATCATCATCATCATCACCATCTAAGCCTTATCGCCATCTAACTGGGGTTGGCCACATCAATCATTTTCCGCCGTTCCACTCAATGAAGTATTTTTTGGATTTATGTTGATAGTTATGACATAAGTTTAACAATCGCTACCAACCTGGCACAACCATCTTCCTTCATTAAGGCTAGGACCGGTAATGAGAGCAAAAAACTCACACACAGTACAATAGGTTGTTGCATAAATCTATCAGAATGAATCGCCATCCACTAGCTTATCACATAAGTACAATCTACCAGTTTGCCTCATCTACATTGTGGGACATGCATTACTTTCAATCCAAACCATGGGTTCCATGGGAGGCAAAACACTTTCTGAAAATCACTTCCAAATGTGTCTCATCCAGTTTAAATGGCATACACCCTTCATTCCAAACCACCCAAATTATGGGTCCCATTGGAGAAGATTATGTTTGGAAAATCACACTGACCACCTGGTGATTGGCTGCTAGCAAATGGACGGGTAAAATAAAAATTTTGAACTGTCCAATTTTGTCTCATCCAACGTGTAAGCAGCATACGTCCCCTTCAGTCCAACCCAACCAAATTATGGGCCCCGTCAGCAGTGGATCATATGGCTAGAAATCACAATGATTGAGTACAATCCTGACCATTCAACTGGCAGCTATCAAATGAATGGTTAAAAAAAATGGTTGGTGGTCCAAATTTTCCCCGTAGATCAATCTACATTTCAGGTAATGACCCATCAACTAGGAGGCCCACCATTTTGGACAGTCTGGATCCGACGATGACTGTATACCATGTGGAGAGTTAAGGATGCGCCAGATCATGAGGAAAGATAGAGCTAAATGGTGGTCAACTGACAATGTGGGGGTGGGGCCAAAGGAATGCAATAAAGGAGGTGGGGCCAAGAACAACAATAATAATGGTAGGATGTAGGAGGTTGGAGGTGGAAAGGATGGAATGGATCTGGGGTGGCAGTTTTTGTTCAGAGAATAGAGATAAATCAGTCAAAGGGAGCTCTCGAAACGTCATTTCAGCTACAATCCCATCCATCTGTTGGGCCTGAAACCCTCTGCAACACCTGTCTGTAAAACACCCAAATCTTGGGTCCCGCCATATTTTATATGTAAAATCCACTCCGTTTATCGGGACCTTACCTCGATTTTGGCGCCTAAGGAAAAAAATCAAATAGATCTACTACTCAGATGGGCCACAACACATGTAAAAATGGAGATGAGATATCAACCATAGGTTTGTCTATGGGCCCATCATTGTGTGTATCTTTAATCAAACCCGTTAATCAGGTCTATCTCACCAGGATGAAGAGAAAGTACAGATATATTCCCAACAAAAAACTCATACGGGCGACACCATGTAAACTTGGCGGTTTTGGTAGATAGTGTATATTTCTCCTAATGTTATGTACTAATTGAGTTTCTAATTGGCTTTCCCTTCTGTATGTACGGTCCAGATAATGGTTCTCACCCGATGGACGGAGCGGATTTAGATAACAACATGGTGGACCCCACAGAGCTTGGGTGTTTTACGGACTGCCTAAAAGAATAGTTGTGACGAGTCCGGTCCCATCCATTGGGTGCATTATGTGTAATGTAAGTGGGTATCAGTATCTGTCTCAAATAAGCCCACCAACAGTGCTTGGGCTCCACAACCTACCATTATATATATGCCCAGATCACTCACGGCAAAACACCTTTGATACTCTGGCGGAGTGTGATGTATGATACGCATGCACTTGAAACTTGCATACATGGGATAAAATTATTTGGAATTAAACTGTCTGAATTATGGGTATCAGTTTAGATGTACCATGAAAAAAAAATTATGCCTACTTGATTATCTAATATCAGATTTATAAAATGATTATCAGACGGTTAGAAATTAAACATATTATGTGGTCTTATTTCAACAAACAATATATATTGTTAATGACTCAGGGGTCAAGATTTTCTAACCATTTGGATTTTGGATGGTAACATAGAGATGGTGGATTCTGCAATTTAGTCGGTTTAATTTGAATTAATATATTTTCTAAGTGACTGCATATCAAGCGTCATAGGCAGGCAGAGTATCAAATAACTCTCACTCTCTCTCTCTCTCTCTCTCTCTCTCTCTCTCTCTCTCTCTCTACTTTGATACTCTGACAGTGTGATGGATGATACGCAGGCACTAAAACTATTTACATCTTACATATTGGGTACCAAATTATGTGTCATGGACCAAAAATTAAACTTACTAGATTATCTATCTGATTGGTGAACGTGTATGGGACAGTTAAAAGCGTAAACTATCTGAGGGTCCAATTCGGTGACTCAGTGATATTGGGCCCACAAGGAAAGTCCGAATGTAGGTGATGACTTCTCTTTCATCTGCAACGCAGATGGCTTATACTTCTTCCGTTGATATACAGTGTCCAAATCACGGCCCCCCCCCCAAAAGTCACACCAATCAAACGGTCCTGATTGTCCAATCATGGCCAGAAAATGGACAGTTAAAAAGATGACCTTCTTTGGTCCAAACCTATTGGGTAAGGACCCCCATCCATAGCTCAAGTGGTAGACTGGGCGTGCTTGGCGTATGGTATTAGTAGGGATGGAATACCATGGTATTTTCATACCCAATCCCATGTTTGACATCAAATACTTACCATGGGAAAACCATTGGATTAAGCAAAATCACATATGGTGGACCATGGAATTGCAATCAACGGACCAAATTAATTCACAACGGATGTCTATCACTTGAACATGTATATAACCATAGTGTCATGTATAAAGGACGTACATGGATGGACGGCATGGATAAAACACATGCATCAATGTGGGGCCCATGTGTGTGGGATTTTGAAATGCCACCAAAATCCCACTTGGGATCAAGTGCAATTCCATCCCACCTAATCCCAAGCCTCTCATCCTCCCCAAACATCATATGAAATTTGCATAGAACCAAATGCAATTCCATCCCACCTAATCCATCTAATACCATGCCTCAAACACCCCCCTCATGAGTGAAGATGACCTCGTTTCAGCACTAAGGTCCTAATATGGACTCCCAGGTGAGGGTGTCTAACATTGTGGTGTGACTAACAGGGTATGGGTGTTCCAAGATTGGGGTGTCAAATAAAAACCCTTATGGGTAAGGTCGTATGCCAAGTGAACTTTTTCGAATGGTCTGGATTGACGCACATGCAAGCCACTTGCTTGGTTAATGGGTCACCAACAATTAGACAATTGTACAAAAAAGTACATAGTAAGCCAGCTCAATTGGAAGCGATGGAGTTAAGTTCCTAATTATTATAAAGGTCTGCAGTAATATATTAGTAAAAGTGCAATGATTATAAATTTCAATACCTTGTCTGGAGAAAAATATACAATTTAACTAACGATAACTATCTTTGACCAGTAGTGATAAAATCACAATGTGAATACTCTCTTATCACTATAATGTCAAAATTATGATGATTACAAATTCATTTAAGGCCTGTTTAATCTACTGTAATGTAACGAAAATGTAAGAAAATGGACAATGATTCACAAAATACTTTACTAGTCTCTTTAATTGTATTTAACTTCAATGATGACATAATTTCCATGCTTGATTTATCCATGAAGATAAACTAATGTCGTTATTTGATTAGAGATTTTTATGGTAATTATATAAAATCGTAATGATTATAAATTAGTTTTCTAATGATCTCCTTAATATATTTGCATTTAACCAATTAATCACTTATTTGATTTACCTGTGGTAAAATCATAATAATAATGTATTTCCTTTACATCCAATTACAACAAATTGAGCAGACTTTAACCTGACTCCTATTACATTTGTATTTGGCTACCAAATTATATACTGAATTATATGTTTAAATAAACATTGTAAAATCATAATGATGACACTTCTTTATATCTTATTTGAACAATATATAATGCGAGCAATCCTAGGCCAACTTCATCCTTGCAATTAGTCATGAAAGGGCCATGGAACTTTTTGAAAAGTTAGATGTGGGTGGCCCATCAATGGAGGGGATTTTTGTTTTGTAATTTCTTTAATGCAAGCTGCCCATCAACCAACATATTAGTGAGCTTGTGCAACAAACGTTCTCTATGGCACAATATGACGACAGGGTGACATCCACTCTCCACTCTGTAGCCAGCTCACACAAGGTGCTCATCTGTAAAAGGAGGTAAATCTGAAACTTGGTTGGGCCACGACATAATAAAGAAGAATTGACTGTTCTGCAATGATATCCATTTTGGTAGCCTTTGCCTCTTTTCCTATGCGTGTAACCACACTCTTTCCCTCTATCTCTCTTATCTTATTTTGTCCTAACAGTCCCGCATGCTTGGCCCTGTACCATTCTGCCTTAGTGATTTATGATTTATGATGACACCATTAATGACACTGACTAGGGGCAGTTCAAAGTTCTTAGGGCACATTTAACATGCTTGATAATGATACTTTCCACTGTACTTATTCTTGCTGTTGTTTTTATTGCTGTTGTCGCTGTTGCTGCCGTTACTGTTGCAGTGATTGTTGGTTAAAATGTTGCTGATACAGCAAACCCGGCCCACAACTGCTGCTGCTGCTGCTGCAGGTTGGATGAGCAATACCAAACACCAGCCCTTTAGAACTACTTCAGATGTTAACATCTTGGTTTTTTTACTTTTACTTTTCCTTGTGCAAGTGTGGTCCACCCGATCGATCAAATCGGTCTGATTTATTGCCTAGGGCATGTTGGCTGATGTCCCACATAGTGATTGGCCTGGATCTTGCATACACAGCACGAAGTCGCCGCTTCAATACCTTGCACAATCAGCCATATCATTTTATTTCCAAGGGGAGATATTTGAGTCTCTTAAGTTCTTATAAAATGGGGGCCATGCGACAGCTCCCATGCAATGTTGGGCTCCCACCAACAATGGCACATGTCAAAGATCCAGGTGATTAATGAAGTAGGTTACACCATGATCATGTCCTGCACTAAAAATAATGTTGGTCCGCTATTCATACAGATCAAATTTGAATGAGAAATTTAGCTATTAATTTTTTTTTTTCTAAAATATAAATTCAACATACATGTGTGGCTGCCTATATGAGTGTACTTCTACCTAATTTTTGCCGTATGGCATGCTCCAACATAACCTACCTAACGTATGGCCCACAACTTTTACAAGTGTGACATCCGATGGGGGGACTCAGGCTGCCTGAGGCTACATTGTACTAAAGTCTTTCTTTCTCTTTCACACAGAAGTGAATTATGTGCACCCGAAACTCACCCAAGACAGTGCATCCCTTACCATGGGGCTGACCTTGATGTACTATATTATGCCATCCATCTATTTTGCTAAATTTATTATTTGTTTATTTTTTAGTGGGGGGACCCTTAGTGTTGAGACGAGGCTATCTTCACTCAGTCTACCACTTGAGCTATGGATCCGGGTGTATTTGTTTTGCTAGATTATTTTAGGGCATGAAGGCAAAAAATGAAACTAAACCAATCTCAGTTGGACCATACTATAGGAAACAGTGGTGATTGGCCATTAAAAACTTCCGTGGCCCGCAAAAGTTTTGGATCAAGCTGATTGGATGACAAATAAACGAAACATTGAGTTTTTAATTGTGGGGATTTCAATCACCATTGTTTCCTATAGTCTGGTCCACCTGAGATTTGGATAGCTTCATTTTCGTGCTCATTTACTTAAAATGATTTGGCAAAATAGATGGACGGTGTGGATGTAGAATGTATAAATCAAAGCGGGCCCTGCACCATTTTGAGTGAGGCCAGGCCGCACCAAATCCGCTCCACTCTTACACACGCACGCACACGTACAATAATCTGGCTTCAACATCCTAACTCCCAACCATACACTGAAACCTAAGGTGTATAGTCGTATAGAGTTTTAAAAGGACATGAGTACGACCCACATCCACACAAAAAAAAAAAAAAAAAAAGGCCACAAGATCCTATTTGGCATTTTCTTAATATTTAAGATGTGGGGACCACTTAGAATAGGATTTCCTCACATGGACACTGCAGAATTCATTGTCCCCTGCTCCCAAACAGTTCTTCTACTTAAAAATCTCAATCCCTTTTTATTTATTTATTTTAATTATATTATCTTATAAAATAACATATACGATTGCTCTATGTATAATCTTGTCGAGGAGACCATACAACCCTTAGCAGAAAAAACAAATCATTTTCTCGTCTCTCTTTATTTTCGTATTCCAACACCGGGAGACAGCCTTGTCTCCCTTGGCTCGAATCACGAGCCACAGCGATTTCCTTTTCCTAATTTCTCGGAATATTCTCATCTCGCGAGAAGTATAGCCAATTTATCGATCTGGCCGGTGCTGCGTGCCAGCTTTTTAGTCCGGACGCGAATGCAATGCAGCAGCGGAGCTCGTGCCACGAAAAGCTATATGGGGCCCACCTTAATATTTGTGTTACATCCTCTCCTTCCATTATCTCTGCGGCAGCTCATTCCAAGGAGAGCGGATTGCGTACTGGCCCTCCGTTTTTTCGGATCATTTTAGGTCATGAGAAGCTTGAATGGACCGCACCACAGGAAACGGTGGGAATTGAATGCCTACCGTTGAAAACTTCATGAGGCCACATAAGTTTTATAAACAGGTTGAATGACAAATAAACATCGCCCTAGGAAGGTTTCATTGGTGGAGATTGCTATACCACTGTTTCCAATGGTGGGGTCCACCTGGGATTCAGATATGCTTCAATTTTGAAACACCAGCCAACTAGCAGGTGTCAAAGCTCTGTGGACCTTTGCTATGATGTACATGTTTTATCCACGCCATCCATTCATTTTGTCTACTCATTTTAAGGCATAAACAAAAAATAAGATAGATTCAAATCTCAAGTGGGCCACACTACAAGAAATAGTGGAAAATGGTTCCTTATAATTGAAAAGTTATTGGGAGCGGTAGAAGTTTTGGATCAAGTTGAGATTTATTTTCCCTTCATCCACGCATATGTGACCTTAGCAACAAGAAAGATGGAAAATAAACATTAAAGTGGGCTCCAGGGAAGTTTTTAATGGTGGATATTCAATCAATATTGGTTTCCTATGGTTTGGCCTATATGAGATTTAGATCATGCCCTAAAATGAGCTTGAAAAATAATTGAACTGCGTATATAAAATACATACATTATAGTGTGGCCCATAGAGCTTTGACACCAGCTGGTTGGCTAGTGGGGTCACCACTAGAGTTATACAAAAGTCGAGTCGAATTGAGCATGGGCATGGCTCTATTTAGTCAACAGACCGAGTGAGTTCGAGTTCAAGTTGAGTCCAAGTTTTTTAGCTTAGTCCAAGTTTGAGTCTTTCGAGTTGAGTTCGAATTTGAGTGTCGAGCTTGATTTGTTGAGCCGATTTCGAATTACTAATTTACTACAAATAAAATTTAATAATTTAAAAAACTAACAATACAATTATACCAACAATCTAATCATACCAATATACCATTAATCAACAATCTAACATTAACAATTTAACAAACTAACATCCATTCAACCACCATGGTACCATCCATTTAATTTAATTTGTAATATGTATAATTATATATATCATACAAAATATATATAATATATATTATATATTTTACTTTAGGGGTTGTTATAGTTATCTATCCATCCACCCATACAACCAAACATCCACCCAACCATCCCATCCTTCCATTCATGCGAATACCCATCCAACCATCCATCCATCCATTTTTCCATCCAGACATCCAATCCATCCACCTATTCAACCATTCATAAATTAAGGATTGTTATACTTATATATAAATTAGGTTTAATAAGTATTATATATAATATAATCTCTAATTATAATTAGGTTTATATATATATATATATATATATATATAAAATAGGAATTTAGATATAATATTTAATATTTATATATATTAATATATGTACAATATACATTTAAAAAAAAATCATGAGGGCGATCGGCCGTGGACTGCTAGACAGCACCCGGTCGGTCGCTCCTAAAAACAGCTCAAATGTTAGGGTCTAGTCGGTCGGTCATACAAAAAACTAAAATGGAAGGGGGATGTAGCTTAACGGACAAGAAAAACAAAAATACAGGTCGGTAGTGGGCAAGGAGAGACAGGTCAGGCTACAGAGCAGCTCGGGGGTGGTCGATGGGCGAGAGGACATGCAATAGGAGAGAGAGAGAGAGAGAGAGAGAGAGAGAGAGAGAGAGAGAGAGAGCCCAGAGCCGTGCAGGGCAACTTGGGGGTGGTTGGCTGTCAAGCTAAGAGAGAGAGAGAGGGAGGGGGGAGTGGGGCTGGTGTGGCCAGCTGTCAAGCTCGAAGAGAGAGTGAGGGAGGGTTAGGGAGAGAGGGGGGGCGCTCAAGCGGGATTAGAAATTTTAATAGTAGGATTTTCTTTTGGATATTTATACTCTAAGTCATACATCCAAGTAGACTCAAGCAAGTTCAAGTTGAGCTCGAGTTAATGTTCAAGTTGAGCCAAGTGTGGCCCTGCTTGGTGCTTGACTTGAATACATTCAAGCACTCAAAATCTGAGTTGACTCGGCTCAAACCCACTTTCGATCTAAGTCAAGTCAAGTATTTTCGAGCTGAGTCGAGCAAGCTTTTCAAGCTTACTTGATGGTAAAATCGATGGCCAGTGTGGATAAGACACACATAACGGTGGACCCTAGTAGAGTTTAGCATGGTCAGTACAAAATCTGCATAAGAAGCTCAAGTGGACCACATCATAAAGCAGTGAGAATTGAACACCTACTGTTGAAAACTTTTAGGGTCTATAGAAATTTTGGATCAAGCCTATATTTGTGTTTTCCCTTCATCCACATCCGTGTGATCTTTGGAATAGGTTGGATGACAAATAAACATCACCATGGCCCTAGGAACGTTTCAACGGTGGACATCATATCTCTGCTGTTTCCCATGGTGTGGTCCACTTGAGCTTTGGATCTTTTTAATTTTTGGCTCATGTCCTATAATGAGCTGGTAAAATCAGACGGACAAAGTGGGTAAGACACATACATAAAGGTGGGCCCCTATGGAGTTTACACAGTGCTATAATGCACTCAAAACACAACCCGCATCCATACAAAACTCAAGTGGGTCACACCACAAGAAACAGTGGAGATGGGATGCCCACCACTGAAACCTTGGCCCCACCAAAGCTTTGGATCAGGCTGATAATTTGTTCTTCCCTTCATCATGGGGCGGGACCCACCTTATGGATGGGCGGTGGTGTGGGTTACTTGAGTTTTGGAGTGGCCTGTTTTTTGGGTTGGGTCCTAACACATGTTGGGGCAGATGATGGACAGAGTAGATGTCACACACACATCATAGTGGCCCACAGAGCTTTTTGTTGCACCGGCTCGTGTCCTACTAGACCAAATGGAGTCTAATGTCGATGGTCAGGATCAACAGCATCTATCGGTCCACTTGTGGTCGCATGCTGAGATGGCCCAATAATCAGGTTAGCCACGACAAGAAACTTGCAATTGATGGTTCCGAACAACAGATGAATACTCAGTGGCTGATATCAAACTCCACAAATCAATGGTTAGGATCATTGCACTTAAAAATAGTGCTTAGAGGATGGATGGTTCTGATTATTCGACCATCTCTACATCTGGGCCTCATAGTGCACCACGTGCTGATAACAATGACCCAAAAATGGGGTCGAGACAAACCTTAAAATGTGTTTACCCTAAATTACCTAAATACCCGTTTTAAATTGCACTCCTACCCATTAGATCACAAATTATCAATTCTTTCAAAATAAATTTTGGGGCTTGTTTGGGTGGACCTCGAATGAAAAAGCACTCCCACCCATTAGATCACAAATTATCAATTCTTTCAAATTAATTTTTGGGGCTTATTTGGGTGGACCTCACATGAAGATGGAATAAAACTTTGTGGAACTAGGGCCATTGATGCATCTGAAAATGGGGTTGGAACAATTCACTTAATGGCCCCATCACCAATACGGTTGTGTTTGGTTGCAACAAAAATCTTGATGTTTCATGATTAATCAGTCTAATTCAATACAAAATATTGAGAAATTTCGTTGTACTTGGTGCAACCAAACATTGCCAAAAGCAAGAATCTAAAATTGAAGCTAAAAATTTTCTTTGGGGAAAGATTCCCTACGACTTTATTAAATTATTTTAATTTATTTCTAAAAGATAGACTAGTGCATGTCCGGATGTGGAATTATTCAAAATCCACAAACAAAACTATTTTGAGTTAATTGAGATAATTAATCAATCAAAATAAGTTACCTTCACCAACCATCCATCAATGTGCTCAATGAGTCAAGCAATCCATTAGAAGGGTGGGCCACCCGTTCGATAGGCCATTCCACAAAATCCAGTGCCGAGCGGCCACCCGACCACTTCCAGGTACCCTACAATGTTCATTAGTTGGACAATCAATACAATTTTAGCCTACTTTTTTCATCTGTTTTTAGGTTGGGATTGCATTGAGGGTAGGCTGCTACTCTCCTGGTTGGGGCCATCCAATCGATTTGGGTTTTGTTGAATGGCGTTTGTTGAATGGCCCATCCAACAGCTGATCATTCTAACCGACGGCCCAGATCAATAAGTAAATTTTCCAATGGTCTATCTGAGAGGTGGACCACTGAATAATCATGTAGAAATAAAGTAAAAGGAAGCAAAAAATCATTCTTTTAGACAGTACCTAGAGCTTACTTTAATCATTCTCCACACCCTATGGGTTCAGCCATTTTTCCTCTGCCAAAGATAGAAAGCTTTGGATGTTTTGAGATTCTCTTCAAGTTGCTTGTATTGGGACTGTTTGTTGGAGAATAAGGAGAGTCTTCAAAGGGAAGAAAGGGAGCATATCAAAGGAAAAGAAAAGCTAAAGAAAAGCTATGTTTGACGTTCTTGGCCTTGATTCTAACATATCAAATCCAATGTAGGAAAAATAAAATCAAGGTCTATTTGAAAAGAGTCTTGAGACAAACACACCCAAATGTAAAGTAAAAGAACCCCATGTCCCAAAAAGCATAATCTAATGCAAAAACACAAGTAGCTCTAAAAGTGTCCATTTGACGTAGGCCGTTCAATCTTATAGGACCACTCTTTGATGGGCCATGACATAAAATAACAACCCTCCAATCAAATGAAATTACAGATGATTGTCTACATAATATCTGAAAATTTGAAAGATTGGGAGAATAGAGTCTCTGCATGTAGTATTTAAAAAAACAAAACAAAACAAAAGAGTAGCAATGGTTTACTACTTTACAATAGAAAATCATGAGATGCTTTACTAGACCATTATCCAGTAGATTTGTAGGATTTGGTGAATCTGAAGTGGGCCCCATCAAGATCTTATAGATTGTACACTGTCCATATGATTCTGTTTTGACCAAGAATTCGATTTTTCGGTTATGGTCCATCTAGGAGATGGCCACTAAATCAGACGATCCAGATCAATTGCTCATGGCTTATGTTGTCTCCATGAAGGCTTTCTTACCCCGCATGCATCTTGGGTTTTGCCCATGTAAACATGAGCACACGTACCAATACATCAAACGTGTGAAGGGACTTATATTTCCATCAGGTGGGCCACGTTGATTATATCTTCTCCCTAAAAAATCAGACAATTTAACCTCTCAGGAGGACAACAATCTATTTTTCTGGCCATCCATTTGTATTTGCACACTGTGGCCCACTTGAGAAGTGAAACTACCTGATCTCCAGGCCAGAAGATCTAAACAGCGCGGTCCACCTGATGGAAAGCTCAGACCTCACATGCGTGGGGCGAAGCTTGCCTCTTACTTACCCAATAGGGAGCTATTTGATAGTCGGCCGGGTATGATTCTTGGTAAGCAGGCTCTTATAAATGAGTCCAGATGGTCTGCTCCCTTAAACAGAATTTTCCATTTCGAGACCACTTGATTGGTCTAATTCAGCACTAACATTGTCAACACTTATGCTAAGCGAGACCAATCGGCAAACAAAAAAAATCCTGTTGAAGACAAGTAAACGATCCGGATTCCTTAGAAATGGTACACGTGGCACACATTAACTCAAATTAAACTGACAAAATGATGTACTTTTCATGCTAGCCGTCCAATAAATGTCCAGCAATCTGATGTTTTAGATGATAAAATAAGAGTAGTTTTTGGTTCATAAAACATCTAAACAAGTACCCATAATTTGGACGGTTTAGTTTAAATTAAATATATGCCACGTATGCAATTCCTAGGAATTTCTAACTGCCTGCGTATCATCCATCACACTCAGCCAGAGTATAAAAGTATTCCGATATGTATGGGAGATATTTGATCTGTGGTGGAGAAGATGAGAAGAAGAAAAAAGGGGGGAGTGGGGCCCACACGAGACATGAAATGAATGAGTGAAGAACCCAAGGTCTCACTTTTCTTGTGTTTCTCTCTGGTCGTATCTTCAGGAAGAACAAAAGCCACCTTTTGCGTGCCGGAATTCCCTCATTCCCAATTTAATTTATAAAAAAAAAAAAAAAAAACGCGTTTTTCTTTTGTTTTATTTTAATCTAATCAAGATCCAAATTCCAAATCAGTGGAATAATTTTCTCTAGAAAAAAGAAAATAAAAATAGCTTTTAAAAAAGTAGAATCTCGTTCCCCCAGTTTCCTCGAAGCCAACCTCTCTCTAATCACCGTCCATGCAATTCCCCTTTTCAATGGATAAAAGTCCAAAAATAAAAATCAAATGCATGCGCTGTCTTTCCCGCCAACGTGTCCACTTTTTAGGACATCCGAGCCTTGCAAAAGGTGGGCCACATCGTGAAGATCATCTGGGGTGAAAACTTCGCTGGTCCAGTGGTCGGATGGGCAACACGCTAGAATTCATTGGATGATGATCTAAATCGATGTGCACGTGTGGCCCACCGAATGAGTGGATCGTCACGCTGTGGGCCACCTTCTGCATAATTGATACATTGCTTGCACGTGAAAGTTCACATACCGTGCTTCCATGTTATCGTTAGCTGGCGGGAATCGCGAGGCTCATAGCAAAATGCGTTTTGTAAAATGATCGAGGACTGTTGGCGGGGATCCCAACCAACAATCTCATTCTAGCCGTGTCATCTCGATCGAATTGTTGTTAGGTGTGTTGGTCACCACAGTGTGGGGCCCACAACCTAGCAAGTGGTGGTCCCCACATTCGATAATCTGGCAATCGAGATCAACGGTGGATTGGGGTTCAGCTACGGCAGAATTCAATACTAGTGGCTTATGGAATTGGATTGCGTGCGGAGTTACTCTGCACGCTCGTGTCGTGCGGAGTAAATTCAGTTGGGCCCACCTAGAATGTATGTGCTCTATCTACTCCGTCCATATGTTTTTCCAGCTAATTTTAGTGGTTGAGCCCAAAATTTAAGCATATCCAAATCTCAAGTGGACCATGCCACGGGAAAGAGTGGGAATAATGATTTCCACCGTTGAAACCTTCCCAGGCCCTACAGTGATGTTTATTTGTCATCCAACCTGTTCATAAGATCACATGGATATGGATCAAGGGAAAACACAAATATCAGCTTGATCCAAAACTTCTGTGTCCTCCAAGAATTTTTCAATAGTAGACATTCAGTTCACACTTTTCTTGTGGTGTGGTCCACTTTAGATTTTGATATGCTTCATTTTTTGGCACCATACCTAAAATTTTATATTAAGATGGACGGACGGAGTGGATAAAATACGTAAATCACTGTGGGCCCCACAGAGTTTACTCCGCACGCCAGTGTGCGGAGTTACTCAGTACGCAAACCGCTTCCGTCGAAACCCGCCCTGTTAACCCGCCCAACCCACCCGACCCGACCCGACCCGACCCGACCTGGTAGAAACCTGATCCATCCCGACCCGGCTGAGAAAATGGTCCGGTCCTGAGTAGATGCGGCTGGACCGTTTTTAATTTAGGTACGGTTTAAGGTACATGCCAAACCCACCCGAACCATACCCCGACCCATGTATCCCGACCCGTTCCACCCAACTCGAACCGCCCCGTTTATATTAGTTTATTGCTTTTAGAAATATCTATATAGCATTATCAATAGGTTGAATGGTAAATAAACATTAGGGTGGACTCTAGAATCTTTTAATGGTGGAAGTTCAATGGCCTCTGATATTTGTGATGTGGTCTACCTAAAGCTTTTATCCGCTTTCTTTTTGGGACTATGTCCTATAATAAACTGGAAACGTAGATGAACGGCATAGATTTACAATATATACATCGAGGTGAGCCTCATGGTTATGGTCTCACCCACATGGCTGGTTTCGTGTCTCACCGACTCTCACCTAAGCTGCGGTCATCTCACACTCATAGGGAGCGGATTAGGTGACATTCAGAACCACCAAGGTGGGTGGCCCCTGACTATGTGTCTTAAATCTACACCGTCCAACTATTTTAAAAGATCATTTTAGGATATAATATCAAAAATGAAGCTAACTCAAATCTTAGGTGGACCACACCATAGAAACATAGTCCTAACCCGACCCAACCCGACTGGTTTAGCATATAAGGTAGGGTAGGGTTAGGGTTAACCCTTTTACAAGTAGGGTAGGGTTAGGGTTAGGTCAGCCCAACCCGGTCACAAGCCGGACCGAAGAAGCCCGGACTTTTAAATATATTTAGGTTTGGTCTAGGGTTGGGCCCAACCTGGCCCGTGTGCAGTCCTAGGCTTATACAGTTATACTACATCGTTCTTCTGGTCTGCGCTCAGGCTGGATTTGAAATGTGGCCTCGCACTGCGAATTTACCAAGATACCCTCCAGCGTTATCAGAAACGTTTGCCATTCAAAGATGACAACTTTCGTAATTTCTCGCTGAATAATGTCTAGTTTGGAAGAAATGGGTCCTTCACTTCTGAGTCGTACCTGTATTTTGTACGTACGAGTGTTGATATGCTGAGGCGGCTCGCGCCTTCCGCCTCACCATGTGATTATCCAGACCGCTCATCTAAAAGATCCCACTAGCCAAACAGAGCCCCTCCTGCCCCACCATGTGATTATCCAGACCATTCATTAAAAAGATTGTCAGATGTTCTCACCATCCATACAAAGGTGAGTTAGCATGGACGGGGAGAATCTCTAATTACTGATTATCTTTCCATGTGGATTGGGACCTTTTAGATGAACGTTCCAGATCATCATTCGGTGCATAATTCTCCAAGGCTCGAGCCCCAGAATCTCTCCACGAGGTTTGGGAGTCCGATGCGCAGAAGTAGGGTTGTAAATGGTCGGGTCTGAGGTGGGTTTAGCCAAATCCAAACCCGCAGATTTATTAAATGGGTTTGGGTCTAAACTTTAGAGACAGAACTTTTTATCAAATGGGCAGGTCTGGGTGGGGTTCGAGGCAACCCATCAAAATCATTTCTAAATAGATCTAGGTCTGGTAGAGGGAGATCCACCCGGACCAATTTATAAACGGGTTGAGTTTAATGGGTCTGGGTCTGGATATAGTATGCAAACATTTTTACGAGGCTTAAAATCAGGTTTGGATGGGTTTGGGTTGGATCGGTCTTTTGAAACATATGCCAAAAAATGGGTTGGATTAAGTCGAGCCTAATATAAAAAGAAAAAGAAAAAAACTCAGACCCATTTAACAACTGGGTCTGATCTTGAACCCAGACTCGTACCATTTTTAACAAATGAGCCGGGTGTGGGTCGAGTCTAAATGGGTGGGGTTGGGGTACCCCATCGGGTCTGCTGACCCATTTACAGCCCTACGCGTCACCACCCATCGACAGTTGCGAGTCATGCTACTGAAGTGATGTCACCACGTTCTATGGGCCCCATGATGATGTATGTGTTGTATCCACACTGTCCATCCATTTGGAGAGATCATTTTAGGGCATGATCCAAAGTTCAAATGGACCCACCACAGAAAACAGTGGGGACAGTGACGGTGGGAGCCTACCCTTGAAACCTTCCTAGGACCCTCGTGATGTTTATTTGAGATCCAACCTGTGTATATGCTAACACAGATATGTAATAAGGGAAAACACAGATATCAGCTTGTTCGAAAACTTCTGTGGCCTAAAGATGTTTTTAATGGTAGGCGTTCAATCTCCACTGTTTTCCGTGGTGGGGTCCACTTGAGCTTCGGATCTGCTTCATTCTTTTGCTCATGCCCTAAAATGATCTCTCCAAAATGGACAGATGGTGTGGATAGAACACATACATCATGGTGGGGCCCACAGAACGTGGTGACGTCTCTTCAGTAGCAAGCCTCGCTGGTGTCGAGTTTCAGTAGCCAATCCACGTCCCCGATACGCACCCTCTCCACGTGCACCTTTGACAGGCAATGAACACGGGTCAACCTTGCCAGCGTATGGAACATTTGAACGGTGTATAAAAGGTCGGCCTTGCCATGAAGAGTGAAGACGACCCATATTTAAAAATCAGGTTGGTCCACTCATCAGGTGGGCCACCTCAATACGAAAAGAAAGAAGGTAAAAAAAACAAGCCAACTGTCACATCCAAAGTACACGTGTAGAAGACATGATGGGTAGAAGGGCCCACCTTAGGACCAGCAAACCTGTTGTCTCTGTAGGCGGCGATGGGTCAGATCGGCCACTTCTGAGTTGGGTTTGTAACGAGTCAAATGGGTAGAGGGTCTGGTTTGAATCCAACTCTGGGCCCGTTAAGGAAATGGATAACCCGACCCGAAACGGAGGCATTGCCCCACCAACGTGTGAACATCTCTTCACTTAGGGGGTGGATAAAAGAAGAAAGATATCGTACTCTGACATAAAAAGAAGTGATATTTTTAAACAGCAGTAAATGAGCGGTTGAGATCGTGCAGTGGGCCCTACTTAATTGTAAGGACTGAACCATCCGCTTTGTTTCTAGTCCTTGGTCTGTTGAACTCGTCCTGCAGACAAATAGAATAAAGCCCATACATCTCCCTTGAAAGCCCACGTCCGCGACCAAACTAAAAGTACTTTATTTATAGCCGCTGCAGATAATCCCCACCCCCTCAATCCCCATGCATCGCATTGCACACATTATCATACCACGCACTCTTTTACACGTGCCTGCTAGGGGAATAGCAAAGTGTTCAGCACGTGACACACATGTTGGAACTTGGAGTGGGCCACACTGTTTCTTCATGCACTTGGCTAAAATCATACCCGTTCATCTGGTGGGCCACGTAGAGACCATTGATCCCTTTTTTTTTTCTTTTTTTTTCTTTTCTGCCCATGGGCGAAGCACCTAATGATCAGGCTTTTTTTTTTTTGGCAATAGATAGTGGGGTAATCGTGATGCGCGGCTTGGATTTCTCATATTTGCCACGTAAGCAGTTGGGAGACGCTGAAAGAACAAGCAGTGTGGGATGTGCATTCATGTTTAACACATTGCGCTTGCAGTTAATGGTAGAACGTGTTCCATACATTTTCAGTGTACACTATTCCTCTACTGTTTTCTCGTTGAATGTGGATCGTTGATAGGTTTTTTTGGGTTGAACGTGGATCGTGGATCGTTGATAGGTTTTTTTGGGTTGAACGTGGATCGTTTATCTCTCTCTCTCTCTCTCTCTCTCTCTCTCTCCACTACTTAAGTAGCCGTTTTATTGGATGGTACAAATTGACGAAGACGTGCAGGCAGGATTGCTGTGAAACTTCTGTACGATCTACTGTTACTCCTCACTTATGTCACTCATGTACAGCTTTTATTTTATGGCCATCCTGTATCCAATATTGTGAGGCCCATCACGTTTACGGTTTGGATCATTTAAACATGACAGTCTCTTTTCTTTTTTTTCCTAAATTACCCTTACCAACCAAGAGGCCGAATCCTCTGCAACGTTTGTAGCATATATTTATTATGCAACTCTTGTACCCTTGGGTGAATATTATATTTTCATGGAATCCAACCCGTCTATTGAGGTCACTCCACCTTGCATTTACGGCACCTCAGAATCAATCCAGTCCAACTATCACGTTTGAAATTAGGACATCTTAAAAATCAGTCTGATCAAACCATCCAAGTGGGTTACTTGCATGAGTTGGAGGCTTTGTTCCATATTATAGCTTTCACATTATTCATCCTGGACGTCAATTGAGCCACGATGGAATTTTCAAAAAGCTATACAGTAGAGAGCAATGAACACCCACCGAAGATCCTCCAAATTCCCGTAAGTGGTCCACATGGCTGGATTGATCTGAATTTTAGGGTGCCCGCTTTCATGGCTGGAAGGCCCTCTGGACAGATCCGATGCCATACATGCACCAAGGTTGGCTCCATTTGCAGCTTTTGTAGAATGAGCTTATTAACAAAAGTAGCCAAGGATCCAGCCTCTACCTGTGAACGCTCGACACTTTTGGTTAATTGCAACGTTCTGGCTAGAGTGCACTTTCAAGGTGCACTTGCTCCACATGTAGGAAGTTTGAAACAAAAAAATACTTGTATGACCGGGACAGTTAATGATATGAATAGCATGGATGACATGGCTTAAAAAACAGGCTAACGTGATGTTTGGCTCGAAATTCGGTTGTGCGTATGTGTGTATAGCATCGGACGTGCTAGAGCTTTTTATAGCTTAATTTGAAGCAAATACTTTCAACCCCAAGCGCCGAGATAAATAGAAAGACTGTAGGTAGTTGTCCTATGATAAAGAACTGAAGTAATTTGGTCATCTATTTAGCCACTTGTATGCGTAATTAAGCGATTTGCAAAGGAAATGATTTGTCCTTCTAATGAGCTCTTTTTACCTTTGAGATGAAAGGATTTTTTCCACTATAATAGTAGAGATAATCCAATATGTATAACATATGAATAAAAGAACTCAGTTGTATTAATTAAAATAAAATAAAACAAATAAAGATATCCTTCAATGATTTAGCATTTGTAGTGTAGATGTGAGACCCTAGATCTAAATCTTCTTTTGTCCAACAACTCGAGCGTAGACAAATGAATTGCACTACTGAATGCAAAAGTAAAAGTCTTCATTGCGATCCACTGCTCGGTGTAGATGAAAGAGAATTACACTACTCCTATTTTAAGTCGATCCAGCACAACAACGTAAATAGACGAGATTACACTACTTCATATTCAAAGACCAATCAAGCATAGTAGCGTAAATAGATTGTCCTATGCTAAGACAAGATAAAGATAAAATTGATAAACAGTATTGCACTGGAGATTTGATTTGATATGTGTTGGGTTGGCGAAGGTCTGAAGCTCTTCGATCTTCCTTATATTTATGAAACCTTGAAGACAATTGTAAAAAGAGATTTTCATAGCCACTTCTTTTATTCATTAATGTGGAGATAATTATTTGGACCCATAAACAGTCATGGCCTATCAAACGACACCATATGTGCTAGTTGTTTATCATGAGGTTGGTCATTGGTTGTGCACGTGTCCTACTCCCATTACATAGATGAGAATTTTTCCTAAGCTGCGACATGTGGTGACAACTATTTACTTTTTCCGCCCAAACATGAATGATGCATCATAATATTAGGCCAACTTAGCACAGTTACTACTCTACTTCTCAGAGATCTTCGGCCATAGGAACCATGCAGCACGCCATGGTGGGTCAGCCAAACATATAGCACTTGGCATGATCATGTTTCAGTCCAAAACCCGATGTCATTGTGATGATTTGCTACACATGTGTTAGATATGCAACACATGTATCCTTGCTACAACCAGCTAGACTTACTCTATTTGGGCTACTCGTGACTTTACAAATTCCTGATATCGTTTAACCATCAGAACAACCAAAGAAATCTTCATTTTGTCTCTTATTATGATCTTACTATCACGTGGTATCATCTGAGTTGTTGGATCTGACGTAATCAAATCAAGAGTAAACACATGATTATCAGGTGTGTTGGGCTTTATATCTGACTGTTAAGGGAGATTGACCAATTATTCAAATTTTCAATACATAAGTGACCTAACTGATTTTTGCATTTTCCTGACTTCAGATTCATAGAATCTACAGAGTAAAAAGTTGGTCAAATCTCATGCATATGTAACTCATTTTCACGTGTGAGGTGAATGTACTTTTTTAAAGTGCACTCAAGTGACTTGCATTCAGCATTTCTAGATGTAGAATTTTTTTGCTTTTATCTTTATGACCAGTATAGTAGTTCTTGGGAGTACCTAAAGTTTAGTTTATCGAGACCTCTACCTACTCACCGCCTAAAACCAATCTGTTCATTTTGTGGTCCAATATGAATAGTCGATGTTGCAAAATAACCACAATCACACCATCTTGCAAAATGTTCATTCTATGCAAATGTTGGCATTTTATTTTAATCAGTCATTTGAAGGCCATGTAGATCTTCCATCTTTCAATTGTTAGTCCTTGCACCTCAGCAGTCTTTACTGGTACCCATTGAACAAGTGGCTTCATGTAGGATTGAGTCCCTCTAACTACGATTTTAGGTACATGTACGAGTTACATGTCCTTCCTATTTCAAAATGAGTAACAAAATGCACAATATAGGAGATTTTAAATATTTATGAATGGGCTTGAATCATTGATCCATTCATTCCCAAGTTGGATGGCCATGCCCCTAAAATCTCCTTGTTTGTCAATCCTACCCGTGCAATTTGCTACCTATAAATGGACAGTTCAGAAGAGAAATAAAGCAAATGTCATGCTTAACTCACAAAGGCTCAATATTGGCGACCGTAAATTGTTAGGTGACCCAACTTTGTGGGGCCACCATGATGCATGTGTTTTGTTTAGGCAGTCTATCAATCCATTCTGTCAACTCATTTTAGGACATGAGCAAAAATATGAAGTTGATCCAAAGCTTAAGTGGAAACCACAGGAAATAGTGGGGATTGAATGCCAACCATTGAAAACTTCTTAATGGTCACAGAAGTTTTAAATCAAGCTGATATTTGTGTTTTCCCTTCATCTAGGTCCATGTGACCTTATGAACAAGTTAGATGGCAGATAACATCATGGTGAGCCATAAGAAGGTTTCAACAGTGGGCATAATACTCCCACTGTTTCTTATGTTGTGGTGTACTTGAGCTTTGGATTTGCCTCATTTTTTTAACTTATGACCTAAAATGACCTAGTAAAATGGATGGACAACACAGGTAGGGTAAAACACATACATCATGGTGGGCTCTAAAATTTGAGTCACTAAGAAATTTACATACGATGTTAGTGACTTAAAGTTTGATTTTGAGAGACTTTTGTTATACTTGGTTCATCCATTAAACAATTATTAAGTGTATATATTTATTTATTGAATTACCTTAAAATTCTTTAATGCTCATGTCTATATTTATGAATATGATCATTTCAGGATAACGCATGCATATAAATATTTGGATTAGCTTTCATAATAAAATATAGTCAACCTTCTGAAACAACATAGACTATTATAAAGGCATGCACAATAATATGATACAAGTAAATATAAGATGTAACTTTGTCCGATTATGAGATGATCAAGATGAGCTCATAAATACTACTATGATCCGCTCCATATTCAACTAAATTGTGTAAGCTTAAGTATTGCGTTAAAGATATATCATTGGTTGATCAGATGATCCCGCATGATGAGTATAGATGATGAAAATTTTAATGTGTGAATTGAGCCAAATTGTGTAAGCTTAAGTGTTGCAGTGAAGATATATCATTGGTTGATCAGATGATCCTGCATGATGAGTATAGATGATGAAAACTTTAATGTGTGAATTCAGCCACGTGCTGCAAGATCAATCATGTACGAACATTGAGTGGAGTTCAATCCAATTGTCATGCAAGTATGATAGTCTCGTATATGACTATTGTGTCCTTATTAATATACGTTATTAAGGTGATGTTATTTTAGTGTGTATTCTTAATATTACATGCATAGATTTAGCTAGGTTAAAAACATATTGGAAAAGTGGATAAATCAAGATTAGGTCACGAAGATGGATTAGATAAAAATTATAAATAATAGTACGATGGTAATGATGCACAGTAAACTAGTCTAATGTGCTAAATTAACGAGATTTTTTATTTTATTGCAAACTACACACACATACACACGAGTTTTTATTAATCAAGTTTGCTAAGTTAAAATTTATTTAATCTCAAAAGTAAATAAGTGTACATCATGACACTGCAATATTAAAATTTATACACATGCACATATGTAATCAAACGAGTTCAATCAAGTGTAATCAAATCCACGGTTTAAGATAAGCAATTGAAGATTATGACATATATCATTTCTGGTCCACTTGTGAATTTGGTGTAATGCATCCCCTATGAGAGATTAGTCTCTAAAGTCTTACACTGAATCTACTTTATTAGAAGTATTCTTAATAAGTAGATCATAGTAATTTGATATACCTCATTACCATCATAACCTAAGAGATATTAAAGTAGATTTTTCTAAAAAGAATGTCTGTAAATATAAGTGTAAGGCTTTAGTTTAAGATATTTCTCTCTTCTCTATCCATAATTTTAGGAAAATATCTTCCTTCCTAAAAATTCTAGTCCACCAAATCTAAAGATATCAGTGTGTATAGTATTTTTCTACTTTCACGTGGACTTTCTGTCATCTTCATACAGGTTTGAAAATCATGAATACACATTTGAGCTAATAAGGGTCTTGATCATTAAATGATGGGGTCACTTATATAAAATTTAGTCCCAAGTTAGATGTTCATTGCCACAGTTGAGGATTATTGTTAGTGCACTTTTCTATGACATACTAGTGCATCTTTTTTGTCAATCATGTGCGTCCATGTGTTCTTAATGTCGGTAGAGCATTGACAAGCTGAATACTGAAGATTCAGGTGGACAAGAAGCATCAAGGAAAAAGAAATAGGTAAATGAGATGCATTGGTAACCCTAACCCTTATAACCAAAGCCACCAAACTCTAGTGACTTAGACCCCAATAGGTATACTTTTAGTCATTTTAGAATAGCATTAGATGTCTCAAGAGATCACCCAAAGGAAGGCCTTAAAGGTCCATGAGCTACTGTAAAATACAGAAAAACAACAGAACTCATGTGTTGGCAATTAGTCAGCGACCAATCAATAATACCAAGCGACCGATCGCTAGTCTGGTCGATCAGTCACCAAAAGCCAAAATGGGATAGCAACCATAACAAGTGTCTCCGGCTTAATTCGATCGATCGCTGGCCAATTGTGACTAGTTGATAGCACCGAGCGACCAGTTGCCAGCCTTGGGCGATCGATCACCAGGAACCAAAATAAGACAACAACTAAATCTTTGTCTTAAATCGGTCGGTCGGTCGTTGTTCAATTGTGACCGGTCGTAAGCTCTGTGTCACTGATCAACAGTTAACCATTATAGCCTATTTTTTAACCGTTTGAGCTTTATCTATATAAGAATGAGGCTCGGTTCTTGAGCTTGCGGAGAATGAATTTAGTATTTTAGAGGCCACCATTATAGCAACTATATCTAGGTTCTAAACCTAAGCTACCCAAGTCATCTTCCTCATGATTTATCATAAGGTGGAGCATTTAGGAACTCAAATGAAAATGAACTTGTTCTCTCTTAATCTCTAAAAATTTAGGTACCTACACCATAGGTAAATCCTCTATTTGAACCTCTCTAGAGATCTAAATAGATGAATCTTTCTAGGCTTATAACAAATAATTAGTTGTAGAATATTCAATTTATCTCTTATCACCCTGAGCATTTCAAAAGAGAATCAAATGCAAGGTGGTTGATCGTTGGAGTTGAGGCCTTTGCAAAGTATCGAAAACAAGATCAGGAGAGCAAAGGTGAGTTGACTGAAGCACAGGAGAGAAGAGATCAAGCAACCCAAGAAGGTGCTACACAAGGGGCTCAATCCAACAAGTAGCTTAGGAGTCCATTTGCACTCTTTCCTTTAATAGGTTAGAGTGTGAAAGTTTATGACCCAAACTCAAACCAGGTTCTTTAGTAGATCATTAGCTTATTAGTTGAGCCTAAAACATCATTGACTCATGTGTTGAGCCTAAATTCAGGTTCCTTTGTGGATCCTTAACACATGTGTTGGGCCTAAAATCAGATTCATTTGTGGATCCTTGACACATTTGTTGGGCTTAAAATCAGGTTCCTTTGTAGATCCTTGGCACATGGGTGTGTATATGTTCCACCGACACGGGTGAATACGCGTAGGTTGAGAGGTGAACATGAAAAACCTCCATTCAGGTTAAGAGGTGAACCCGTTATAAAAACTTTTGGTATAGGTTGAGAGGTTACCTTATTTAAAACTTCCATTTAGTGAAATTCAATGTACTCATGAATTGAGTACGGCAACCAGGAGTGGAGTAGGAAAATCAAACCACTATACATATTTGTGTTTAAGATTGTCATTTGAGCACATTTCTATTCTTGCATTGTTTTCTTAATTGTTAATTATTTGAATACTTGAATTGAATGTATGTTATGCAATAGATAGGTAGATTCACAGACAAGTTGTGGTTTCGCTCTATAGACTAGTTGCTTAATAGTTACATTATTTGTAGTCTATATTGCTGACATAGATTAGTTATTCTATGAGGCACATCATGTATAATTTATGTATATTAGACTAAGAACTTAATTGCTTTATCATTTATAGTGTATGTGATTGGACCCACTTAAGCTTGGAAGCTAAGTGTTACTTGCTTAATAAGTTTAATTGTTAATTAGTTTAAATTAGACAACAGTTTTTAAAGAATTTTAAAAATGTCTTACTCACACCCCCTCCCCCCTAGGACTTAGTCATTGCTTCTAGTATCTTCTGCAAAGCGCAAATCGTGTTAATGTGTCGTGTTAAAACCCCCTACATGCAATTCAATTATATATTAACGTCGACATGTGATTTGGATAATTGGACAACGTGTTAAAATTGACCTAACTAAAACCAATAAATGATCTTTAATTAAAATTTTCTACTTGTTCCTTTTGTTTGGAACACATACATATGTGGACTGCACAACAACATAACTTGCATATATTGAAGATTACACAGCTCCCCTTACCCAAGGGCCCACCATGATGTTTTTGTTATATCTACTATGTCCATCTATTTTGTTAGCTCATTTTAGAACATGAGCCTAAGCACGAGGGAACTCCAAACTCAAGTGGGTCATACCAAATAAAATAACGATGATGGAAACATCTATCATTGAAACCTTCGTAAGGCCCACGGTGATGTTTAGATGCCATCCAACTTGCTCATAAGGTAATCCTCACTTGGATGAAGGGGAGAACATAACCTCATCCAGGTTTTATGTGATCTCCACTAAGGTTTGAACTGTGGACGTTTAGTCCTCACTATTTTACGCCACTTAAATTTTAGATCTCCCCCATGTTTGGGCTCATGTCCTAAGATAACTTGATGAAATTGATCAATGATGTGGATGTAACAAATGATGGCCGCACAGAGGTTTAGGTTCCAAGGTATAGGCAAGTCGTCTCCTTGCACAACGGCACACATGGGCCCCACTTTAGACAGATATAAGCCTAGAAGCATCCTAATAGAATAGCCAATTGTCAACTGGTGACCATCAGATAGACGGTTAAAAGGAAAAAAAAATTAATGGTCTAAATTGAATAATAAGATCAGATGGCTAAGATCACCCAATTAGTGTATCTTGGTAGTCCATCGGCAATAATGCCCACCATTTGGACAGTTGGATCAATACAGATAACTAACATCCTTGAAGGTGTGACAAAGCACTCCATACTCCAATCCTATGTATGCATTATAACCATTAGACTACGCTCTATGACTCCATGAGAAAGAATGAAAGATGCACTAACAACGTGCATGCACATAGCCGTTGGGTCCTTATCCTTGCCTCGGTGGTAAACTCCAAGGAGTTTCAATACAAGGTCTAGGGTTCAAGTACCCATAGGTGGTGAAATCCCACTACAGCATGAGTGTGGGGGTGTGTGTGTGGGTGGGTGTGGGGTGCATGTGTAAAATATATAAGGTATATGCGCATAGCTGTTGTATGCCTAATATCCATGTACTGCAATCCAGAACATCGAAATTATGGTAGTGGTCCAAATGAGTCATAATCCAAGAATTTAAGTAAAAGAATGATCTAATTAGTAGGTGGGTGGATAGGTAGTGGTCCAAATGAGTCATAATCCAAGAATTTAAGTAAAAGAATGATCTAATTAGTAGGTGGGTGGATATTGTATGGACAGTTGAAATGTAAAATATGATAGTTGGGATTCAATAAGCAAATGTCTATTAATCAAATATCATTGTCTAATAATTCAATCTTTCTAATATTTTAGGTTATGGTCCAGTATATAAACCTTTTTTTTTTAAATCAAGCGCATGAATATTATGTGCACAATAGTTGAGTAGGGGCTACGGTTCGTCCAATAGAGTGGGCCCTTACTTGGATGTTTCTAGATTCACATATGTATAAATGTTGTCTATGCAGTTCTTGGCTACACGCATTTAGTAAAATGCCAATGTTTAAAATAAAAAAAATAAAAAAAAGGAAAAAATCATACTATTGTTTAGGGCAATGGCTTATTAAATCGACTTCATGTGATCGGTATTTTTCAAGGGAAAAAATATCATTTTTTACATGTTAAGTGAGAAACAAGGGGAGAAAAGTTCTTTATTAAGTTGAAGTCAAGACATACTATAAATGGTTACACAACCCATTTGGATGGGCTTCCTTAAAAAAGAGTTTTTGAAAAGGTGAATCTTATGGCTAGTTTTTAGTCGATGTAAACGTAGTATTTTAGCACCTATTTTGTCAATAGGAGATGAGATAAGTTTTGCAAAGTTCATCTAAAACATAACATCAATTCTTGTTTGGATCAAAACGACATTTAGACCTAAGTAATGAAAACTTCTCTTTGGAGCACACAATGGTTATCACATGGGCTAACAAAATAGAGAAGAGACAATGATAAAAGGATTGTTCTTAAGAGGATAGCTTTCTCAAATGATTTCTTCTCATACATTAGGAAAATAAAATAAAAAAAGAAATGAGAAGAGGTGAGAAGAAATCATTACCATTGTGTGGTCGTATATTATATTAATTTAGCTACTTTCTTAACATGCTCCGGCCTAGTCAAATTTGTGTTCATACCCTTTAGAATACACACCAATAGGATTACTATACGCATATAGCGAGTAGACTAAAACTAATCCATCACTCATAAGTAATTGTTCTCGCATTACGTGTGGCTTAATTCACATATTGTAATTGATTAAGCATCCACTGTATTTGCAACAGGATGAGATCTCATAAAGAAGTGGACCACGCCTTTCATTGATGAGTGTTGGCCACACCTCGTCATGAAAGCAAATCCAAATATTTAGGTGCATACATTATCATAAAACAATTATATTTATACATGTAAACTGATACATTGGAAAATATCAAATATAATCCACTGAATAAATGTGGACACATGTTAATAATGGTCCAACGAGTTGCACAAAGTCCAACAATATTTTCTACTTTTTTCATTTATATTAATATATATAGTGATGGTTATTTTCACATTATTTTCAAATAATCACATATGGGTATAGTCGAGGCACTCATGCGAGAGTGGAAGATTGGTTCGTTGCTGGATTAAATGATGATAGAGCTCTATATTTCCACCACAACAATAGCCTTTGAAATGGGTGGGATTACATGACCCACAGTATATTAAGCTCATTTTATTTCTTTCTTTCCTTTTTATCATCTTGAATATGCAATGAGTCCCATCGTATTAAACGATTTTGACCACTAAAGCAAGACCCAAAATCCAATGAATGTCTTTAAACATTTGCACAAACATGTTTTTAAACTGTCTATACTTTTGATATAATAGTGTCCCACTTGATGATTGGATTGAGCCAATGAGCGACCGGACTTGACCTGCCCAAACATCGAGCCTAGATTTCAAGTGGGGCTTAGCCCTCACCCCAAGTTTAGGGCTCTAAACACTGGCCTACAAGGCCGGGCTACGCCGCCCATCACTGCCTCTACTTCACTGCATGTCAAACAATTCAGCTTTTACATGTAAACTACATCGACGGAGCGCCCTTGAAATAACTTCATCCAAACAAATGTTATCAAAAGATAGAGATATACGGTGCAACAAGATGGGCCTGGGCCTTGGTTAGCCTGGCGCTGACCTATCTAATATAATTGGACCTTTGATTTCAGGCCCGCCTGCGCCCAGGCGTGCTTTCGCAAATAGGTTGGGTTAATAAGAAAATTCTGAAAAAAAAAAAGGAACCTGACCAATTTATTAATTGGGCTGCAAAATGAGGCCCACCAGCCACTGAATGGGCCTCCCTTTCCTTGAAGTCCTATGTTTGGGCCTGCCCTCATGAGGCCAGATTCTTCCTGTAGTGGGACCCCGCTTTTGATTGGTCATAGCTCAATTGTTGATCCTGGTGGATGATCCTAACCACCTGATGGAAGAGTGTTCACATTGAATGTGGACCGTTGATATATCTTTTTACATACTTTTTGTGTGCCAGCATTTTAACTAATAAATCCTATAAAAATGGGTTAGAAGGTTTGGATCGTCCAATCTATAGTAATTCTAAAGGGACTTGTGAAATTAATGTAAACATCTTTTTTAAAGTAAAGATTTGATAAGCCCAACCAAACAATTAAATAAAAACCATTAGTTTGGCAATGAAAACAACAATTTTGCTAAGGGTGTGTTTGGTTGCAACAAATATCATGAAAAAATATCACGATATTTGTTGCAACCAAACACACCTTAAATCATTGACTTAAAAGAGTTTCATGGAAAACTTAATTTTCTGACCATATTTTAGCACCATTGCGTCTCTACAGAAGTGGGCCCTACCACTGATGTGGGCCCTAGTGAGCCTACCATAAATGGATAGATTTCTGAATAGCAACGTCGCAATCATCCTAGCCATGGATTGGAGTAAATCTGATAAATGGAAATGGGCATCTGTAAAAGGTCAAATGCCCCTACTCCACAGCTATATCATCCTACCACTGTGATTTTCAAGGAATAGACAAAAGGCCCAACAAACCAACGGTATAGATCTTGTACATGTGTACGAAGTTACTAAGGATCAAGGATCTGTAATGGCTCGGTATAAATGTGAAACGGTTTGCTCTTCCCAATAAAGGTTTGATAAATATTTTTGTTTCTTTAGATGATGAAAGGCTTTTGCTATCTTTTCCTTTAAGAGAAGGTGTCTTTTATCTCCCTCTTCTTTTTTTTTACCAAGATCTATTTACCATATGCACGGGCTTCAGGATTTCCATCTGTTTGGGATCATGAATTGGTGATCCAAACTGTTCATATAATGGGCCCCACTCGCGAAAAATCTTCCATAATGGAAGATTAGATTCCAACCTCTCTATCAACGCTTTATAGGTGGTGGTTAAGGAGAAAGTGTGATAACGGTCCACATTCAACGTAAAGTTTCCAATTTCAGAGATTTTTTTTTGGGTAAACCCTATCCAAACTCTTCCATCTGATGAACGGTTTGGATCATTGATAAATTGTCCCAAATGCACGTAAAGGAAAGCTAGACATATTGGCATGGAAGGCATGTTTTAACATTTGGGCTCCCATTACCTGAGAGAACATTGAAGAATCCCACCAAAAGCTCCCTATTCAAGGCGTGGAAAACGACCCAACAGCTTTCTTTTGTGGGAGCTTCTTACATGAGGATGTACATTTCATGTGTGACATGTTTGGGTCATTGCATTCACAGCCCACTTGGAATTCATGGATGTGTGAAATTTCCTTGATTTTACTTAAATGCTAGGTTTGAAATAGTCCAAATGCACCATGTGGTACTCGGCATGTGTCGCCATTGCGTCGTGCCACATGTCATGTCGCAACACACGTCATGTGCACTGCACTGCCATTTCACGACGCATGTCGTGATTTGTTTGGGAACGAAATGGTTAAAATGATCATGAATGCTTAATCCCAGTTTTGGTGGGCCGCACAGACTTGTTGGATTAGTGTATGCGTGCCTTTTTGCAGTTAATCATGATCTTGAAATGTTTTTTTTTTTTTTTTTAAAGTAACAAAGATAATAAATAACATAAAAATAGCTTCTGAACACTTCAATTACACTTACATATGCACTTAGATGCTTTGATTACACTTACTCACATGCACTTAGACACACTTAGATAAACCAAAAGAGTTGAGGTTTTGTTAAGTTCAAGCACCTCTTCACACACACCTATACATGTGGCCACATGATGCAAAACGGTGCATCAGTATTGTTGGGTGCGTTTCACACAAACCTTCAAATCTCGCCCCCCAATACACTAGAATTATGGACTACGATAATGCAATAATCAAGAATAAACATCAATCACACGACACAAGGAGTTTTTACGTGGAAACCCTCAAAAGAGGTAAAAACCACGAGACCTAGTCCAGATCAACAATCCACTATCTCAGGGAACTGTTACAACCGATCTCAAGCACACACCACTTGGATCAAACCTTCTTCACCCACTTGGGATGGATAAACAATAAGAGAATAGCAAAAGTAGAGTGATCTCACCGATCCCGAGGACATAGAAGCGCTGAGACGACGGTTGCGCAAAAGAATCCATCTTCGAGCAACTTCTCCCTTCTGCAAGCTTCCTCTCTCTCTCTCTCTCTCTCTCTCTCTCTCTCTCTCTTCCTCTTTTTCTCTCTTTCTCACCTTGGACGTGCAAACACTCTAATACGATACCCTAATCCCGTTTTGGAACTCCATAAGTAAGAAAACGGAGGAATTAGAGCCCAAATAGGAAACTGCGTATAAGCAGTCCGCACAGGGTCGGGCGCCCGGTCACCAGACCGTCAGGCGCCCGGCCAAACCAAAAAACGTCGAGCGTGAAAAACCATAGAAAAACACCATTTTCGGGCTCCCGAACCAACATGGTCAGGCTCCCGGTCACCAGACCGCCGGGCGCCCGGCTGTTGTTAAAACAGCCCAGCAGCATTGCTGCCCCAAACCACCTTCTGATTGAATTTCAGTCGCCAGGCCAAAAATGGTCCGGACGCCCGACCATCAGAGGAGGAAATCCCATCAAATCTCCCCCTTTCCAACTCAAGAGAAATTCGCCTTCTTCAAGCCTACAAACCTCAAACTTGCCCTTAAGCAAAGCCTTGGTCATCGTGTCTGATCCGTTATCATCCGTATAGACCTTCTCAAGCTGTAACACCTTCTGTTCCAAAGTATCCCTGATCCAGTGATACCGAATCTCTATGTGCTTCGACTTGAATGCTGACTTGGATTCTTACTCAAGTGTATAGCACTTTGGCTATCGCAATAGACCACGTGCTCCTCCTGCTTCAGGCTGAGTTCCTGTAGGAACCTCTTCATCCAAAGCATCTCTTTGCATGCTTCTGTGACTGCAATGTACTTGGCCTCTGTCGTCGACAATGCTATGACCTTCTGTAGCTTGCTCTGCCAAGAGATCGCTCCCCCTTCAAACGTGAACATGAACCCCGATGTAGACTTCCTGGAGTCTGTCACCTGCCATATCTGCATCTGTGTAGCCTTCTAACACAGGTTTTCCGTCACCATAGCATAGGCTCAACCTGGATGAGCCTCTCAGATACCGTAATATCCACTTCACCGCTGCCCAATGTTCTTTGCCAGGATTGGCAAGGTACCGGCTGACAACACCAACCGCATATGCTATGTCTGGGCGCGTACATACCATAGCATACATCAAACTTCCTACTGCTGACGCGTATGGTATCTTCCGCATCTCTTCCACTTCCGCCTTCGTCTTGGGACACTGCTTGTCGCTCAATTTGAAGTGACCATCCAGTGGAGTACTGACCGGCTTCGCTGCATTCATGTTGAACCGCTCTAGGACTTTCTCAATGTACCGCTCTTGTGACAACCAAAGCTTCCTGCTACTTCTGTCACGGGTTATCTCCATTCCTAGGATCTGTTTGGCCGAGCCCAAGTCTTTCATCGCAAAAGACTTGCCCAACTCCTGTTTCAGCCTATCAATCTTCTTGATGTCTTTTCTCATGATGAGCATGTCATCAATGTACAATAGCAGAACTAAGAAATCATCATCTGATAATCTGCGAGTGAACACATAGTGGTCCGACTCCATTCTGTCATATCCATGCTTCAACATGAACGAGTCGAACTTCTTGTACCATTGCCTAAGAGCTTGCTTCAGCCCATGCAAGCTTTTCCTAAGCCTGCACACCATATGCTTTTTGCCCTTGACTTCGAACCCTTCTAGTTGGCGCATGTAGATCTCTTCTTCCAGGTCACTATGGAGAAAGGCAGTTTTGACATCTAACTGCTCTATCTCCAGATCCATGCTAGCCACCAATCTAAGCAACACCTGTATGGATGTTATCTTCACCACTGGTGAGAATATCTCCTCGAAGTCTATTCATTTCCTCTAACCAAACCCTTTCACCACAAGTCTGGCCTTGTACCTAGTTTGTGAATTCTTCTGCTCATTCTTCTTTTTTAACACCCACTTGTTGCTCAGAGCTTTCTTGCCCTTAGACAATTTCACCATATCATAGGTATGGTTCTTGTGCAAGGATTCCATCTCCTTTTGTATAGCTTTCAACCACTACCCCTTATGCTCGTCGGCTAGGGCCTCAAAATAGTCTTCTAGCTCTCCCCCATCAGTGAGCATAATGTACTCATGTGGCGAGTACTTCTTGGATGGATGGATGTCCGTTGATGTCCTCCTCACCTGTGGCTCAACAGGTGGATCAAGTTGGGGCCTGCTCCCCCTGTCCATCTTCTATAGGAACTCCCTCATCCTCTATACCTTACTGTACTACCCCGTTATCAGGCACCACGGGAGAAGTAACCGAATCCATGTCCTCTAGTTCGCCTGAACTGGGTTGGGTCTTCTCCGGCTTTTTAATGTCTTCTATACACTGATCTTCAATGAAAACCACATCTCTGCTCCTGACGAGCTTCTTCTCGGTCGGATCCCACAGCCTGTAACCGAACTTCTCATCACCGTACCCTAAGAACACACACTGCCTGATCTTCATATCGAACTTGGACCTCTCGTCATTTGGTACGTGAACGGATGCCCTGTATCCAAACACCCTGAGATGACTGTATGATGGATCACGTCCAGTCCACTACCTTCTCAGGTACTTCTCCATTCAACGGGGCTGATGGAGACCTGTTTATCAAGTACACCGCCGTGTACATTGCTTCTCCCCAGAACATCTTGGGCAACTTTGCATAGGATAACATGCATCTGATTCTCTCTACAATGGTGCGATTCATTCGCTCAGCCACTACCATTATACTGGGGGGTCTTGGGAACCGACTGTTCATGCGGTATACCCAGTGACTTGCAATACTCGTGGAAGTCACCTATGTATTCACCACCATTGTCAGTGCGGATGCACTTCAATGATCTTCCTGTCTCCCTCTTGACCATAGCATGAAACAGTTTAAACACACCAAAGACCTTGTCCTTGGATTTCAAAGCATACACCCAAACCCTCCTAGATGCATCATCTATAAAAGTGACAAAATACAATGCCCCACCCAAGGTTTTTATCCTCATAGGACCACAAACATCAGAGTAAACAAAATCTAATGCATGTACTTTATTAATATGAGAAGCAGTTTTAACAAAAGAAACTCTATGCTGTTTCCCAGATAAACAGTCAATACAGGTTTTTAGAGGTATACCTGTCACGTCTGGAAGGAGCCGCTTCTTCGCTAATAGCTGAAGCCCTTTTTCACTCATGTGGCCTAGACGCCTGTACCACACGTTAGTAGCTGAATCTTCCGCTGCGTTCAATCCACCCTTGCATACACTGACACTTGCCTTGTAAAGAGTGTAACACTTCTTTCCTCTGGCAGCAATCAACAAACCTTTGATGAGCTTCCAGCGCCCACCAACAAACCGGCTTTCATAACCATCATCATCTAGCCTTCCCGTTGACATCAAGTTGAGGCGAAGGTCTGGAATGTATCTCACATCCCCAAGAACCAATGTGTAGCCCACATCAATCTTCAAACAAATATCACCGACCCCTACGATCTTTGAAACACCAGAATTTCCCATCTTTATTGTCCCATAGTCATCTGACTTGTAGCTTGTGAAGAAATCTCTGCGTGGAGTCGCATGAAACGAGGCTCCCGAGTCTATCACCCAGTCGGTGTCCTGACTCGAAGCCGTGAGACAAATATCGTGATCTGCCGAAAGAATAACAACAACGTCACTATTTGAGGCGACCGCAGTAGAATCTGATTCATCTTCCTTCTCATTTCTTTACCCTTCTTGTCACTCTTCTTCTTGTGACATTCATGCTTATAGTTGCCCTTCTTGTCATAGTTCCAGCATTCAACATCTTTCCTTCCAACTGACTTGCCTCTTGATTTATCTCGAGCCTTTCCGCCCTTTCTGTTCTTTCCTCTCCCCCGATCTTGTGTCATAAGGGCCTCCTATTGAGCAGACCCTAGAGACTTCCTCCTTGTCTCCTCATTGAAGAGACAGCTTGTTACCTGATCCATGGATACCTTTCCGTCTGGCGCGGAGTTACTTAGAGACACCACCAATGTCTCCCAATTGTCAGGCAATGAGCTAAGCAGTAGCAAAGCCTGAAGTTCATCATCTAGGACCATCTTCATGGCGGAGAGCTGGTTCACAATGTTGCTAACCTCATTCATGTGTTCAGCCACAGAACCACCATCTTTGAACTTGAGATTCACAAGTCGCCTTATCAGGAATATCTTGCTGCCGACTGTCTTCCTCTCATACAACCCTTGCAATTTCTGCCATAGGCTAGCGGCTGAGGTTTCTGTAGACACATGGTGGAAAACTGAATCATCCAACCATTGTCTAATGAACCCCACCGCCTTCCGGTCCACTTTCTTCCAATCATCATCTGACATATCCTTTGTCTTCGCCGATACGCATAGAATTGGAGCATACAAGTCCTTGCAATAAAGCAAATCCTCCATCTTAGCCTTCCATATGGTCCAGTTAGAACCATTGAGGCTGATCATCCTTGATGAGCCACCTTCCATAATTCAGAACCGATCCCACTCCGTTCAAACAACCTGAACTCTCTGAGACCACTTTGTTGGGTGCGTTTCACACAAACCTTCGGATCTCGCCCCCCAATACACTAGAATTATGGACTACGATAATGCAATAATCAAAAATAAACATCAATCACATGACACAAGGAGTTTTTACGTGGAAAACCCTCAAAAGAGGTAAAAACCACGGGACCTAGTCCAAATCAACAATCCACTATCTCAGGGAACTGTTACAACCGATCTCAAGCACACGCCGCTTGCATCAAACCTTCTTCACCCACTTGGGATGGATAAACAATAAGAGAATAGCAAAAGTAGAGTGATCTCACCAATCCCGAGGACATAGAAGTGCTGAGACGACGGTTGTGCAGAAGAATCCCTCTTCGAGCAACTTCTCCCTTCTACAAGCTTCCTCTCTCTCTCTCTCTCTCTCTCTCTCTCTCTCTCTTCTCTTTCTCTCTTCCTCTTTTTCTCTCTTTCTCACCTTGGACGTGCAAACACTCTAATGGGATGCCCTAATCCCGTTTTGGAACTCCTTAAGTAAGAAAACGGAGGAATTAGAGCCCAAATAGGAAACTGAGTATAAGCAGTCCGCGTCGGGTCGGGCGCCCAGTCACCAGACCGTCGGGCACCCGGCCAAACCAAAAAACGACGAGCGTGAAAAACCATAGAAAAACACCATTTTCAGGCGCCCGAACCAACATGGTCGGGCTCCCGACCAGGGCATCGGGCGCCCGGCTGTTGTCAAAACAGCCCAGCAGCATTGCTGCCCCAAACCACCTTTTGATTGAATTTCAGTCACCTGGCCAAAAATGATCCAGGCGCCTGACCATCAGAGGAGGAAATCCCATCAAGTACACCCTCTGTAAGATGTAGAAAAGCATCTTACATGGGCCTCAACTTTGAACTGTATGCATGGTTTTCCAATTCTACCATTTTGGAAGATCTCAGCTACCAATGTTAGGACCCTTTTCTGTTGAATATGGATGGTTGTTGTGCTTCTCCTCTTAAGTATCTATTTATAAACCAATCATCAAATGGTTAAAATTGGAAGGCTTTTGAATCATAGTAGGAAATAAGAGGTTGATGGATTACCATGATTCCACTTTGTCAGAGTCGAAACCCGTGTATATTGTGCAAAGACGCGGGTCACATGTTATATGATTTCTCTTGCAAGGCTCCTTAATGACTAATTGATCATTGAAGACTTCATTGTTGGAGTATGTGCTTGGAAAACTAATGTGGGCCTTAATTTGCTAGCCATGTGGATGGGGCGGGGATGATCTTGGCCATGGATCATGGTGACCATAGGTCCCACGTGAACAACTTGATATGCCTTAGCATGTAGTGTCATTTTGAACTTGTATGTATATGGGTTAGTTGAGGAGTGAGTCCTCAGATAACCCTTGAATACTTAAGATTGGACACAATGGTTATTGATTGGAAAGAGTTGTGATCATGGGTCTTAGTATCCTGCTTAGACCATGCCATCATAGGTACATAAGATACACTTGTGGACATTTATTTATGAGATGTATAGGTTATTTTGTGTGAGGGTACTAACTTAGGTAAGAAGAACAATCTCCGACATTAAGGAGCCAACTTCGTGTCTGTATATATGCCTTTACCTTTACCCCAAATAGGAGTGTGTGTGCTATGGACACAAGATTCAAATTTGGACTTTTAGACATTTATACTAGTGGATCAAGATCAAGTTAATAACATAGGAGCTCATTCACATGGTACATGATCAAATTAGTGATCATGAAAAGATGATTAATCTTTAGACCTAAAGACATGTGAGAGCCACAACCTTTTTCTACTTCTTTTTTTAAAGGTTAATACACACACCCCACTGTTGGTACACCCACCCCCATTGTTAGTCACGATCTTGATCGATTGACTTTAGCTCTTCCTATGAGGCTACTGCGTAGCCATTAAAGTGGATATGGCTAGGTACTTCCATTAAGGACCGTTGATTCTTACACGAGTCAACAAAGGATCCATTGAGTACCACCGAGGTAAGGACAAGAACCCCTCTTTTAGTGTAACTTATTGATTATTATTATTAATTTTTTTTTAGTACACACATCCACCCACTCACACTATTAGTCACACCACAATATTAGCCACCCTCACTTGGGATTTGATACCGAGACCCCAGTGTTGAAACGAGGTTATCTTCACTCGGTCTACCACTTGAGCTATGGGTCGGGGTGTATTGATTATTTAAATTTGTTTTGTTATATATAATATAATATAACTCAACATATAGATGGCCTAATAGCCAAACTACAATGAAATAGGTAAATAGACTCAATCCAATTAATTGTAGTAATTATACATAGTTTTTCTTAATTTTTTAGAATTTTTTTTATTTTTTACCCTTTTTTATTTTTTAATTTCCATAAAAAACAAAATAAAATAAGCCATCAGCCTGATTGTGTGAGAGGAGAGAAAGTCTGGCGAGATCGTCCGGTACCTCATTCTTCCCTCTCCTTTACAAGCGTGATCATGTGGTCCACTTCTATGGATGGTGTGTGTCATCCTTGGGAATTATTAGAGAATCCAATGCAGGTTTGAGGACCAGCATCAGCTCAGAAATATCTACACCGTGACCATTTGCAGACAAATATAATCTAAACCATTCTTCATTTAAATTCTTTGATAAATCTGACATAATCATATACGGATGGTTTTGAGAGGACATTATGGATTTTGATTTGTGGAGAAAAAGTTTGATTTCATTGCGTACTCCACGAAACTCTTCACTCATACAGGAGTCAGTTGCCACTTAACTAAGAATGCCGAATCAACAATTGAGCTTGAAAGTCAGGTGAGGGACCATTTATCAAATGGGCCTTTCAAATTCAGGCAAAGGCACAACCACACTAGTTAGAGAAAGCCAGGCCAAGCCTCAATAAAGATGTTGCCAAAAGCCCCAATGGTGAAACAAGCCTATCACCAATCCTAGTTGTTGCTTTTTGGTCTTGGAGATTGGTGCAAATAGTCGTGCTAATACAATTATCACAAGTGAATGATCAAATAAAGATCAACATACGATAGTCATGGACGGTGTTGATCCAAGAGCTTAATTGTCATTTTATGAATATTAATGGTAAGCCATTACGGCCCTTATGTAGCCGTTAGAGGGCCGGTTGTTTGGAACAGGCATTATAATACAAGGTTAGGGTCGTCGATCACCAGGTCTAGGCCCATTAGTTTTCCAGTCCAACCCCATCCCAAGGCTGTAATTATTGTGCACATGCTCATCTCACAGAAGTAAAACAGGCCTGGAATCCATCTTGGAGTTGGCCTCAATCGGACCAGGCGTTCATAGAGAATGCCATTAAATCTGAAAAAAAGACCTTGCCTGAATCTTTGTTGGGCCTGAAAATCAGACCCAGGGCCAGCCCATATACCAACACCCGACGCATCCCATGGCACGGTGACCAGCAATGAAAGGAGGATCCTCTAGACTCCGAAATCTTATATTGCTAAAATATCAAGATGGGCTTCTCACTTAGGAGCCGTTGGATACTGAATCCAAAGCTCCTTAAATTGGTTGAAATCCGAGAACTATGACTTTCTAGATCTCCCAATTCCTGAAATCACAATTTTGTTCTTTGGCTAACCACAAACACCATATCTTGAATCACGATTTTCTATTAGGCTAAGGGTAGGCCTGGCAAGGGGCCGGACTAGGGCTAGCTCATGCCCCCCATTTTGAACTTAGTTGGGCTGGCCTATTCAAAATATTGATTTTGTTTGACCCATTGCATGCTAGGCCTAGCTAATAGAGCTGGACAAGAACAACAATTTACTGAACAGTTCATTTGGTTCAGATGGAAAAAAAACAAATTGAACAACCAGTTTGAAAGCAGAACGAGTCGAATCGAACCAATTTTTTGGTGTTCGAAATTTTTTCGAACCGACCACGAACAGACCACTGTTCGATTCGATTAGATTTGTTAACTCAATTCAAATTTGTCCGATTTGAATTGGTTCAGTTCGATTCGAAAGAGCCATATGAATAGATTTTTTATTTTTACTTCACTCATTTTTTACTCAACTCCAACCTTTCACCCCTACTCGCCGAAAGCCAGAAATCCTAACCCTAATCCTCATGCTCGTCCTTGCTTAACCCTGACCAGTGACCCCCTTCTCTTCTCTCTACCTTTGCTTGTCCTCCTGCTCGTCTTCCCTCTGCTTGTCCTCATGCTAGCCCCTTTGCTCGTCCTTCTACAATTTGGTCCTTGCTTAACCCTGACCAGTGACCCCCTTCTCCTCTCTCTACCTTTGCTTGTCCTCCTGCTCTGCTTGCCCTCATGCTAGCCCTCATGCTAGCCCCTTTGCTCGTCCTTCTACAATTTGCACCTCCGATACTTTGCTTGTCATTTTGCACGTCCAATACTCTACTCATCCAGCTCCAAAGGTCCGAAACCCACTTGAAGCAGGAAAACCCACTCGACTTTGTAGTATGTGGCTATCTTCCTAACTCTTGCTCTCCATTTAAATGTCGTGAATCAATGATTTGTGAATGTAATTAGAGTTTTCTTATTTTGGAGATTCTACAGGCTTTTTTTTATTTTTTTGGGAAATTAGGGATTTTGGGATTAGGGGTTTTAATTTTGATTTTTTTATTTTTTTTAGTTAGGGGTTTTGAAATTTGGAGTTTTTTATTTAGAATTTTTTTAAAGAATGTGGGTCCCAAATTCGAACGAGTACTAAAACAAAAAAAAACTTTTCGCACAATAAAAATAAATTATTCGAAATCGTTTGAACTGAAAAAATTGTCCTAACTCAAATATGTTCGAACATGGCCTAGACGTAACCAAGCTGAGTTCGAATAGGGCCCCATTGTTCGAAGGTTTGTTTGAACATTGTTCGAACACAGCCCAGTCAGCAACCAAACCAAACCGAGCTGGCCCATGTTCGACTCGGTTGGGTTCATTGTCCAGCTCTACTACCTAAGGATGTTTTTGGATGCTAATCATCTAATGATCAAATGATCCTAACCATCCAATCAATGGCTAAGGAAATGAATGATCTAATTTATTATACTAGAAATGGTTTAATCATTGATCCACATCCTCCATCGCATGTCCCGACTTCAGTAGGACGAGTGGATCATTGTGACCAGTGACATTTGCGGCTATAGATCTTTCATGATTGGGCCCACCGGATGAGTTGCATGGATGTCGTCCATTTGTCTCACGGGTTAGAGGCAAACCATTGGGGGGAAGCGGTAAAGCCTGTTCAACAAAGGAGAAAAAGGTTGCAAGTTCACAGAACTGAAAGAACATCTTTTCAAGACGAGCTTCAGCTCTCTTCTGGGGACTGTTCGTTGGGAGGAATTCGAATTTCCAGTAACTTCAATGAGCCAAATGCAGGATCTTTGGGGCTAAGATCTTAGTCGTAGATGAGGTATAACTTACCCAAACGGACCCAGGCAAGCAACATGAAGAAATCGGCAATTAGATTATAAAGGCATAAAGAGTTACATTTTCCTGCTTATTCATGATGACTGCTGCATTTCTTAGAACTATGACTATGAGATGTTATTACACAACAATCTTTTGATGGTTACAGTGGAATGTGTACAAGGTTATGGACTTCTGTACTGATTCGACAGCTACAAGCTCATCTCCTGCGGCAAGCTGATCTCCAAAAAGTATAGGCTGCAAACATAGTCACCAACACTCAGATAAAAAAACAAAACAAAAAACAAAACAAAACAAAACAAAACAAAAAAACAAAAACAAAAACAGAAACAAAAACAAAAACGCAAACAATGAGACAGCTAAGTAGGCATGCGGAAAATCACCTAGAATACATGCCTGCGTAAATATTCTTTTAATATTTTAGAACCACCTTTACAAGACTATCAAAAGCTTGGTGAAATTACCCCAACCAAGGAAGGGTGTGCACCCTCAGCTAAACTGGGTATTGGTTCCTGGTCAAAAACAGAAAACCATATTTCCTTTTCTAACAGGATCCAGGTGAAAGGAATGGTTGTTTTGGCACGATTGACAGTATGATTGTTGAAATGTGGTAGACAGAGACATTCAAAATAGCCGGCTTCCTTCCATTATTGGAACCGGTGTTTTTAATAGCACCTCATTACAAACATGCAAAGAGAGCTGCCATCATCATTGGAACCCAGAACCAGGGGTAATTTAGACATGTTTTAGAAACATGGGTATCTTGAATATTCAAGTGAAAAATGGAAACTTGAAGATGTTTGTCCATTCTATGAATTACCTTGCGGACATGAAAGCCATGCCAATGAAGACGGCCTTGACGGCTTGTTTCTGCCCAGCATAATCAAATGCTAAGGGTAGCATTTCATGCAAGGTGAGAAAAGCCATTACTCCCCCAACTGCATAGGCAAACCATCTATGAAAAGTAAGCATATTGAAGCAATGAAAATAAGTCCAGGTTTGTGTCAAAAGCAATATGACATGGATTGTAGAGAGAACCTGATCCAAGTAGGCCCTCAAGGATTTCAGGGCTTAGACTGCTTGGGAACAGGTAAGCTGCATGGGACCCAAATTTCAGTATGTAGCAGTCATGTAGAAGTAAAAGCACCTAACTACATTCAACAGTTTTTTATGCATTTGGGGAGTAGATATTGAGGTATTATACAATGCTCAGGCTGACTTTTAGTACGTTACATTCAGGTTTTCAATTTGTACATGTGGAACCCATGCCTCCATGATCCAAGCCATTGATACAGTGGACCTCACTCTCTATGGCCCACTAACAAAAAAGAATCTCTTGGATTCAAATATCCTAGCTATAGAGCAATCAGCCTTTCCGCGGTTGAATGTAATATCATTGCTGCATTTTCTTTCCAACCATCTGTAGGGACACCTAGTGAAGGGTTACAATATTTTCCATCTGTACAAAGATTCAGCCCGAGCATTATATAACGCCTCACATATACATACACATCCACCCCTTTTGAAGATACACCCAACAATTTTTTATGCATTTAGAGAGGAGATATTGAGGTATTGTACAATGCTCCGGCTGTCTCTTTGTACAGTACATTTGGATTTTCAATTTTGTACAAGCGGAGCCCATGGCTCCGTAATCCAAGCCCTGTAATGGGACTTGCTCTAGATGGACCACTCACAAAAAGAATTTCTCAGATTCAAAGATTGTAGCTATAGAGTACTCGACCTTTTCACAGTTGAATGTGAACCATTGCTCTATTTTCTTTCTTAATCACCAATCTGTTGGGACACCTATTGATCAGTTAAGATTTTTTCATCTGTACAATGATTCAACCTAAGCATTATATAATGCCTCACATATATTTACATCCACCCTTTTTGTGGATACACCTTTTTTCTTATATTGTGCTGTAAATACAAGCAAAAGGGAGCAGGCCTTTAATACAATTTCCATTACCCTTCAAAAAATAAAAAATAAAAACAGCAAAAGGGTGTATCTAGGGAAAGGATTGCTGTATATAGTGGCTTCCTATCTTGTGATAAATTACAAGGTCCTGAGGAATCAGGATTTGATAGCATCCTGATTAGCTGGTTTGTACAAATGAGATCCATGGTTTGGTGAAACAAACTATTTATATGATGGCACCAAAGTGGATGAGGGATGCTAAAAAATCTTCCAGATTGGAAGTTCCTGACATCGACAGCCGACAAATAGATGGCTTGGAGAAAGATGACAATGATCCAGCAAAAAGGCTACAATCATTCAATCTGGAAGAGCTTAGAGGAATCCCCTATTCATAGTGCAACCTGTCATGTCAATGGTCTGGATCAACTAAACATGGGACCTACTTGTGCAAAGTGGGGAGTCCATGCACTATTCATGTCCTGATCCATAGCACTCCATAAATCCTCTCATTGTAAATGATAGGTTAGCTAAAAGGAGAAAATACTTGCAAACAAAATGCATGTAAGTAAGCAATTGACATACCTACAATAATCACACCAAGGGGCTCAGCAAAGCCAGAAAGTGTTGCCAGTTTGAACGCCTGCCATTTGCTGTGTCACACATATAAAGTAACGGTGTGAAATGATATAATAGATGTTTTTTTTTTTTTCAGAGAGAGAGAGAGAGAGCTGCCATTTGCTGTGTTACACATATAACGTAACGGTATAAAATGATATATTGATGTTTTTTTTCAGAGAGAGAGAGAGAGCTCTGTTGTGTTTCTTTTGTTTGGTTTTTTTGTTTGGTTTTGGACTCATTCAACATGATATATGACGGAGCAGCTAGAGGCCATATTCCATCCCTCAAAATTTTCCAACCACATCAAAATGGTCTTTCGCTAAATTACAAAGGATGCGGATATTGACAGAGGACTAGTGTTTTCATTTTATTTTTTTTCGAGGTAACTTCCTCTTTTGAGGAACTCAATTTTCATATTGCAACTGACATTGTTACCTTTCTGTTGCAAAATAGACAGGAAGTGCTACAGCAACACCCTGCAGAAGGAAACCTAATAGATGTTATAATAAATACCATGAGAACTATCCATTTTTGTGAAGTGATTGTTCACCTTTCACAGAAAAAGAATGCCACATGATGTTCAACCTACTAGAAGCTCTCATAATTTTTTTTCTGAAACAAGGATACAACAGACCACTAACACACCCAAAGAAATGCATTTTTCTAGTAGCAGTTAGGTTCACCAAAAAATTTACAAGAAATATTTTCAGTTAGAATGAAGTGAGAGAAGAAAATAAAAATTAGATCCACCCTGCAATTGGCCTGATTCCCTTTCAATTGGGTGGATGACCTAGCAAATGACCACAACTTTCATGGGTTTCCATGAAGCGGGCTAATCACAGTAGCAAACTCAAAGCTACGTGCCTTACATTTTCCAATACAGATCTATGGCATACATGAAACTAGATAACCACATTAGCGAGGTAGGAAATGCACACAGCTGATTTATTTTTTGTTCAATGTTTATTGAGATGAGCTAAGAACAGGTACAGAACAAATCAGAAGCCCTCTGACATATTTTTTAAGAACAGATTTTTCAGTATGCAGCATTCACAAGAAATAAAGATAAATCAGAATAATCTGATGGAAAAAAAAGAAATTAATGAAACGCCATATGTTAACTGTATCAATTGAGCATATACCTCTGGGATGTTATGTAACGCAATCGCCAAGGCCAAGTTAAGACCAACCCGAAGTCCCTACAGCAAAATGTCCAGCAAGCAGGATATACAAGCATCATTAACATGTCTTTATAATTGATAAAGGCTAGAAAGTTAAAATATATCAATGTTTTCAGTAACCGTGTCTTAAAATATATCAACATTTTCAGTCACCATATCCCCAGCATGGCACTGGACCTCAAATCAATGGTTTGCAAAACAATACTTGATAATGATGGTTCTCTTGAGCACATGTAACTACGCAAGTACATTCAAGAACTCATGAAATAAAACACAGTAAGCACAAGACTCTTACTGACAGGTACTTTGACCTAACTGTCTAGCTCTAGGGTTTCAAAACAAATGTCATTGACAAGATGTATACTTGCACGTTAGAAAAAATACACAAGCACAGGATATGGAAATAAATAGACTTCCATACACATTTTTTGTTATAATAATAATAATAATAATAATAATACAATACTTTATACAATAGATGAGATTCTTGCTTATACATAGAAATACCAAATTACTTGGCTAAACTCAAATCAGGCACTTAACCCACACATTGAAATAGAAAAAGAAAAAAGAAAAAAAAAAAATTCCACGCAGACCTGGTTAAAAGCTAGGCAGATGGATTATCACTAGTTTGATCTGCCTGAACTGATAAAACTAGGATCTTATGAGGCCAGGTTTTACGTTGGTGATACAGCAGACTGATCTGCACCATACAAAACCCTAGGTTGATTCTTACAGAACTCCATTTCCATGTAAAAGATGTTCAAGTTCTCAATGGTTAGTTAATCAATGCGAATCATATCCATCAAGAAAAAAGGTGAAACAAAATAAACACACCTAAACATAACAAAGTCAAAGGAGCAGTGATAACAACTTGAATAAAAGAATGATTGGTGAACAGCATTTGGAAAACCCCAAATAGCAGGGACAAGGCTATGATGATTGTCGTGGTGGCAATGATGAGTAAATGAATCAATTGAAGCACAAGTATAGAAATGTTATCATCTAAAACAACTAAGCATCTCCTACTAAAACATGAAGATTATAATATTGAAATGAATCAACAAAAAAACAAGCAAATAAGGAAAGAGTGGAAGTGAAAAATAAAATAAAATAAAATAAAAATAGTAGATGATGTAGATAGAGCATGGTATTTTAGAACCCATATATCTGATACTTCATGAATTCATCCTAACATACCGAGCCTAATATGCTCTGTGGTTTGTTGAGCATAACTGAATTTCCTTGGAAATAAGTTGTTCAAAAACAAAAATCATATGGGATGCTCCACTGTTTTAAAGCAAAGAAAAAAAACAAAATCAAGCATATACGTAGAGAGAGATAAATATAACTTGGTCATTAGCGTCCAAGGATAGGAACGATCACTCTAAGACAATTAACACATTGCATCCTGCAAAGTAAAAAATGAATCTAGGAGCACCTTCATTGATCCAAGGAACACTGCCATTCCCTCTGGAAAATTGTGCAAGCTTATGCCTGCAACTTTTAAGGAGGATGGAGTCAGCCAATGGAGGAGACCAATATAAGTGCAAGTATTGCAAGCTAGAAGGTAAATAAATCATAGGTGAGTCACTTTATTTGTATATGTTATCTTCCTTTGGAAAAAGGATACTCTGGTTTCTAAGAAATTTTCATGTCCAACACTCATATCGGACATGATTCAGATACACATCAACACAGTAATCAAGAATACAAAACCTCAGCTTGTACACGTATGTTTCAGCAATATTTACATAGTATTAACATAGTTCTAATTTATTCCTAGTTTCTGGGACACATTTTTTCATATATCATATGCATTGAAACTAAAGTCCATAGGATTTTTTGTCGCTATTCATATCATGAAATACATTTTTCAATATCATTTCATATCTCTGTAGGTGTGCCGGCATAGCAGGTTTTCCAACACCTGGTGTCCGTACCCAACACATACATGTCCATTTCCAAGTTACATAGAAATTTTCATGAATGCAATATAAGGCTTGTAAGCAACCATTCACCCAAGAATTCATTCTGGATATCCACAGACAGTTGGAACAGAAAGCATACTGTTAATGTAGAGACCACTGCTCAAGGTCAACATCTTTTAACCAAAAGAAGGAAAGGTTTAGGAATGCTAAAAAAAAAAAATGAATATTAAGAAGGATAGATGTTTCGAGGAAAGTAGCTGGCAAACTCTAAACGCTGCCCAGTTTGCCAAGCAACTTACTAACAATTCAACAACAAATTGATTAGGAATAATGAGCAAGAGCAAAGTAATCACCAACAAGAGAAATTGTATGACTTGTACAAACTAGCAGGAGCAAAGTAATCATCAAAAAGATACATAGCATTTCAAACATGAAAGGTTTGGGAAAGCAGAAAACACGGCAGCCAGAAAATTCTTTTCCCTTTATTTCCTGGCAGCAACAACACTAAGGGTTTGTTTGGATGCTCATTTGAACAGATATGCAAGTCACAATTCCTTCAATCCGTTATAGAGAAAGTGGGGGCAGCAATTTCAATCACCATACCAATTGCAATTTATGTCAGTCACGTTGTACTTGAAAGCAATTGCAAGTCGGGGCTAGTCCCTCGTTATGGATAGGATCGTGAGAAAAGAAAGGAAGAGTGTAATGATTATCCAATGTTGGATACCCATGGACTCTATGAGCACTATTGACATATGAATTCTCATAGCTTCTTTTGTTGGGGTCTTGTTTGGATAGGATGTAGAAATCTCATATTCCTCTCATTATGGTCACCTCGTATCATGTGCATGAGAATTTGACTATAGAAAAGGCTAATGATTGCTATTTCCAATCTCACAATTTCCTTTGCTATCCAAACAATGGAAAACCCTTGAGTTTTCTTTTCATTTCCCACAATCCAAACAGGCCCTAATGGAATTTGAACTATTGTGACTCAATTTTATTTAACATCCAAAGGCAGTCTCATTTGAACTGTCCCAAATTGACTAAATTTGATTCTCAGGGCTCCTCATATTGGCTATGATAGATTGAAGTTGAACATGTAAAATAAAATAAAAACTTGTTAAATACTCAGAAACATAACCAGTAGACAAATTATTCATTGTTAAATCCAGATTGCTCTCATAAATTATCCATTGGATTAAAGAAATAAATAAATAAAACATTTGAAAGACATGCTTACCAATTGCTGTAATAATTCCACTAAAAAGAACTTGGCGACGGTGCTTTTTCATCAAATCTTTACCTGATCCATCATCGTGTTTCTATTGTTCACAAGGGTGTAGAAGGTGAATAAAACTTCAGAGATTTTGACCAAAATGGAAGTATCTAATGTGCATAGTTTTGTGGGTAAGCATTCTATAGAAGAAAACATTAGCTGAACCTGCTTCATTTTTGCATCTGTAGTGGGAACAAGGGTTGGTTCTGGGATGAAATTAGCAATAAGGGCAAACAAAATGACACCTGCAAAGAACTGCATAATGCCAATGCTCAAAGAAAGAAAACCCATCCAATCAAGACTTAGAAACAAAACAAAATAATTGTGCCTTCTCAGGACTAATCCATTAAAATTAGAGGAAACATGAATCCTTGGCCCCAAAATAGAAAAAATATTTACCAGCATTGACTTTGGATAAGTGGAGCCTGCAGTTCGGTGACCAGACCTTAGATCTGATGGGCACCAGAGGTCCAGAATGGATGTCCCATGCCCCAATATTGTCCTGGTGGATTGCGATCCTTACCCTTCAGTCCATGGTCAGCAATGGTCAAGAAAGACAAGACAGCAATGGTCCACATTGAATAGAAAAAACTAACAAGGCCAAAGACTGGATGTTCTATTCTCTCTCAATCTAGGACATGTTTTATGGATGTTCCGCCCACTGTGGGATCCATCAGATCAATGGTGCAGATCACCAAATCACAGCCCCCAAAGTATAATATTCATATTCTCGGATCAAGGATCAGAAAAATCCTCATGAAATTATCACTCCTTGGAAAGGATAGCTCACCCAAAGGTTGCCTTTTAAGAAGCCGATGGAATTCAGACAATTATGTGCCAAGTCTAAGAAAGATATGCTCAGCATAAGACCAGCTGCAAAACCCTGTAAAAGAACCTTAATCAGTTGTGAGAATTGTAGCCAATGAAAAAACAGAAGAAAAGAGAGATGCACAGATTATCACCTGTAATAGCCCAAGCATCTTCAAATTGGGAGTAGGGCTCAAAATAACAAAAAGTGCACCTGTTTCATATGCCATAATTTTTAGATGGAACCCAGAATAAAACCAATCAGTGAATGGTTTGACACAGTCTTTTATGTTCATGAGATCCCCATCATGTCATGAATTATTCCGAGAAAAACACTGCTGTCAGCCCTACTTTTAACAAGGGTATGGTTTGAGCTGCCTTGATTGTACAATCGTTGGCATGGTCTTTAGAAAAGGAAGAAAGTATCTCGGTATTCTGACAGGGTCCAGTGGCCGCTTATATCAGCAGCTAGAGAGGGTCATAGATCTCTCAGAGGACTAATAACTAGACATCTTCTAGAAGAGTTAATATGGCTGATGTAATGGCAGTTACAACAGTAATGGCCGCAAACATACATTATCTGACAGGATGATGGGGTATAAATAACATCTTTTATTTTCTAAAAATTTATATTAGCCGTTAAAACATTATCTTCACTGATCTAATGCTTTTCCATGTTTCTGATGTTTTTAAACAGCTGCTATAATGGCTGTTGCATTTGCATTAGGCTGATTTTAAAACCTTGATTATAAGTGGCAACAATTATTCCTTTGCTTTCAAAATTCACATGACTTTTAATTTTCCTCTTCTCATTGAGAGTAAAAGGAGTATGTCTATCTGGGTAATGAATCCACTACCTCTGGCGGCATGACACTATCACACATCCACCATACATGTGGCATATGTCCGTGATGACGAACCAAACCAGGCATTTTGTGGGCTCCATCACTGATTGGCCAATGACCAAAAATTGCTTTGGTTGGACAATCTTAACTGTCTAATTAATGAACTTTTTTTTATGCCACCAGTTAAAGGACTAGGATTGTCCAAACATTGTGAATTTTGGACCAGGGCCAATTCACTATCAGAGATAGCAAATCAATTGGTATTGATGTCGTCCAGGTATGACCTGTGTACATAAATGACTGGAAGGTAAAAAAATGCTGTGCCTCAGGGGCATCAATTCCGGGCTCGAATTAGGTACTACCTCCACCAGGACGCACGAGGAGACGGACGCGTACGTGGCGCGTCGCCATTGGCCAACGCAGCAGGCCCTGCACCTCGGTATTGGTGGGATGTGACGGGTCTAACAGCTCTACTTCAAACCCGAGGTGTGGGGCCACTGCATCGGCCAATAGTGACGTGCCACGTACCCGTCCGTCTCCTACTGCGTCCTGGTGGGGGTAGTACCTAATCCGAGCCCATCGATTCCACTCCCATCTATTCCATGCTTTGCAATAGGCCCCCAAGTGGGTTGATAAGACATGAATAAAACGATAATTACAGTAACAAGAGTTCCTTTTTTTCTCAAGATCAACAGTGATGTGCTGCCTCATAGGGCCCACATGCAGAGATGGTCAACTGATTGGAACTAAACCATCCTCTTTGCGGCTGTCTTGAATGCGCTCGAAGGATGATCCTGACCGCCAGCGTGTGTACTTGAATGGAACTCACTGAAAGCTCTCTATCCAAAGTTCCACATTCAGATATCCATCCCAGCTGTCAGAAAACCATACATTCAACATAAGTTCGTTACTGTGCCCTGACTATGGTAACTAACTCCCAGAACATGGCCTGTGTTCGATCATCAAACCATCGATATATGTGGGCCCCACCAAGGCAATATAAGCCATTGATACAAGTTGAGACGGAGCTGAAAACGAACTCAAAAGCGAACAATAGCAATCAAATTCAAAGCAATGCCAGTTTAATTCAATCATAAATTCCAACTAAGACAACAAATCAATAAAAAAAATGAGAGAGAAAAAAAAAAACACAATAAAAAACGATGCTTGAAATAGCACTCTCTTCCAAAATTCAAGAAAATCTCCTACACATACCTAACGACGTGCTCAATCCACCAACAAGCGAGAGCGCGAGAGCGACCAAGACCTGAGAAGCCATAGAAATTTCAACTTGCAGAGACAGACAGAAGGCGTTTGGGGCTTCCTTCTGATTTTATGGAGGGAAAGAGAGAGCAGAAATGTGATTGAGAATATTCCAGTGCTCCCAGAGCACTCTAAGTTATAGTGCTCCTACTTACATTGGGACATTTTTACGCTATAATACATTGATCTAGACCGTTCATTACGTTAAGTACATATGATATGAGCTACCATGGAAACATCAGATGATATGAAAATATGAACCATTTGATCAATGGCCTTTCATATTGACGGTTAAAATTAGTTGAAAAAAAATAGGTTTAATATACAATTTGATCCATCTAATTGTTAGGTACTCTCATGGATTGCTTATGATTATAAAGGATTACTTTCGTTAGGCAATTGTAACCATCCCATTCATGGCTTTGAAAACATATGGCTGTGGAAAATTTGGCCAAATGAAAGATGGAGTGGATCATCTGAATCTGTAAGATTTCTTTATGATGGTTTTGAAATGTTTTGTAGATTAATGGACAGTTCAGATCAACCGAATGGACTGTCCACTATAACTCATAGTGGTGGCATTGGAGAAAAACTAAGATGAAACTCAAGCTGAGAGGATACGCAGGCACTTAGGAATAGGAATTACTTTAAAATGGAAGACGTGGCATGTATATCATTCAAATTAAACTGTCAAAATAATGGGTCCCATTCTAGATGTATCATGAACCAAAAAAATTAAGATCGGTTGATAATGTGACCATCGGATTGGTGGACATTGATTGGACGCTTAAAACTGAAAAGCATCCAATGGGCCTACTTCAACAAACAAATGTCCCCAAATAAGAGGTTAGGATCGTTCAAGAAATCTGTTTCTAGGATCGTGACATAAAAATCAGCAGGTTTGTTTTGAGAAATTAGTCTGTTTCTTTTGAGTTAATGCATGCCAGACATACGACCCCCCCCCCCCCCCCCCCCCCCCCCCCTCCTCCCTTAAAAGTGGGATAATAGTTGTAAAAGCCCTGATGTATGACATTATTTGTAACGTTGACCCCTATGTTCGAGCCTCTTTTTTTATCTAGCTTCCTGGGCACTCTTTGAATTTTTACTCAAATAAAATGCCCTCTACCACACCCTGCCACATCTCCTCTCATACGACAGCACCCTTTTATGGAAGTCGGAAGGGCTTTTTGAGAATTGGGTGTGGTCCCCACAAAATCAATTGTTAGGGCCACCCATCGGCCGATTTCATCCATTCACTTTAATTAGACATCGGTGAACCCATAAGAAAGTCATTTCAAAAAAAAAATTGGAGCTTTTTGTGGCCTACACCTACGTTAACATTGTGAGTTAATTTCGAACTATTTCTTTCAATGCGGTCCATCCGTGATGAGTTTTGCCCTCAAACTTAGACAAATGACATGAAATTAAAGCCTCTTTCATGTGGACAGCTTAGATCTACTCCAAGACTATCCAGTGGACCCCACATAAGATGTGAGATGGGTTCAATAAATGAGTCCCTTACACTGGAAAGGTCGTTTGGTCATTTTATTTGTTTTCTTCTTCTTCTTCTTTTTTTTAGGAGAACTATTTGGCTGTTAGGATCATTGTCACCTCAATGGGACCCATTCCCGCAAGCTTCCGACTTGCGTTGACATCATTTCCTCCATTCTAACAAGCTTATGAGTGTTTTTTAGAGTTAAATTGTCTCAACTCCATGCAAGTTACAGATCCCATGAAAATGGGGCCCACTTTTGGAAAATCAAGTTGTATCTAAATGATTTTATTCCAAAGTCATTTAAAAGTTTATCAAATTATCTTTCCAACAAATACAAAATCACCCAAATCAGACATGTAACTAGAGAGTTATGACCATTTTCGTCGGATCTGTGACTGACAAACAATAGTGAATTTGGGGTCACTTTTAGGTAATCGAGTGGTGTCTAAATGATATGATTCTAAAGTTATCTAAAATTTCATTAAATTACCCTTCTAACAAGTACAAGATCACCCAAATCAGACATGTAACAAGAGAGTTATGATCATTTTTATCGGATCTATGAACGACGAAGTATCGACGAACAATAGTGACTTTGCACCTACTTTTGAGTAATCAAATGGTATCCAAATGAGATTATTCCAAAGTCATATGAAAGTTCATCAAGTTATCTTTCCAACAAGTATAAGATCACAAAAAATGGTGTGGGTGTGGCTAACATTGGAGGATGACTAATAGTGTGGGTGTGTGTACTAACAGAGGGATGTGTGAACTAACCCAAAAAAAAATTAAAAATTAAAAATTAAAAAAAAAAAAAGATCACCAAAAATGGATATGTAACGAGGAAATTATTACCATTTTCACCAACAGATACTGACCATCGCCAATACTCACTGACCATCGTCAATACTCACTGACCATCGCAAATACTTATTGACCATCGCCGATACTCACTGACCAATCATCGCCAATACTCACTAACCAATTGCTGCCAGTCAACGTCTGTCAACGATGGTCAGTGTCTATTGACGAAAGTGATCATAATTCTCTCGTTACATGTCTGATTTTGGTGATCTTGTACTTGTTGGAAAAATAATTTGATGAACTTTTATATGGGTTTAGAATCACCTCATTTGGACATAACTTGATTGCCTAAAAGTAGGCTCAAAGTCACTGTCATTTATCGATACTCCATCGTTCGTAGATTCGACAAAAACGGTTATAACTCCCTTGTTACATGTCCGATTTGGGTAATCTTGTACTTATTAGAAATGTGATTTGATGAAGTTTCAGATGGCTTTAGAATCACATCATTTAAACACCACTTGATATTCCAAAAGTGGGCCCTGTTTTCATGGGATCTACAACCTTATATGGAGTTATGATAGTCAACTCCAAAAAAAAAACACTCCAAAAGCTCACTAGAATGGAGGGAATGATGACAAATGCAAGTTGGAAGCTCGTCGGAGTGGGTCCCACGGAGGTGGCAGTGGTCCTAACAGCTAAATAATCCCCTCCAGGGAAAAAAAAAATGAAGAAAACGATCAAATGGCCTCCCCGCACAAGGGACCTATCTATTGAACCGATCCAACATCTTATGTGGGGTCCACTGGATAGTCTTGGAGCAGATCCAAGCCATCCACATGAAAGGGGTTTTAATTTCATGTCATCTATCTAAATTTGAGGGTAAAACTCATTACGGATGGACCACATCGGAAGAAATAGTTCGAAATTAACTCATAGCGTTAACATAGGTGTAAGCCATAGAAAGCTCCAAATTTTATTTTTTTGAAATGACACTCATGTAGGTTTACGGATATCTGATTAAAGTGAACAGATCAAATCGGCCGATGGGTGATCCCAACAGTCGATTTCGTGGAGCCCACACCCAACTCTCAAAAGTCTCTCTGGACTTCTGCAAAAAGTTGATGTCGTATGAGAGGAGGTGTGGCAGAGGGGCATTTTAGTCCTGCAAAAATCCAAACAATGCCCAAGAGGCTAGATAAATAAAGGCTCCGACACACATACCAATGTCACAAATGATGTCATAATTGAGGCCTTTCAACTATTATCTCTCTAAAAGTACCTACAGGGTCACTTTCTCAAACACGGGGAAAAGATTGAACGTGCATGAAATCAACCCCGCCCATCAGCTGCATTACTCCTTTTTTAGCCTTGATTCCAAAACTCAGGTTGATTCAACAATGAGGTGGGCCAAACCATAAAATTATACCTACAAACTAGTAAATTCATTAATTTTGGAGCTTTAATTTTAACATCAGATGAATGGTTTGGACGATATATAATACCACTGGTGGGCCCTACACAAAACCACGGTGAGCGTCTGTCCCAACTTTTCCCTAAGGTGTGGCCTACCTGACTCTTGGATGGTCATTATTTTTGGGTTCAAAGGTAAACATGAGGCAGTCTACCTGATGGACAGGGTGGATCTCATGAAGTACCGGCCACGTGGCTCTTGGTGCCGTAAATCCACACGGTCCAACCATTTTGAAAGCTCATTTTAGAGCATGATCCCAAAAATGAAGCTGACTCAAATCTTAGGTGGATCACACAACTGGAAACAGTCTTGATTAAATCCCCACCATTAAAAACTTCATGGATTCCACTGGAATGTTTATTTGCCATCCAACCTGTTAATAACGTCACAAACACTTTAGATGAAGAGATCACACAAATATCATCTTGATCCAAAGCTTTTGTTGCCCACGAGAAGTTTTTAATGGTCAATCACCACTATCTCCTGTGCTATGGTCCATCTGGGATTTGGAACTGCTTCATTGTTTGGATCATCCCCTAAAATGAGCTTTCAATACGGATGAACATCGTGGATGTAGTCACACACATCAAAGTGGGCCCCACAGTCACGGGTCCCACCCATCGGTAGTGGGAGACCGGATTAGGTGAGACTCCGGGCTCACCTAAGACGGTGCGGCCCTGTGGGGTTACCGTGGGGCCCACTTTAATGTATGTATTATGTATCCACTCTGTCTATCCGTTTTTCGAGATCATACAATTATCAGCTGGACCATACCATTAGAAACAATGGTGATTGACCCTCCTACCATTAAAAACTTTTTAGGATTCACCTTCATGCTTCATGTTTCTGTAGTATTTATTTACCATCCAATCTGTTGATAAGGTCACATGAGCCTGGATTAAGGGTGAAAACAAATATCAGCTTCATCCAATACTTTCATGGCCCATTAATGGTCAATCACCAATGTTTACTATGTTATGGTCCACCAGATGATTGGATCTACTTCCTTTCTATATAATTCCCTAAACTGATCTGGAAAAATGGATGGATGAGCGGATGCATAATACATACATCAAGGTGGGCCCCACGGTAACCCACGGCAAGGGCCGCACTATCTTGGGTGAGCCGGGGTCTAACCTAATCCGCTCTCAGGTGGGATTTTTGCCCAGAGGTGTGGCTATTTTTACTAAAAGTTCAATTTCTCGTATAGTACATCTTTTTTAACCTTTTGACGAGAAATTGAAAATTTATGATCGAAAATACTCCTCTGACCGTTTCCCCTAGGCACTATGGATTCCCCCAAGGCAAGGTGGATCCCCCTGCGCACATGGTGGTTAGAGGGGCATTCTCGACCGTAAAAGTTTTAATTTCTCGTCAAAAGGCTAAGAAAGATGAGCCGGGCGACGAATTGAACTTTTAGTAAAAATAGCCACACCTCATGGCTATTGCAGTAAAAATCCCCTCCTGTAGTGGAGAGCCGAATTGAAAAGTCGGTACTATTTAAAATGGGTGTTTGGCTGTGCATTTAGAATCTGTAGTGGAGCAGGACAGAAAGTGACGGTTTGATGACTATTTCTAAGTTTGTAGTGCTGTTTTTGTGTACTTGTTATGTTTGTCATTGCATGGTATGTGGCCCACTCAAGAATTATATGATACCCTTCCCACTATTTGGTAGGGGAATCCAGGCCGTTGGTCTGTGGAGTACCACCGTAGTAGATCATGCACCAAAAGCATACCTATTCAGTTGAACGTGGACCTTAATTATATCTCTATGCTTAACCTTTTATCTGTATATCTGAGGCTTAGCCCATCCACAGTGGGAACTAGGCAACAAACCAACGGTCTGGACTACCGTACCATGGGTCCCATTTATCACAATTCAAAACCCGCGTATACCGTGCAAGGACACGGCCCAGATATTATATGATTCCTTCAGGGAGTGGATTAGGTGCCGCCCCGGCTCACCGAAGACTGTGCAACCCTTACTGTGGGGCCCACCATGATGTATGCATTCTATATTGGCGCCGTACATCCGTTTTTCCGGATCATTTTAGTGCATGATCCCAAAAATGAAGCAGATCAAAATCTCAGGTGGACCATACTATGAGAAACAGTGATGATTGATCAGTAATGGGCCACAAAAGTTTTGGATCAAACTGATATTTGTTTTTTCTTTTCCCCTTCATGAAGGTTTTTGTGACCTTATCAACAGTTTTTAATGGATTGACGGCGTGGATATAGAATACATACGTCAAGGTGGGCCCCACGGTAAGGTAAGCACCTAATCTGCGGCCATTCCTTTAACCCATTTGGGCTTTTGTTCAGATTCTTGCTCCCAATAGAGGTGGGCACAAACCAAGCCAGCTCGAAAGCTCGGCTTGGATTGGTTCGAAAAAGCCAGCTTGGATTGGTTCGAATGGAAGTTCAAACCAAACCAAGCCGGGAGTCAAGTTCGTTTGAAAATACAAACCAAACTCAAACTAGGGCAGGTCTAGCTCGACTCGACTCTAAGCTCAATTTGATTCAGCTCGGCTTGATTCGGCTTGTGGATTATAAGCACACTATTTCCTGTGGTGTGATCCACTTGAGCTTCGGATATGATTCCATTTTAGGATCATGTCCTAAAATAATATGTAAAACATATGGATAACATGGATAATACAAATACATGATGACATGGATAATACATAATACATATACATGATGACATGGATAATACATAATACATTTACATTAATACACACTGTTTCCTTGCACTTGTAAGATTATGCTTGTGTACTTTTGTTTGGAAAATACTCTTACATGTCTATTTTGTAGTTGCACTCTTTTGGAGAATGTTAAACCTCATATAGTAAGAGATGTTTGTACTTTTTTTTTCTAACTTTTTAAATTCTTTTCTATTTAAATGAATAAGGAAAAAAAGAGCCACGGTTTGTTTGAACTCGTCCTGGCCTAGTTTGAAATTTTCAACCAAGCTTATCCCGGCTTGAACTAGATTTTTCTAGAGCAAACCAAACTTAGGCCGCATGGGTCGGCCCGAAACCCAAACCAAACTGATCCACAAACTGTGATGGTACAAAAACAAACCAAACCAAACTAGGGCTAACTCGGCTCGGCCCGGATCATTGCCCACCTCTAGTTCCCAACGACAAATCATGGGACAAGTTAACGTGCATGATGCATCAGACATCACTGATAACCCTAGATTACAATGTGCTCTTACCTAACTTCTGCATTGTCTGACGTGTCCCAAAAATAAAATTGAGCGGATGATCCTAACCGTCTAACAGCTATTTAGTAAAAGGATGGATTAAATGAAAATATTCTATAAGTCTGGCGAAAATCAGACGATTAACATACTCAAATAAGTTGATTTTATTGTCTATATTCTGTTCACAGTAGGACCCATGATTTGGATGGTTCAGATCACCAAGCATGGTATCATGCATGGGAAATGAGGTACCACAGTGCAGTGGCGAATTTTAGGTTTGAGCTGAAATATCCAGTAAATAATTAATTTTGTGACAAATAAGCAAAATAATTAGAATAATAAAGTGGTAGAATACGTCATCAGAGTTGGAGCGGTTAAGGGATACCCATTTTCGTAATTATCCCTCTCTAAGAGGGACGTTTCTGCGATGCATCATATTTGGTAGTGCACAACCGGATACATTAGATTTGAAATATGTCATTTATAATAATTTTGAGATGGGCCTACATCAATGATGGATCTGATCTTGTTAAATTAGATATGAACGTTGAATGGATCCAATTATCCGTTGGAGCACTTGATCAAATTAATGGATGTAATCCAAACAGATAATAAGATAACTAATGATCGTGGGTGGTTCAGATCTAAAGATTTTATTGATTGTTCATTTATTTTGGTCACATAATAACCAATGGATGGTGCCGATCGATCAAAACTGCATTGATCAATTGATAAAGGATAGATCGATTTGATTGACAGGCCGATGGATTTCTCTATTGAATCTGAACTTAAACACTTTGTTAAATAGTCAGAGTTCATGTGTTATTCTAGGTATATTAGAATGTGAATGGGCCCCTGGAAACTTAATTAGTCATATTAATATGATCGAGTGGGCCCCACATTAAGTGGTGATAATTAGAACTCTGTGTTGAATTGTATGATTAATTAATAATGTGAAATATATGGTTCTAGGAAACTCAAACCTGATTTCATCTACGTGTTTTATGGAATCACTTCCACCGATTACAAGTGAGTGATCTCAACATGTTTCTCCTCCATTGAGTTAAAAATAGTTTGATTGAATGATTTATTCTACGATTATCTTAATGTTTAAGTGATGGAATTACTTACATTATACATGATTTTATGATGATGTTGCGGTTAATGTAATTCATGGTTTAATAGATAAAATTTATGATTTCATTTGCTATCATTAGATCAATTGTAAATTATATAAACTCTAATATGCAATTTAGAATAATCTCTACAATGTGTAGTTCACATTTGTATAATTTCATTATGCATTTGTCATTTGCATGCACAATACTAGCTAATATTCCTGGGAGACCTTCCTAGATGGTTTCCTAATAATTTTATTATTGGCTGCCTACTTTACCAGTGAATGATGTTTTGCTGATAGTATCTACTATCGGCTGCCACTTTACAAGTGGATGATGATTTCCTCATAATTTATTATTGGCTACCAGTGGAGGATGGTTTCTTGGTATATCTACTGTTAGCTACCCACTCTACGAGTGGAAGCCCACTGAAGGGGTGGATGCAGGTTGGAGGAATTTTTTCCAACTAAAGCAATTGGACGTACTACCCACTTGATGCATTCCTTCATTCCATGCATAATGCACATGTGAATTACTTGTGAAATTATATGCTTCATGTACTATCTTAAATTTAATGTGACGAATCATGTTGGGAGCTCTCACTGAGCCTGTTAACTTTCGCTTGATCAATTAACCTACAGATTTAGTAGAAGTTGAACCCTCAACGCAGGAGCAGGAGAATGCAGTTGAATCAGAAGGGACCCATGTAATACGTGGTCGTACCTATCAGAAAAGGAATTGGTCGCATTGGACCATTCCTAATCATTTATTTATAATTTTTTTGTTAAGATTAATTTGACTAAAATACGTTTTATTTTGGTATCAATTTTAAGCTTTAAGTATTGGATTAACTTCATTTATTTAGACTTAAGATGAATTTATAAATGGAAAGTTGTATTGTTTTATGAGTGGAATTTAAAAGGGATGGTTTGATTAATTTCTAAATGTTGAAAATGTATAGATGAATGATGTTATATCATTGTGTATGCATGGACTTAGATGAAACATAGAATGGATATAATCCTTGCCTCTTATTAAGCTAATCAAATTACTGCGTTAAGTACACTTAATATACGAGTTACGAACCAAAACTCAAGTATGAGGGTGCACACTCTATAACTCGAATTTTAGAGTTTGACAAAAAGTTTTTGCTATCTTTCCAAAAAAAAAATAACGTTTTCAATAAAGACAATTGTGAAATATAATGTCGCTTAATAAACCTATTCAATAGATATAATCGACCATTACAACAGATTTATAAAAAAAAAAAAAATAGATGAAATCAAATCCCAAATTAAATCCTAAATAAGGAGAAAAAACAATGTTGCCAACGAAGACGACTATGATATATAATGTTGCATAATAAACTCATTCAATAGATATAATCTGCCGCCCCTTTGTTACGTTAATTATCTTGGTAATGTAAAAAAAAAAAAAAGTGTTATCATTATGATTGTTTAATCAGACACAAGAATTGTTGATCAAATACAAATATATTTAGAGCATATTTGTTTTGGTGAAAATGTATGAAAATAGAAGTAAAATTGACAAGTGCTCTTGTTTTTAAAAGTCTTAATTTCACCTATAAATTTGATTAAAACTCAAACTCATAAAAGATAGGCTCACTGTAATGTATGTGTTATATCCATGATGTCCATTCATTTTTTCAAATCAATTTAGGTCATGAGCAAAAGTTGAAGCAAACCCAAATCTCATGCCGACCACAAAAAATAGTGGGCATCAAATGTTTGTCATTGAAAATTTTTGGGGTATGGAAGAGTCTTATATTTGCCTTATTTTTTTGCTCCTTCTTTAAAGTCATCTGAAAAAATAAATAAACGGTGTGGATTAAACAAATACATTCTGGTAGGGCTAACAAAGTTCACATGATACATTCAGTGTCAAGATGTCAACATTTTACAAAATGAAAATACCAAAATCATCATTACTTATTTACTAGCATTTACAGCTAACCTAATAGGAGTAGAGGTGGGCAACGATCCGATCTGAGTCGAACATGGACTAGATCGGATCGTTCGACTGCTTGACTGGTTGTGTTTGAACAAACATTCTAACAAGGTGGCTCTGTTCAAACTCGGTTTGGTCTAGCCCAACCATGTTTAAACATGTTCGAACATATGGATTCCGGACAATTTTTACAAGTTCGAACAATTTAGCTTTTTTCACTTGAAAATATTTTTTCTACTACTAAATAGTGAATATCGATTTGTTCACAAATTACATACCATAAATGACAAATCAAAGTTTTTAACAAACTAAATAAAAAAACCATAACATATATAGTTAATGTTCAGACTTTTGCTCACCTAAAGAGAGAAGAGTGAAGACTGAAGCGAACCCTTGACTGTTCAAAGCTCCGTGGTTCCCACCATGATGTATTTGTTTATCCACTCCATCCATCCATTTGTACATCTCTCTCTCTCTCTCTCTCTCTCTCTCTCTATCTCTATCTCTCTATATATATATATATATATATATATATATATATATATATATATATATATATATATATATATATATATAAATCAAGTCGAACGAACGAGTCATGTTGAGTCGAACAGGGCTATGATTGAAACCGACTTTAATTTTTTTTCGAACAGACCTCATGTGTTCGAACACGAAGACTTTTTGTTCGAACAGAGTTTTATCGAGTAGATCCAAGTCAATCCGAACGAGTCAAGTCGAGTTGTGTCCAGAATTTATAATCATTACACTTTGGTAATCCAAACAGGCCTAGCCTTAGGGTACTTTGCTAACCTAACTCCTCGAAAAGCTTGATTCACGAGGGAATTCTTTGGTAATTTAGAATTGTGAGGGCTATTAACGTGAAATCCTCTATATAGATAGGTATTCCAGACAGTCCAAAATTTAAATTAGACTAGATGGAGCATAACCCAAAACCACAGTGAAACACGTTAACCCTAAGTGCGTGTCCACACCACTTCTTTTTTCTTTTTTTTTGGGGGGGGGAGGAGGGATGAGAATATGAGTCTCGAGCATGAATTGACAACCCATCTGGTTAATTGTCACTCATCTAAATTGACTCAAACTCAGCCAAGTCCACTCTGGTTCAGCCACTCGAGTCCGATTGAAGAATAGGCTAACTCAACCTAACTCCACTGGACACGACAAGTCATGTTGGTGAACAGGGGTAACTCAGCCTGGCTCAGCTGAGTCAACATCCCAATTCAGCTATGATTCCACTAAAGCAGTTGTTAAGTCACTTAGGTCTTAAAACCTTGTCCTAAATGTCACTGCTCTAAAAGACTCGAAGCAATACCCTCCATCCTAGGGTTGTAAATGGTCGGGTTCGGGGCGGGTTTAGCCAAAACCAAACCGGCCCATTTATGAAACGGGTCTGGGTCCAAATTTTAGACCCAGACCCTTTTACTAAATGGGCGGGTCCAAGTCGAGTCCGAGTCAACCCATCAGACCCATTTATAAATGGGTCCGGGTCGGTAGAGGGAGATCCACCTAGACCCATTTATAAATGGGTCGGGTCTAATGGTTCCGGGTCTAGATCAAGTATGCAAGCATTTTACAAGGCTTAAAACTGGCTCTAGACGGGTCTGGGTTGGACGGGTCCCTTAAAACATAGACTAAACTCGCCCACTTACTAAATGGGTTCGGGTTGGTCAGGTCGGGCCTAATATAAAGGAAACCAGACCCAAACCCGTTTAGCAACTGGGTTTGTTCTTGGACCCAGACCCGTACCATTTAACAAATGGGTTGGGTCTAAATGGGTTAGGTCTAGGTACCCCATCGGGTCCGCTGCCCATTTATAGCCCTACTCCATCCAGAAGTGGTAGTGGGCCACATTGTCGGCGGACAGAGACAAGCTTGGGCCTTTAATAGAGACTCATGGGTCTAATTTTAAAGCATGATTAGTAAACATGTTAGGTCGTGCTTGTATGTTATAGAATTTTCTAGTACCCCCAATGAGCCTGTAATAGATCATTTGCCATATTAATGGGACGGTTTGGGCTCCCAGATTGGTTTTTTATCCCTCCATGTCGTGCTGGTGCATCATACACCAGCAACCTCGCTGGTGTATTGACGTCACCAAGTTCTGTGGGCCCCACCATGAGGTGGGTATTATATTCAAACAGTGGACCGCATTGTAGAAATCGGTGGGAGATTTTTTATTTTGTTTATTTTATTTTACTTTTTATTGTTAGGGGGGGGGGGTTAGTACACACATCCCACTGTTAGTACACACACCCACACTGTTAGTCACACTTCAATGGTTAGCCACCCACCACGTTGGGAATCAATACCAGGACCTCAATGTTGAAACAAGGTTATCTTCACTCAGTCTACCACTATCCCAAAGGTGTGGGTGTGAAAGCAATGGGAGATTGAACGTCTACCAATGAAACCTTCTTGGAGGTCACAGAAGTTTTGGATCAATTTAATATTTATTTTTTTGTCTTCATCCAGGTTTTTGTGACCTTAAGAACAAATTAGATGGAGAAAAAACATTATGCTGGGCCCTACCAGTGTTTTAAAGGTGGGAATCATTGTCCCCATTGATATTTGTGATGTGGTCCACTTGAGCATTGGATATGACTCATTTTTTTGGAACATGCTCTAAAATGATCTCGCCAAATGGATGAACGATGTAGATATAATAAATACATCACTACGGGCTCTTCTTCATGTGCCACGTACATACACCAGCGTGGTTGCTAATGTGCGGTTGTTAGAACTAGAGAATGAACATTCTCCGGAATGTGGTGTTTTGCTGATCTGGGGTTCTGAATATAGAAACATTCGTAGACAATCACAAGCATTCACCAAAGTACACAAAAGAAGAGATATCGCAAGGCGAATTTTATTCCAGAGATTCTGAGATCTTGTACATTCCAGGCCGTGATCTGGCACGAGCCCTTAATTACATCGAATGATCGATGACCCTTGATTAAAAGGCAAAAGACTAGTCAGCGGGGACTATGGTCTCAGAGTTCATTGGTCACGGAGACTTGTGTTTTGGTGGTCGCGGAGACCTGTATTTGTATGGTCGCGGAGACCTGTATTTGTATGGTCGCGGAGACCTGTATTTGTTATAGACTGATCCACCTTTGTACGAGTCGGATGTCTATGTCCCATGTTTTGACCGGAGATCCGGGCTGAGACTGTTAGGGTTTATCGCTGAGATGGACGACTCTGGGCCCGCGCCTGTCAATGTAGGGACAGGTGACCTCGGGAAGTCCATTCTACAGTTGTGTGTACCTGCGCAGCTCAACCAGCTGATGCCGTTTGGATGGGTAGGGCATCGACTGTTCTTGGAATATCAGTTTTTAACAGATTGTGTGTGATAGTTCAGAACTCTCCTGGTGTGGTTTATCGTGTTAACCATAGTCCCCTTTGCTTAGTCCAGACCTGGATTCGGGTCATATTATGATAGTACACGTAATGATGATGCATCAGTATGATTCTGGGCGCTGGAGAATTGTTCCATTCAGCTCGTTGGGTCTGATCGGACTCCGAAGGCTTGCATTCTGCTCATTGGGTAGCCCGGATGGGTCGTTTGACTGCTCCATCGCGTCCGGAACGCTCGAAATACCCAAAATAGGCTCAAACGGGGCTTAAAAATGTTATAAAATGAGGATTTAAAGGTGCTGGAATGAATGCGCAAAGTGCTGATTTTTGCGATCCGCTGACCTGATTTTATTGATGCGCTGGGTAATTTTATGACGCGCTGGAGCCAGTGCGTCCTTAAAATCTAATTTTTCGATCCGCTGGCCTATTTTGCGACGCGCTGCGGATAGTGCGTCCTAAAATTGTAATTTCCTGATGCGCTGGGCTATTTTGCGACGCGCTGGGGCCAGTGCGTCCTTAAAATAGCTTTGACTTGATAACTTGTATTTTTCTGATCCGCTGGGCTATTTTGCGACGCGCTGGGGCCAGTGCGTCCTTAAAATGTCACGATTGATGGTTCACGTAATCCGTCGAGGATTTCCCTGATGCGCTGGGTCACTTTTATGATGCGCTGGGACCGGCGCATCGAAAAAGGTGACTTTAAGTTATTCCTCCAGACCTGGTATGATCGGAGGTGCGATTTCCGGCGAGGGGTTCCGGCGGTCGGAGAAGGATTCCGGCGATCGGCAAAGGTTTTCCAGCGACGAGGTCCTCTCTCTCTCTTGCTGAATGATGCAAATGAGGTGGTGGGCGGGGTATTTATAGGTAAAGTCGCCCAATAGGCGGTCGACACGTGTAGCGCGTCGAGAAATTGGGTCGGCGCGTCGTTAAATGCGCTCGGCGCGTCGCGAAATGATCGGAGTCCAGAAGTTGGTTTGCAGGACGCGCCAGCTGTCAGTGCGCCCTGAAATTAACTGATTTTTTGGATGCGCTGGAGGCAGTGCACCCTTAAATTCATTTTTTGGATGCGCTGGAGGCAGTGCGCCCTTAAATTCATTTTTTTTGATGCGCTGGACGCAGTGCGCCCTTAAATTCATTTTTTGGATGCGCTGGAGGCAGTGCGCCCTTAAATTCATTTTTTGGATGCGCTGTACGCAGTGCGCCCTTAAATTCATTTTTTGGATGCGCTGGACGCAGTGCGCCCTTAAATTCATTTTTTGGATGCGCTAGACGTATTCGTGTCCTACAAACTTGGGTTTTGCAAATTGGGGGATTTGCGGGGTCCGCCTCGCGATGAATGCCGATGCACTGCTCCTATTTCTTCATAATTGAGGTATCCTCCCAATTTTGGACAGTTTTGGTCATGATGACCGGCGGGGTCCACCACTGGCCCAATTTCTCATTTTTTGGTTAAGCCTGATATGTGTTGCGATTTTTGCCAAGATTTCTGATGCACTGCCCCTAAATCCTGTGATGGGACAGATTGTACACTTGTGATCCCTGTTTTAAGGATCCTGACTTTTGGGACCCCAACAACGGTATACCAACTAATCCGCTTTCATCCTAGTTGTATCCAGACTCTTGAACATTCCACCCAGTATAATAGACTGTCAAGATTGATAGCAGGGCTGTCAACAGATCGGATCATGGTCCGAATCCGATTTAATTGGATTCAGATCAATGGATCAAAAAATTTTATCCGTTTAATAATCAGATTGATCCCTATTCAATCCAGTAACGATCTAATTATAGGGGTTATAAAAGGAAAAGGAGAAAAAAAAAAACTTAAGATGCATTAGTTTTTTTTATCGAATTTATATAAATGAGTATTAGTTTTGATCGGATTTACAAAAAGGAGTACTTGTTTTGATTGGATTGTCGGATTGAATCAAATTCAAATTTCAAAAAATTTAAACAAATTGAATTCGGACCAAACACTTGTAATTCGGATCGGATTCGGATCACATGAATCCTTAATTGGATCAACACTGATCCAGTTCGAATCCGATCCGTTGATAGCCCTAATTGATAGATTGGATTATTCAAGTGTCTCAATGCAATTTGGAGCACTATAACTTGAGCGTGAATTAGCTTTTACCCTAGGAATAACTTATTGAGTGTTACCCTAATCATGTGGGGCCCACCTTGATGTATTTTTTGTATATCCACAACGTTCATATGCTTTACCATCTCATTTTAGGATGCAATCCCAATTCATAAGAAGATCCAAATCTCAGGTGGATCTTACCAATAGAAAGAGTGATGAATAATCATTAAAAACTTTCTGTGGGCCACAAAAGTTTTGGATCAATGTGATATTTCTAATTCCCCTTCAAACAGATCTTCTTGAAATTATTATCAATAGGTTGGATTGCAAATAAACATTAAGAAAACGTTAAGATGGGCCCTTTGCAATTTTTAATGGTGAAGCACTCAATCACTACTGTTTCATGTGACGTGATCCACCTGAGATTTGGATCTATATAAGTTTGGGCACCCCATTGTAAAATGGTCCGGAGAAATGGATGTACGGCGTGGATATACATAAAATCATCAAGGTGGGCCACACGGTAGAGGTAACACCCACTAAGCTGATGTTACCCGGCTAACACCTAATTCGCTCCCCTATAACTTATAATCCTCTAGGAGCACTGGGTCATTTTTCCCAATCTAATAGGACTGCCCGTGACCAGAGATGTCTGTCACAAATCCACTCCGTCCATCTGTTTTTAAAGACCACAATTGGACAGCAATCTAAAAATCAGGCAGATCCAACACCAATGTGAGCCATACCACACGAAAAAGTGTGGATTGAATGCCTGGGGGTGATAGAAGTTTTGTATCAGGATTATATTTGTGCTTACAGTTTATCTGAGTGGTAATAACCCTAACGGTTTGGATGGAATATAAACATCACGAGCATCTCCAGGAAGGTTTCAATGGTGGACGTTTCCATTCCCACTCTTTCGTTTGGTATGGCCGGCTTGATTTTTTCTATCTTCCTTATTTTTATAATCCTATCTTAATGTGAGTTTTTAAAACAGATGGACGAAGTGGATTTATTACAGACATCTCTTTGGGCCCCACACAGCCTTCCAATCCAACGCGAGAGATGCTCACATCCAACCAGTTCGATGACAAGTAACAGTTCAACCAGCATATAACTTTCAACAAACCACATATATTTGAAATCCAAACCGTCCAATATTTAGAACCCAACATGAGGATTATTTTACATAAAAATCATAGTCATTCACTCATCTATAAAACCACACTCACATTTTCTATTTATCAGCTGCTAAAAATTATTTTCTATGTTGTGGCTCACTTTATTAATGAGTGGTTCTGATTTTTGTAACATATTATTCTCATGATGGGTCAAGCCTATTGGACGGTGTGGATAGAGCACTGACATTATAAGTACAAAGTTATTCTCTGGTTGGATGGTAACTTACTGTCCAACCGGTTGGATGTGAGCATATCTGGTCCAGTACTATCCTCCAATTTTCCAAAGAAGGCCCATCACTCAGTCAGAAAGAAAAGAATCCAATGGCTTTGAGTGGTAGTCTTTCACTAAAACTCCTGTTAAAGCCATCAAATGTTCAGAAGATCAAAGCATCAAACATCAAAGAAAGCCCAAATCAGAAGAGATGCCTGAGGTGCAATACTCTCTACCAAGATAAGGATAACTCTCCTATTTCTTGCTTTTTCCACGGCCATACGACAGGTATGTATGCCTTTCTATCATATGAAACTTTGATACTCTGGCTTTGTCTGTCGATGATACGCATGCACTGAATTTTGTACACGTATTCGAATTATGTGTCCCGGTTTAGATTTATCGTACGCCAGAAATTACAATTTGCTCGTTTTTATATTACCATCTGATTGGTGGAAATTTGCTGGACGGTTGAAATAAAAAGATATCCAACGGTCCCGCTAATCAGAGATTGCTACACAATCTGATTTTGTGATTGTAATTTAGGTACAGTGGGCTCCATAATTTTTTTACTATATTTGGGTATCAAGCATCATCCGCTGCCAGAGTATTAAAGAGAGATGGGGCCCACTTGATACCTACGCCCTCCTTATAAATCGAAGAAAGTTTGGCCCATTTCCTTTCACTACACAATGAAAATTTTCGGGAATGATACTTGCCAAGGCTCCATCTGCTAAGAAACTCTCAATCATGCCACAAACATACTTGTGGGAGATCCGGACCGTTCATCAAGCATCCCCCCCCCCCCCCCCCCCCTGAAAAATAAAAAATAAAAACAGGGTAGTACACTTTTGCATATTGGTCATGCACTGAACGGCCGAATATCACAAACATGGCCCCTTAGCATTTCTGGGGCACCTTGATAAACTAGGGATAGAAATGGGTCGGCTCGGCCTATGGGTCAAGCGGCCCAACAGGTTGGGGCCAAGCTAAATAGGTAGTGGGTCAGGCTCAGGCTCAGGTAGAAATATGGCGCATTTAAGTAAATTGGATGGGCTTGGGTTAGGCCATACCTGACCCAACCGACCCATATAATTTATCAATGGAATGGGCCAAATGACCCAAGCCAAAGACCAAAGCAAAACAACAGATAATAAGTATCGATACATACGTTCTTATGATTTATGTACACATCATCTTCGTTGTCGCCATCACCATCTAAGCTTTATCCCAACTAATGAATCCTTTTCCTCCGTTTTGATGAAGGGCCGTAACTAAGTAGACTACATGTTAGCAAGTCTTTTCTTACTATCACCCATGTCCTTTTGTGCCTTTCCTTTACTCTTTCAGAGCATTATCTTGTGCCAACTTTGTAGAGTCAAATCCCTTTTAATAGAATGGGTATTATCTTCAAAGATTTTGAGTGCTTTTCTGATTGCTGGGGGGACCTATTACATTCTTGGTTTTCGTATATTTGTATATTTCTAAGCCTTGGGGCTCTTTAGGAATAAAATTATCATCATTAGAAGAAGAAAAAAAAAAAAAAAAACCTCGTACCAACTCAATCGTAACCAATGCAGTTCTTTGTCTCTGGTTGCACAAGACCAAGCCATCTGAGTGTATTTTTCCTCATGTTATTACCTGCACTCCTAAATTCCCTGAAATGCATTCATTTCTAAATGTATATTTCTTTGTCTTGCCACTAGTACACACATCCCACTGTTAGTACACACACCCAACACTATTGGTCACACATTTCAATGTTAGCCACACCCCCACGTTGGGAATTGATACCAAGACCTCAGTGTTGAAACGAGGTTATCTTAGTCTACCCCTGTCCCAAAGGTGTGGGTGTTGCCACTCATTCATCTCAACACCCTCATTTTAGCTACACTTATTTTATGAATACGTTGTTCTTTAACTGCCCAACATTCTATCCATAAGGCATGACTAGTCTTATAAACATTGTATAAAGTTTCTTTTCACATAACGATCACATAAAGTTCCAGAAGCACATCTCTTGTGCTCTCACCCGGATTGAATTCTATGGGCAACATTTTTCTCAATCCCTCCACTCTCATGTATGTACATGTGTCCACTAGTTAGGTTGGGTTGGGCATGCGGTTTCAGGTCAGGTTGGTCGAGTTTGCCTCGATTGCAATTAAATGGGTCAGGTCAAGTTGGGGTTGGGCTCTATGAATTTTAAGTAAATCCGGTTGGGAAATAGGGTGATGTGTCAAGGGTCGGATTCAGGCCAGAATTCTTGACACCTTATACATTGTTACATGAGGCTCAGGCCCATCTCTCACTATTTAGAAAGATAGCCCAAGGGTCCAAATTCAACTATGTGAGTTTCTGGCTTGATGATTTTTGGTATATGGCATGTCCAAAATGCCCACTACTTGATGAATGGCCCAAATCAATCACATGCACACATCTGATGGTGGGAGTCAGGCCCTGGATGGTAGCTGTCATGCAGGCCCTCACATCAAAACCCATAGCTAACATCCATCGCTCCACTAGTAGCCAATGTCAGTGCAAGTCCATCGCTACATTAGTAGCCAATGTCATGGCACGAATGCGGTTGGACTGTTTGCAGGAGAGAGAGGATTGTTTGCATTGGCACCACCGCACCAGGGGATAGACGGTGAGTGGAGCGACAGAAGCGGAGTGATTGTTTACAGATGGAATGAGAAAGGGAACAGGCCAAACACAGGAATTGCCAATTGGAAGAAAAGGTGGAGCTGCTGTGCTGAATACGATGAGAATGCACCGCCATGTCGACGAGGTTGGCATGTTTCTTATGACGACGGTTTCACACTTTTCTAGTTCTCATCCACTTCCAAATTCTCTGTAGAATACTCTGAATCATTCATTGCTCAGATCCAACTCATGTTTGTATAGTTATATTACATCCAAAAGAAGTGGATCGAAAATAACCCTTTGTATAGTACAAAAGTGTCTAAGCATGGTTAAGTGTGTTTAAGGGCATGTAAGTGCATTTAAAAGTGACTAAATACAGTTTGTTTGTTAGGTTCATCTAAGTGCAGTGTACTTATATGCACTTAGACAACTCAATTCAAGAAAGCAGAAATGGACATGAGGTAAAATAGCAACTGGGGGACGTTTGGATCATAAGCTACTTAAGATAAGCTACTTATACCTTAAGTAGATTATCTTGGTTTCTACTTACTAAGCTGAAGTGATTAAATAACTTTTAAGTAAAAAAGTTAATTATAATTGATCTTAAACCAAACTTACTTATCTCAATTAAGTTACTTATCTACTGTTTTGAGTAGAAAAAGTAACTTATTTGGTGGTATCCAAATGGGCCCCTTAGTGAGTTTGAAGTCGGGCTTGAAATACATGGAATTGCAATTAGGAATTGGTCATCGTTATGGATTAAAATGAAGCTACCTCCATTTGGGTCATTTCCTTTATATAATCTGAATTTTATAGCAATTCAATTCAAATAGGCTTAAAATGAAGCCACCTCCATTTGCGTCATTTCCTTTATATAATCTGAATTTTATAGCAATTCAATTCAAATAGGCATCCAACTGCATACTAAACTAATGAAGGCTCTCAAACCTTTGAAACTGAAGAGCTTCAACTTCAGCTTCAGGTCACAGTATCACCAAGAAGAACTATGGTTGGCAAGCTGCAGAAAGACAAGCTCAATTAGACAGTGACTAAGAGCTAAAGCTTTTCGACCTGTTGCTGCGTGGGCATGGTGGTGGGAGATTTGGGAGTTGTGGCAAACTGTGTTTAGACTGGATTCTCATCTGTTTTTAACCTTGGATTATGATTCGACACCACCAGTCTTAACTCAGGCCAGCCTGTAACTGACTTGGACTTGTTGGCTACAGGCTTTGATGACTCGGTCCAGTCGGGCGGACTTAACCCATGTGACTCACCCAGCCAAGACTCGGTACAGTGTAATTTGGTATTTAATTATGGCAAGTGGGGCCAATGAGCCATGGTTCAAAAATCCAGATGTTTGGTATTTGATGAATCCCGTGGATGAACCACACTCCAAATAATGTCCAGATTGGTGGTCTACAGATACTCGAATTGATGGTTAAGAAGAGACAACACCACTACACATTCAATTGAAATTGAAATAATAGGTCATTGGATTGGTTTGAACTGGGCATTTCTGGTGTGTGTGTGTGTGTGTGTAGATTATAATGTACCATGCATGGCAAGCCTTCTTCTTATACAGATTGTACCATGTATGGATAAATAACCTATCATGTATAGGTAAGAGTAATTTGTATTTATAACCCTCTATCAATGAAATGATCAATTCGCATTCTTACCTTTCACATCTGGGACATACTCCATCCAAGATCAACAAACTAGCATTGTGGATAACTGAACCATGGGCTTCATTTATTAGAATTGGAAATGGGGGTGATTTCACCTACAATGATCGACTCGAGACCAGACAAGTTGGTCCAAGTTACCGAGTCTTAAGACCTTGCTTTGAATAGGTTTTCAACACATCGGTATGGAATGCAATCGCAAATAGAAGAACATATGCTAGACTGAAAATCAAATTACGAGGAACAACGAGGTGCGTGTGATCCCATCTTTCCGAATAGATTGTTTGAGACGATGATGTGTAAGAGGAGGATACACATTGTAGGCATAATTTCCAAATGCCAGACACACCTCATCACTGCAGCTCAGTTCAAATAAGAAGGAATATTTCCAAATGATCCCATTCAAATAAGTGAATGAGTTCGAAGTTCGAACTCTTCTCTTCTCTGTGGGGGGAGGGGGGAAGAGATAAGTGCAAGATGATTGAATGAGTTCATGGCCCATGATTCGGCAGTTGGTCTAGTTGATTTGATGGACCACATTGTGAATGGCTCATAGCCATGAGAATCTCTCCAATGGGATGATCCTAACCTGTTGATCAATGGCTTGCAGTGAATGATTTGGCCAGAGGTACTGAGGCTATACCTCTGGTGGGACTCTATACTTGGATGGTTTGGATGTGATGCTTTAGGGGCTGGTTTGGGGCCAGGGAAGTGAGAATATAGGATCTGGCAAAGCCATGAATTTGCTCTGCCTGAATTTGAGTTTGACAAATTCCAATGTCTGTTGTTTGGTAATTAATCCGAAATTCATTTTCTCTATTTGGCAGTAACAAAACCTGGGATTTGGATTTTTTTTTTTTTTTGAACCCTTTTCTTGTGTCGTCTTTGCATGAAGCACTTCTATTTTAACATGAGATTACAGGTTCCATATGCATCACAACGCGAACGGTGTGCAAGTGGGGCTCTGGTGGGTCCTACTTTACATGAGGAGAAGCTCCCAAAATCTCTCCCGTTGGAAGATCCTGGCTCTTGGATCCGTGACCCACGAATAGATGGTTAATTAAAAAGAGAAATTATAAAATAGTAAGTCGTAACAGCTGGGCCCATAGTTCAAGGATCCAAACCGTTGATATGATAAGCCCCCATGCGGATAGTGTATTTAAATAAGTAAATAAATAAAATATCTAGATGGAAAAACCGGAACCTTTCAATGGGGGGCCAAGAAATTGGAGGGTTAGGAGGAAAAATTACAAGTTCACGTTCAATCCGGAACTCTATGGTTACTATCCTCCGATTTGGGAGATGGTTTGCTCACGAGCCATCAGATCCATCGTCTCAGATGTTTGGATCACTTATCGACGCGGCTCTAGTTTTACATTCCTAAGAAGCCACAGGTACTCTCTAAACACCCCACCGCATCCCATAATCCATAGAAGAAAAAGCTACCGTTTAAGAAAAAGGTCAGATATCGGACGGCCAGCATCTTCCGATATGAAAGATATTAGGGTCATCCACCGTCCATGGTGAGGTTGACGCCTCCAACGGAATGGATCATCAGGCACTTGTACGGTGGTATCAAATAGGTGCATCACAACACTAATCGCGTTCCCATGCATGGTGGGACCTTCTTATAATTCACGGTGGGCCCCACATAGCTTCCCAGGCAGGAACTTCCTGCGAAAGCCTTTCGGGCATTTATGTGCTATATCCTAGCCACGTGGCAAAGCTATATGGGCCAGCATGATGTATGTGCTATATCCACACCGTCCATTCATTTTTTTTCCAGATCATTTTAGGGCAAGAGCCCAAAATGAGGCAGATCCAAAAGTCAAGTGGACCACGCCACAGGAAACAGTTGGGATTATGATATTTGTGTTTTCCCTTCATCCAACTCTGTATGACCTTATGAAGAGGTTGGTGGGCCCTATGAAGGTTTCAACGGTGGGCATCATTGTCCCCACTGCTTTCTATGGTATGGTCCACTTGAGCTTTGCATCTGCCTCATTCTTGAAGTCATGCCCTAAAATGATCCGGCAAAAATGAACGGCCAGTGTGAATGTAACACATCATGGTTGGACCCACAGAACCTTGCCACGTCAACGGAGTACTGACCTCAGTGCTGTGTTCTACACTACACAATCGTCCTTCGCTGATGCATGTGAAATTTCCGAGGCATGGCATTCACATCACATGGCGTACCATCTATTGCAGGGGTGTGTCACGTGAAACGCATGTGGAGGGAGAGGCAGCGAAATGGAGAGAGAAGTTCGATGGGGTTTTTCACGTAAAATCCAAACAGTACGGATTATTGAGAGGCATTGGGGAGTTTCATTGGTTCGTCATGTAGAATAATCGAAAATCACGATCTTTTCAATGCCAAACCAATCAACATTGGGGCCAGCTCTTAAGAATCATCTTGGAATCATTGTTTCCTGAGAACGGAGCCGTTGCTGTTGTTAATGGGAGTTGGTTGGATACTCTAGCTGAGTATGAGGCTTAATTAGTAGGTTAATCAGATTAGTTATTCATTCCTAACCTCTGATTAGCAGTGGACCAAAATATTTTTCATGCTTCACCCATCTGCAATTGTCAGATAATCAAATAAGCTAACCTTGAACCCATAATTTTGGACAGTTTAATTTCACTTCTCGCAAGCTATGTATGCAATTTCTATGTGACTGCATATCATGCATCACACTAAGCCCAAGCATCCGAGTTTTTCTCATTATTAATAGGGATGAATATTTGCAAGATTACGATTTTTGCAATCTACAAGCAGTGTAGATGAACTAGATCTGATGCACACGTGCCTACATATATAAGGACCATAAAACCATTGGGCCCTGGTATGGTTGGACCACCACACACCAACAATCACTGTTCAGGCAATCCTTGTGCTTCAAGAGCTGGTGATGTACAACAAAAAAAAAAAAGAAAAAGATTTCATCTACCCGAAATTGTAACTTGAAGACTGCAAAAGTTGCTGCATGAAAGCCAACATCCTAAAATTCATTGTGATATGAACTGTTCAAAAGGCAGGCCAGGCTGGTAGTCCAATCAGCCAATCATTCTATCATTTTACCAGGGGGGCTAAGGTTTCCAACATCTCAAAATAGCCTTGATAGGCAAACCCATCACCTATAACCGTCGTAAGCTCACCTGCAACGGATCTCAACAGGCATTCTGCCCTTGGAAGAACAAAGTGGAAACAAAAATTCAGAAGGCATAAAAGACGGTCGCACACATAAAGCTGGTCGTAGGTGATCTGTCCTTAGCTAGGTCAAAAAGAAGAAGAAGAAGAAGTCTTGTAATCCGTTGAACAAAGCACATGGCAAAAGATAATCCACCATCAATTCAACTTCTTAAAAAAAAACACAAATGATACAGGCAAGAACCCAAAAGGATCTTAGAAAATAGTGCACCAAGAAGAATGAGCAAAAGGAATACATTTTCCATGAAAACCTCGACAAGCATGAGTACAAGGGCTATGTATCCAATAATATTTTCTTTTGGACCATATATATGCAACCATAAATAATGGTTTTCACCATCATTTCATGCAAACATTTATCAAAACAACAACAACAACAACAGGAAAAAAATTCAATATACAGCCGATGATGGCATGAAACTGCACAATGATTGTAATTATTCCGAATGGCATTTCTCTTCATATGAAGAATGAGAAATGCTAGGGGGCTCACTAGAATAGAAATGTGATGATGAAGGGTCTCAACACACTGACCCTTCTTTCTTCCAATGTTACCTTCCTTTTTTATTTGCAAATGTAATAATCAAAGCAGAGCATTATTCCCGTGGTCATATAGGCCCACCTTTGACTCTTTGTTTTTGGTCCCCAGCAAGCAATTCTGCACTAGACAATTAAAAAAGGATGAGGGACAATGATGATTGAAAGAAAAGCTGGAGAAGAACGCAGATTTACAGAAAAGGTAGAAGGTTGAGATCATAAGAATGATGCCCACAATTCAAGAAATTAAAAAAAAAAAAAAAAAGAGTTGTTTTTTGGTGATCCGCCAAGTTTGAACCCCCGACATTTTAAGACCTGGTGAAGCGCCACCATTACGGCGGCAGATATCAAAAGGATTGAAATGTTGAGAGGTGGGGTAGTGATCGAAGGGGTTGCAATGTTTCGGTTATGGGTCTCATTCCAGCCTATGTATCAAAAGGAGATATAATATGAACTAAAAAATAATGTAAGAGCTGAATATTGTAGAAGTTTTCAATGCGAGGTAGCAGTAAATTGAATTTCCAATGCATTGCAAGGGACAATCTGCAGACAAAAGGTAAGAGACTGAAGAGAAATGAGTATGTCACCTTTATATGCAAGTGCAGCACCAAGGGCAACGAAGCATACTTTTGGCACTTGAGATGGCAGATCTTTCCTGGATTGCAGTATACGTCCTGAAGGCAGTGTCATTGTCAGGGGTATGAAAAAGGAAGGCAGCATTATACATGAGAGATATGCTAGCCATGCATGCACCTTCCACACATGCTTTTACATGCTGAAACTCATGCCAATCAGGAATAATGTGTGAGACATCTAAGCTGTATATAAGATGAGCAGCACCATGAAGCGGAAATAGCACAAAATCGCGCAGGTCTACTCATCGCGAGCATATAGAGGAGATACCCCTTCCTTTCTACAAAAGACACTTGTACGTTGAATCTGATGGTCAGCTTCTTCTAAGCGATCCAGCATTTTTTGCACAGGGCTGTCCTGCCTGTTGAATGAACCATCCTGAATTTTCCTCTAGATCATCTTTTCACGGTAAAGCCCACCTTATTCATGGCTTAAGGTGTCCCAACAAATGTCCAGTTGACAAGCAACGATTTAAATAGCGGTTTTGGACGGCAATTTGCCCAGGGACCAAAACCGGTACAACCCACCCCAACTAGTCCATTTCAATGCCATACAGATCCATTTCTGTCAGTCAGGCGACTCATTTCAGGTCAAACCCAAAACTATAAGACTGGGACAGCACCAAGTCGTATCAGACATCATTTAAAACCATGTTAACAGGTGGGTGATTTAAGGGAGTGTAGGGCTAGAAAAACTTCGTACATAAGAAAAACGAAAAAGGCGCAGAAAATAAGAGGTATAGAAGAGTTGTGACTTCAAACTTACATTTAAGCTTTTTAACAAGCTCAGCTCACCCATTATAGATGCAACCTACTAAGGAAGTCTGAGAGCCTGAAAGAACCATGAATTTTGTAAGAAACAAATGCAAGCAGAAGGATACAGATAGTGTGCTTGAATTCCAAAAGAAAAATTGGAGAAAGTGATACCAAAGCAAAGCCAAACCTGATATCTTTAGCTATCACAGTGTTTCCATCTTCAGCGCCAAGATGTCGTAGTACCACTTCTTCTAAGCGGCCATCACGGTATGCATGCTGAAATAACAAAATGCATGAAATCAAGCCCTGGAAAAGTGGCAAGCTGTAATGAAACATTACCATAACAGGTATGCTACAAGTGGAAGACAAAAGACATGGAACCCATAGAATGCAATTCTTCGGGGAAAAGGCAATGATCCCTCCTGCCCTCTCAATCCCTTGAAAAGATTCACACAGGTTACAAGGAAGCTAGCACTAAAAACATGACAAAATCAAATAAGACAATTTCATGATGGAGTTCCACATTAACTAGAGATGATTTGATTTCACTACTGAAAACAGGGATGGACATTTCATATGATAAACAGCCCATTGATGCCACTAACCAGTAGTTTGCACAGCACATCCCTTCTCACAGATTATATTTGTTACCTATCATGAAACTTTATGAGAAAGCAACTGGTTCCCACCATGGAATTTCTACAGGATAAGCCTCATAATACTTGGACAGAGATCTATACTAACTTTCAATACAGTTTACACAAACTTACAGGGGAAAAAAGGGATACATTAGCTTCTGAATTTAGGATGCTTAAATTTTCTTTATGTCAGTATCACATTAGCTTAAAATCAGATTTAACTGGCTCCATTTTTCTGAATTGAACATCAACAGCAAGGCCAAAGGTAGGAACTCATAAATTCTTGTACCATTTCCGAACGGATCAAAAAGACCCACATGAATCTGCAGTGCCAATACTTTGAAATAAATATCCAAGAAATTACGAGTGGACAAAACTAAAAGATCGGCTTGAAGAGTCCTGTGAATAAATGCCATCTGCCTTAATAGAGACACCATCTCTAGCATTAAGCCACCACCATACTCACTAAGTAACCTGGCCAAATAAGCAAGTTACCTTCCTCAAGCCAAGACAAAGCCAAATGTGACTAGTAACAGAATAATCTATATGCCTTGCTCAGGAAGGATTTATATGTGGTGTGTGTGGTGGTCTCCTGTGAATGACATCGCAGGAAACCTAAATTGTGGTCTGAAGTGGTGGGCATCTCAAGTGGGCCCCACCATGATGTTTATGTGAAATCCACCTAGACCGCCAGGTGCATCACCTCATGTTAGGCACAAGTACCAAATATCAGCCCTTCCCTAATTCAGGTGGGCCACACCAAGGGAAACAATTTGGAGGGTGAGTGTCACCAGTACACTTTACAATCGAGTGATCCACCTGAATCATGGATGGACTTGGTTTTTGGACCCTAGGCCTAAACTTGGGCCACTCACCTGATGGTTGGAGTGGATTTGGAAAATACATGGTAGTGGGGCCCACCCAACTGGACAACCCTTTTTCGTAAAAGCTTTTAGGTTGCCGACTGTGGAGTGAGGCGGTCACTGCACTTTACAGTGGTGGGAAGACTTTGTGTAGCCCACCATGACATATGTGTTTTATCCACACCATCTATCTGTTTCTCCTACTCATTTTAGGGCATGAGCCCAAAATGGAAGCATATCCAAAGCTCAAGTGGACCATACCACAGAACAGTGGGAAGTGAATGCCTACCGTTGATGACTTCTTGAGGGCCATAGAAGTCTTGGATCAAGCTGATATTTGTGTTTTCTCTTCATCTAGGTCTGTGTGACCTTATGAACAGTTTGGATGACAAATAAACATCATTGCAGGCCCTAAGATGGTTTCAATGGTGGACGTTATTATCCCCACTGTTTTCTGTTGTGGGGTCCACTTGAGCTTTGGATAGGCTTCAATTTTTTGCTCAAGCCCTAAAATGAATTGGAGAAACGGTACACGATGTGGATAAAAAGATACATCATGGTGGGCCCCATGATCATCACACCACGGTAAAATGTGGTCACCGCCTCACTGCACAATCCTTGTCATGTAATACACCTAAATTACAGGCACAGGGTCATCCAATTGAGGTGGGCCCACCATCATATATTTTCTAGATCCACTCCAACCAGCAGTTGAGCGACCAAAGTTTAGGCCTAGTGACGAAACACCAGCCCCATCCATGATTCTGATGGACCACACGATTGGAAACAGTGTACTTTGATACTCACCTCAAAACAGTTTCCCCTGGTGTGGCCAACCTGGATAACGGATGGGCGTGATTTTTGGGACCTAGGCCTATCGTGGGCTGACAAATGATGTACGGAATGAAGTTTGCATACACATCATGGTGGGGCCCACCTGATCAATGCACCAAACCGTAAATTGCTTACTTAGAGAGAGAGAGAGAGAGAGAGAGAGAGAGAGATAACCGGTCTCCTGTGAGCGTAAACGGCTTGTTGTGCTAGCAAAGGGGTTGTGCTCTCAAAGGGGTTGGACGGATGGGAAGGGCTCCACCGTGATGTGTTTCCCAAATTCGCTCAACCACTAGGTGGCAAACCCATTTTAAGCCTAGGGCTCAAAAACCAGCCCCCATCCGTGATTCAGGTGGACCACACGACTGGAAACAATGTACCGGGTGACACCCACCCTCCAAATTGTTTCCCTTGTGGTGTGACCTAACCGAATTACAAATGGGCCTGATTTTTTGGCCCCAAGCCTAAGTTTGGTGTGGCATCTAATGGTTTGAGTGGATTTCACATAATCATCGTGGTGGGACCTGTAAAAAAAATCAACAGCGAACATCTCTCTCCTAATTGTTTCCTTTGGTGTGGCCAAACCTGAATCATAGGTTAGCCTGACTTTTTTACCCTGGGCCTAACATGGGATACACACATGTAATGGTTGGAGTGGATTTCACGTACACATCACAATCGCCCCCATCAAAAATCAAGGGTGGGAGTTCCCCTCCCAACTGTTTCCCTAGATATGGCCCACCTAAATTACAGATGGGGCTGATTTTTTAGCCCTAAGCCTAAAATTGGACACGCACTTGGTGGTCGGAGTGTATTTTGGAAACACATCATGGTGGGGCCCACCCGAGCCGGCTGAACACTTTGCTCGCATGGATTGTGTTTACAGGTCTCGCTTGCGGGAGACGGCTGAACGCTTTGCTTGCACAGATTGTGTTTACGGGCTCGCTCACAGGAGATGGAGACACTCTCTCTCTCTCTCTCTCTCTCTCTCTCTCTCTCAACCAATAAGATACAACTGGCCACACAACTAACCTACCATTCTAGAAAGTCCTTAGAAATTGAAGTAAAACAAAAGAACAAACTAAAAGGAAGCTGTGATGAGCATGAATGCATGGTGGCATCTCCGTATAATCAGATCCACAAAAATGTCTAGCCAGATCTGGCTGTATGGCCTAGCAGGAATGATTGTAATAAGTGAAATCTGATCCTCTGGTGGGGCCAAAACCTTGGGTATACATCTGTAGGTCCTGCTGGTGTGGGCCAATCCACAGCAATGCTTGACTTTCAGAACAGAAAATATTGTAAAATTCAACATTCTACACCAACAGAATATGGAACTTAGAAATAAGCTACAGGTATCCCTTCAAACAAGTTGCGAAAATGCATCCCAGATAAGCAAATTCTTACTAACGAAAGATGAACAAAAAGCAAGAATATGTTTAGAAGGCGAAGTACCTTGTAGAAATAACTAGTTCCAAAGGGGCATGTCCCATTTCCAATGAGCAAATTCTTACTAATTAAATATGAACCAAAAGCTAGAATATGGTTAGAAGGCAAAGTACCTTGTAGAAACAACTAGTTCCGAAGGGACATGCCCCATTTCCAAAGTCAAAGTACCTGCAATCAATAGAACTGCAAAGAAGAGAAATTAAAATCTTTCTTTGCTTTCCCAAAAAAGAGAAATTAAAATCCTCTTTTCTAAAGACTGCTACAATCCCAAGTTAAATAGCTGATATTAAGGTTGACAAGCATTTTGTTAGTGCCACAACATCTAAAGCCATAAAATGCTAATAAAATCCAACTGATTTCACAATCAGATCAGCCATGGATCCGTGTAACTAAGTCATAAAAGTTTACTGATTCGCATACAACAATGTAGTGTGTAGCACATCCATGTAAACAATACAATACAATCGAGTGGAAAATAAAAGGATACAGATCCTCATTAAATCATAATATGCCTAGTCCGTGCATCAATCCGAAGTTTTTATGGCAAAAAGCACCAGTGGGAAAATTTCTCCTCAATGATAGCCATTTGGGCCCTGCCCTTATGGAAGAAGAGATGAAACACAGGGTAAAAGACTAACAGAAGAAGAGACGAAACACAGGGTAAAAGACTAATGGAAGAAGAAACGAAACACAAAGTAAAAGACATAAACATCAACAAGAAAAAGAACAAATACAAAACAGCCTATGGAATCAAAGGTTCCTATCAATATGCATGAATGAAAGGGTAAAAGACAACTACTCTGAAGTACTTCTAGAGGTGAGGGTCAAGTTTCGTGAAGGATGTGAGATTTAAAGTAGGCCATGCAAGAGGATTTGCTTTGGGGAAGATTTTTGGATTGAGTACATGTCCTTTGAATCTAGATTTCATAGACTTTACTCTATCGCTAGGTGAAACACTCTGGTAAAATAATCATATGAGCTCATGCAAGATAAAATAGTGTAGTCTTTGCATTTTCATCCTAACCTAGGGTATATGAGTTCCCTACGGTGCTGAGCTTCTTAACCTTCTAAACGAGGTTGCCATATATGTCTTTGTGGGATCCATGCACAAACAGTTGTTTTTCTGCCACAAGACTCCTTAAGGCTTCCTGTCCAATCAGGACCATGAAGCCACCACAGACAGAAGAGTGGGAACTAGTTATGCTCCACCATGAAGCTGCCGCCAGGAAGATTGACAATCTCCAAAAAGGAAATTGCTCTTATCAATCATTTGCTTTATATGTAGTAGAAGAGATGCAGAACCAATTGATTATCTCTTTCTTAGGCACAAGACAGCTTATACATATTTGGTCCACCTTTGTCTCTTTGAAATTGATTGGGTTCTTCCAAGATGGATAGTGGACGCCTATGGATGGATGAAGTGGTGGACCTTATAAGCTTGAAGGCAGGATTTTAAGGAAGATGCCCCGGCATGCTAGCATGTGAACTATTTGGAAAGAAAGTTAGGATTTATAAAAGTTAGCTCCTCAAGTATCACTTAAGTGTGATGTAGAGGAGGTTGTTGAGCTCTACATGGAGAAGATGGACCAAAGAAAGCAACAAAGGAAGACCCAAAAGAAGGAGCTGAGGCTCAACAAAAACTATAACTTATAGGGTCTGACGACCGGCCGTCCATTTTGAGCATCAGTCACGATCGATCCTTGGACCGGTTGAATTTAGAGCAGAAGACAGCCCAGCTCGTTGGACTGTCTAAGGCCATCGACGACCAGCGGACGACCGGTCGTGGGATCTGACGACCGGTCCCTAGACCTGTCAAATTTGGACATCAAAATAGCCCAACTCGCTGGACTGTTTAGGGCTTCTGACAACCAGTCGTGGCCCCCTGCCAACTGGTCGTCCGGGGCACGGGCAGACGCGTGAACTTGCTGTTTTGAACTGATTTGTTTTTGTTTTCAATTAAGACTCTTCCTAATCTTGTTTTAGGGCTTCTATTTGGTTGCTAGACTATTTAAGCTGTTTGATTTCGTTGTTAAGGATTCATTATTCAATTTTAAGCAAAACTCTTTGAGTTTATCTCTATTTTGCTCGTGTTCTTCGAGTGCCCCTTGAGAAATCAAGCAAGATCGGTTGAGGATTCCCGATAGATTCGTGGATTCAGATCAATTATCCACAAGAGAGACGGTGATCGATCTCATTCCGCCTATGGCTGCGCCAATTTGGTATCAGAGCGAGGAACAGCTTCGGGAGGATGGCATCTAGCGAAGATTGTGGCAACAATCCCGCTGACGATGATCAAGGGATGCAGTATCTAGCGGAGAATTTGGAGGCTCTCCAGAGATCGTTTGAGATGTCTATGTGCAAGGGCTACAAGCATCTCTCGATCAAATTGCAACGACTTTGGCCTTGCAATAAGCTCCAGGGTGGTGCGCAACCGCTCGCGATTGTAGTTCAAAACAACCCAGCATTTCGTCCGGCTCTTCCAGCAGCAAATCGTCGGCCAAACGTAGTAGATTCCGTCGGTAGTGATGAAGATGTAGAGAATCTATTTGCACGGCAACCAGAGCATGGTGATGATCATGGAGGTCGCGCTGAGCGAGATTATAGAGGTAAGGCCGAACTCCTTGCCTTCAATGGTCTATTGCGTATTGAAGAGTTCTTAGACTTGTTAGCGGAAGTTAAGAACTTCTTTAAATACATGGACTTTCCAAAGGAGGAGAAGAAAGTGAAGCTTGTAGCATACAAGTTGAGATCGGGTGCCTCTGCATGGTGGGAGCAATTACAGCTTTTCCCAACCCGACAGAATAAGTTGTCAATCCGGTCGTGGCCCAGGATGCGACAACTTCTTCGATCGCGCTTCTTACCCCGCGATTATAAGCAAGTCCTATTCCAGCAATATCAAAACTGTCATTAAGGCAACCGGACTATTGAAGAAAATGCAACCGAATTCAACCAGTTATCCATCCGTAATGATTTATCAGAAACGGATGCACTAGAAGGTTGCAAGGTTCGTTGGCGGCCTAAGGATCAATATCCAGGATTGGGTACAAATGCAACAGGTCTGGACGATGGAAGACGTGCTACAATATGCTCGTACGGAAACTCAACTTGCTAGAGTTCCTACACGTCCATACCCTTCACCCCGCTGTTCCCACTACCGTTGTGGCTCAGGAAGCACCCCAGGCTAAAAGGAAGGAACCTGTTGGTGGACGTGTTCAGCCTTCCCCGACGATCACGAACCGAGCCCCAGGAAGTGGTCCATCTAGGCCTCGGCGCAACGTGCCTCCCACAGCAGGCCCGAGCCAAGCACCAAACCCCTATGCTCGTCCAAGGCCTAATCACTGTTGGCGATGTAGCCAACCGGGCCACTTATTCAATGTGTGCCCTCAACGCCTCGCGGATAACTTAACCACGAATGAAGGGGGTGGTGAGGAAGAGTTCGTCGAGGGTGAGCCCAAGATCGACGAGTATGAGCAGGCCGGTGAAGATGGTGATGATGGCACTGACTTGATAGATCAGGACCATGGTGAGCTCCTTGATAGTGAGGCGTTAATGTTATGCCCGAGGTTTGAAACTCACCCTCAGCGCCATAACATCTTCCGCACCTATTACACAGTGAATGGGAAGGTGTGTAATGTCATCATCGATAGTGGAAACAGTGAAAATATCGTGTCCAAGCTGATGGTGGACAAACTCCGATTGCCTACGACAAAACATCCAGCCCTGTACGCCATCAAGTCGATTAAGAAGGTCAGTGATACCAAGGTAACTGGACAATGCTTGATTTGCTTTTCCATTGGTAAAAGTTACAAGGATCGGTCTTGTGCGATGTGGTGGATATGGAAGTGTGTTACATACTCCTCGGTAGACCGTGACAATCATACCAAGATGAAACCCACCGAGGGCGTGACAACACCTCTACGTTTGTCAAGGACAGTCGTAAAAGGATTCTCACCCCTATGGCACCGGAGGACCATCCCGAGTCTTCCAAAGTGGAGGGGAGCTCGCTCCTTGCCATAAGAGAGTTTGTGGAAGAATCGAAAGAGACAGGCCACATTTATGCTATGGTGGTCAAGGGAGATGACCCTGGAGGTAGTACAATTCCTCCAACTCTTTGGCCATTACTGAATGAGTTCCGGGAAGTATGGCCCAAAGACCTCCCGCATGGACTTCCTCCAATGAGAGATATTCAACATCACATCAATCCCATTCTAGGGGCTAGTTTACCGAACAGGCCACATTACCACTTGAGCCCGAAGGAGAGTGAGATTTTTCATAGTTGAGTTGAAGAGTTGTTGAAGAAGGGGCTACTGAGAGAGCATGAGTCTATGCGCCGTACCGGCCCTCCTAACACCAAAGAAAGATGGGAGTTAACGAATGTGCATTGATAGCCGAGCAATAAATAAGATCACCATCAAGTGTCGATTTCTGATACCTCAGCTGGATGACATGTTGGACATGCTTGAAGGGTCTAAAGTGTTCTCGAAATTAGATTTGAGGAGCAGGTACCATCAAATTCGTATCCGTCCAGGAGATGAATGAAAAACAGCTTTTAAGACTAAAGAAAGATTGTATGAGTGGCTTGTGATGCCCTTTGGCCTGTCGAATGCTCCGAGCACCTTCATGTAGCTCATGAATCAGGCCTTTAAACCATTCACCGACAAGTTCGTCGTGCTTTACTTCGACGACATATTGATTTACAGTCAAAACGAGGAGGATCATCTAGAGCATCCCAGGCAGGTTCTCCAGGTGCTTCAGGAGAACAAATTATATCTGAACCTCAAGAAGTGCAGTTTTATGATGGACCATCTTCTATTTATGGGCTTTATGGTATCTTCCATTGATATCCAGATGAAGACATGGTAAAGGCCATTCGTGAGTGGCCTACTCCAACTAACTCCATGAAGTGCGCAATTTTCATGGGTTAGCAACATTCTACCGTCGGTTCGTCAAAGACTTCAGTTCCATTCCATTGTGGCACCACTCAATGACTGCATGAAGAAGGGTCCGTTCCAGTGGACCGAAGACGTTGATAGAAGTTTTACCGAGGTCAAGTGACGGTTGTCATCGACACCGTGCTTTGTCCTGCCGAACTTTGAGAAAGTGTTTGAGGTGGACTGCGATGCATCCTATGTGAGGATTAGAGCGATTTTGTCGCAGGAAGGGAAACCAGTAACCTTTTATAGCGAAAAGCTAAGTGATGTAAGGAAGAAGTGGTCTACCTACGAGATTGAGCTATATGCGGTGGTGCAAGCATTGCGACATTAGTGGCACTACCTCAATCTAAAGGGAGGTTGTTTTGTACACGGATACACTGGACCATCAGGCACTTAAATTCATTAATAGTCAAACTAACATCAGTCGTGTGCATGCCAAATGAGTTTCATTTTTGCAGGAGTTCACATTCGTCTTTAAGCACAAATCGGGACAACAAAACAAAGTGGCTAGTGCGTTGAGCCACCGAGCTGCTCTCCTTGTCACTTTGGCTAATGAAGTGATCGGGTTCGAATGCCTCAAGGAGTTGTACGTTGAAGATGAGATAAGGAGTTCAAAGAAATGTGGTTGCATTGCAAAGAAGGCTACCCGGGTGATTTCCATATCCAGGACGGGTATCTATTTCACGAGAGTCACTTGTGTATCCCGCAGAGTTCACTGCGTGACAAGATTATTTCAAAGCTCCATGGTGGTGGTCTTGGAGGCCATCTAGGGTCATGACAAGACGAAGGCCCTAGGTGAGGAGCCGTACTATTGGCCTCATCAAGGCAGGGACATTGGAAGAATGGTTTAGCGATGTCACACATGTCAAACATCCAAAGGACAGTCACAAAATATCGGGCTTTACACTCCATTGCCCATTTTTGAAGGTCCTTGGGAGGATATCTCTATGGACTTCATCTTTGGTCTCCCACGAACTCAGCGCGGTGCGAATTCTATGTTCGTAGTGGTAGATTGATTCTCGAAGATGGCACACTTCATACCGTGCAAGAAGACATATGACGCGACAAGTGTGGCCAATTTATTCTTCAGGGAAGTGGTGAGGTTGCACGGCATCCCCAAGATAATTACATCCGACCATGATATGAAGTTCGTTAGCCATTTTTTGCAGGACTTTGTGGAGTCGATTTGACACCTAACTTCAGTTCAGCAATGCATATCATCCTTAGACCGACGGCCAAACTGAAGTTGTGAGCAAAACATTGGGTAACCTCATTCGGTGCATCTCTGGGGACAAGCCAAAGCAGTGAGACTTAGACTTATCTCACGCCGAGTTTGCCTTCAATAACATAGGTGAACCGATCAACTAGGAGTCACCATTCCAGATTGTTTACGGGCGAGTTTCCCCGCCACGCTCTTGACTTGGTTCCCCTACACAAGTTGCCGGGAACAAGCATAGCCGTAGGGAACATGGTTGATCGTATCACGGAGATACACAGAGAGGTACGTAACAAATTGCTTGAGTCGAACAAGAAGTACAAGGAAGATGCGGACAAGCATCGTTGCGCTAAAGTCTTTGAGGTTGGAGACCAAGTGATGGTCAATTTGCACAAGGAACGCTTCCCTACCGGCACATACAACAAACTCAAGCATAAGAAGATTGGTCTCGTGCCGATCCTCAGAAAGATCAATGATAATGCTTATGATTGTTAATCTTCCAAAGGAATTTGAGATCTCCCGCACGTTCAACGTCACCGACTTATACGAATACCATGAGCTGGAGAACAACAATAACTCAAGGTCGAGTTCTTTTCAAGGAGGGGAGATTGATGTAGAGGAGGTTGCTGAGCTCTACATGGAGAAGATGGACCAAAGAATGGAACAAAGGAAGATACAAAAGAAGGAGCCGAGGCTCAATAAAACTACAACTTACAGGGTCTGACGATCAGGTCGTCCGTTTTGAGCTCAATCACGACCGGTCCTAAGACCGGTCGAATTTAGAGCAAAAGACAGCCCAGCTCGTTGGACTATCTGAGGCCATCGACGACCGATAGTGGGATCTGACGACCGGTCCCCAAACCGGTCGAATTTGGACATCAGAACAGCCCAACTAGCTGGACTGTTTGGGGCTTCTGACGACCGGTCGTGGCCCCCTACCGACCAGTCATCCGGCGCATGGGCAGACGCGTGAACTTGCTGTTTTGAACCAATTTGTGTCCGTTTTCGATTAGGACTCTTCTTAATCTCGTTTTAGGGCTTCTATATAGTTGCTAGACTATTTAAGTTGTTTTATTTTCGTTGTTAAGGATTCATTATTCAATTTTAAGCAATTCTCTTTGAGTTTATCTCTGTTTTGCTCGTGTTCTTCGAGTGCCCCTTGAGAAATCAAGGAAGATCGGTTGAGGATTCCTGATAGATCCGTGGATTCGGATCAGTTATCCACGAGAGAGACGGTGATCGATCTCATTACGCCTACGGCTGCGCCAAAGTGCGCACCAAAATTAATTGGGCCTTTGTTGCTGTAGAACTCAAAGGGATTCCTAAACCTGATCTAATCCATGAATGGCAGAGGATCATCAATGATTATTAGAAAACACACCCAAATGTGGGTTTTAGATGGCTTCTCCCTTGGGGTAGTGGAAGCTTAACATGGATGAGAGCTCGACAGGCGTAGACACCCCACATGATGCCAGTAGTTAAGACTCATTAACATCCACTCCTAAAGAGGATCTTGCACTAATCCAAATTTTGGAATCTTGCAAACTTCTATGAACTCCCATTATTACCCTATCAAACGCAAACTATGCCCAAATCCCCTTCAAACCACATCAAAAAACACCTCCAAAGATCAATTTATTGGCTCCCAGGGCAATCCAAGGGATGTGAGACCCAACCTGGCCTAGGATTGGGGCCCACATGGCCACACCCCATGTTTTTTTTTAGGCCTCCCTCGAACACGAAGAAACTTTTTCCATGTTCCAAGAAATGCTTCTTATAAAAGGGTGCTCCCTGGCACGGAGAACCTTCTCCATGTCCCAGATAGCATCCATCTTTCACAAGTCTCCAAATTCAGACTCCTATTTCTTGGATTTTCTATGTCCAATTTCTTCAATCTCTAGGTCCATCTTAAAGTCCATAAAGTTTGCTCCCAATGAGCCTGGTTTCAGCACAGTCCGATGTCCATGCGCCAAGATCTAAATGAAAAAACAAAAGATACGCTAAAATCAGTTGATTGTTGCAAGCCAGAAAATGGACTCAACTTGCAGACCTATATCTCCCTAACGCTAGGAATTCCATTCCCAAACCAAAACCATCATTTAGCCCATCAAATTAAGTTTCTAACAAGCCATAGATCACCCTGAATTCAATGCCAAAGCACTGAGATCCAATTGAAAAAACGAGATGTGCATAGGATGATTTTCATGCAGGAAACAATTTAAAAAAGGACCAATATGTCCTTGCATGGAAACCGAAAGGCCCAAATTCCACTTTCCTCCAACCTTTTGACCCGTTACCAGAAAACCTTAAGGAAGCTTAGTTTCAACCTGAACTGTCATATTAAAAATAAAAAAACTCCTAATTACATTGGATAGCGAAAATCTTGATTCTGCCCCTCTTAAGGTCTCATGGTGTACCGTAAAGGCCGTTACGTAAAGGTAACGGTGGCAACCGTTACACGTTATGGGGTTGTAAAGGCCGCCACCCGTAACGGCCCCATAACGGACCATTATCGGGCCGATACAAGGTTTTTTTGAACTTTTTTTCAATAAGAAAGAGAGAGAGAGAGAGAGAGAGAGAGAGAGAGACCGTAAAGGCCGTTTATGACCCCCGTAACAGTCGTTACACCTTGTATCGTAAAGGTAACAGTGGTGGCCGTTACGGCCACCATTACCATTACAAAATACTTTGCAAGCTCTAGGATTTTTACAAATGCCAAAATCTTGTCCCCCCTAATTCACAACCTCCTAAAAAGCTCCTAAAATGTTTCCTCCATCCTAACAAACATTAGAACCCCCTCAATTTACATCCAAACCACCCAACCGTGAACCAACTAACCAGGATAGTGCCACTTGTTACCCATCCTACCCCTTAGCACACCCTCATCCTTCCCTCAAATTGAAAGCCTACTCCTCAAAACCTATATAAATTGAGCCCTTTTTCTCCAAGAAAGAAGCCCTGGCTCTTTAAATGTCTAAGTGCTAGAACCCATATAAAAAACATTTCCATAGTACGAGAAAATTTTTGCAAGAATACAGAAAATTCAAGGCTCATACAATGAAGAGGGAGAAGATGAATCGGGAATTAGGAGCTTGGGAAGCTCCTCTCTTAAAGGCTAAGGAGTACAGCTCTACTCTCTGGAATGGTGGACCGTGGATTTGAAAACCTATAAAGAGAAGTATTCACTTGTTCTTCCTTCCCTCTCACTTCTCTTTGAAATGCAAGCAAGGCAAGAGCCTTTTTTCGTGTAGCCTCTACAGCTGTCCTAGGAGTCCATCTCATGCTCAAAATACATCAAAGGGCAATGGATCAATCACTGATTTTCCACATTCCTTCCGTCCTATATTCTTCCCATTCCTTTCTCATTTGTATCCCCTTTTTCTTTATTATTTTGGGCTAAATCAACTGTTTGTTGAAATTCCAGTTTTGGAATCTCAATTCTCCAAAACTAGAGACCAGATTTTATGCAGGTGGAGAAGGGGTTACATGAAGAACTTTTTCAAAGAACTTTCCAAAAGTGAAAAGGTTCGCTCTCCTTGACTTTCGCAGAACATAACAAGTATTCAAGTTGTCCTTAAAATATAGCTTTAATTAGCTAGTGGATACTCCTAAAGCTGACTTTAGTCTTCGGCAATGTTGCCATTCCATCAGCAATGGGTAATCTCAAGGCAACTGGGATCGAAGATGTGTTGATAGACAAACATACTTCTATTAAATTTTCCAGGCCGGTTGGTATCAGAGTCTTAAATAGAGGGGAGTGCTTGGTTTTATCAAACTCCTCAATTTCAACTATTAAATCAATCGAAGTTTCAATGAGTTTAAGGGCCCGTTTGGTTGGCATTTGGAAACCCGTTTCCAGCCTAAAATCTGGATTCCAGTAGAATCCGATTTTAACTGGGGTGTTTGGTGGCAAGTTTCAATGAAAGAGGATTCTGTCTGGAAACCTAAATTGAGTGGAACCCGGATTAGTGGAAACGGTGTGGGCGACCGTTTCTACGGAAGGGAAAAGAGGCGGAAGTGAGCGTCACCACCTCCATGTATGCGTTGTACATCTATGTTGTATATGTTTTATATCTCCATGGTCCTTTAGTTTTGAAATCTCAATTAAGGGCATTGGACAAAAAATGAGGCAGATCTAAATCTCAAGTGGACCACACCACAGGAAAACAGTGTTGATAGAATGTCCACCATTAAAAACTTCTTAGGGCCCAATATAATGTTTATTTGCCATCTAATCTGGCCATCTGTCTAGCAAGACTATAATAGGCCAGGGGTAAGGTTCTTAGGTGGATCTGAAGCCCAAGTGGGCCATGCCACAACCAACGGTTGGAACACAATCTGGATTGCACTGTTTTCAACCAAACAGCAAGTTATGGATGAAACCTGGGTTCCACTCTAGTTTCTACAATTTTGGATTCCAACAGTGGAATCTAGATTTTCTCTAGAATCTAGGTTCTGCAAACAAACAGGCCCTAAAGGTTTCACAGAGTGACTGGAAACTTGCATTTACATCTTAACAAATAAATAATAGCACTGCGCATTTATGATACAAGGCCCTCCAAATTGAACTTTTCCAATATGATTGCTTTACTAGATTTTATTGTATAAAATACATAGCCTTGAGATTGTTCATTACAATCAAATATAGGTTTTTTAGTAATTTTCTCAAAATACATATCCTATAGTACCTATGGTTACAATTCTACCAGACATGTCCCAATGTGTTTTATCTTTCTAACAAATAAAACCACGTAAAAGAAGATATCACCAGCTGGTGCCAAACAGAAAGCAAATAAAAAAAATTAATCCTAATAAATAGACAGATAAAGATAGGAATATCACAATACCTCAGTTTGGCTTTATAGTTATCAATTATCTCTTGCTTTTCTTCCTTTGTGGAATACCAAATGACACTTGGAATGACAAAGTACGAGAGTTTGCGACATATTGGACAGGCCCTCAACGCACTGTTGACATCCATGCCAGAGGTCGGAGAATTGCTTCGCCAATTCCGAATACATGATATACAGAATGGATGATCACATTCAGATAGCAAACCAAACTTCCTTTCTGCAGGAGTAGCTTTCGAAAGCACTCGATCCAGGCATACACTGCATTCTATCTCTTGACTATGCCTCAATGCTTCAAGGTATTTTTTATTTTTCTGACACTGTCTTATATGTTCATCTCTTTCATCAGGCCTGTATGGATGCAGGCAGTGCTTTCCACAGGTGGAACATAAATCTCCATGAATATGGGGACATCTTTCACCATGAGGACACTTACCAGCAGCAGCAAATGAACAAATAGGTCGGTCGGAGGGTCCAACCAATTTAGAATTGTCACCATTCTCATTTTCTGGTATGGTATTATCTTCAGAATCTTCACCCCATGACGGTCTACCTGGAGGGAAAAATGGTTTACTCAAAGCTGAAAGCTCCGTAGGATTGCTCAAGGCTGGTGCAGTTTCCCCATTCAAAGCAATTTGAAATGTACGTGTGACTTGATCAGGATCTGAAACCACATGCAGATAAGAATTCGACGATGATGAGACAGAAGCCTGTGGACGAGAAGCTTTCACATGGTCATACCTACAACGGCTGCCAAAAGAGCACACTCCTTTCTGATAAAAGGTGCATATCTGTGACCATAATCAACAAAAAATGACAAAGATTGAGGATTATAAACTATCCTGGGCACCCTGGAATATCTAACAGGAAAAACGAATTAGGATTATATATTCTTACATTGTTTGCCTGATCTTTCCAATCGTGTGAAAATTCACAGTGTTCCCCTTTTAGACATGCCCCGTGTGCAAAGAACTTGCAGAGAACCCTGGAGAATCATCCACAAATAATGAGGACAGCAAAAGCTTTTTCTTTTCTTTTCTTTTTTTCGAAAGTAGACAGCAAAAAGTATTTTGACAAAATTCTACTGATAAATCAAACACCTAAAAGATCTTTGAAGTTTGTGCAAAGAAAATAGCACTTTGCTTACAAGTAGGATTGCAATTGACTTTTTTCTATGACAAAAAAAAATCTACCAGTGAAGATGCAAAAAAGCCTCTAATGCTCAAATAGAAGGTATAGAAAAATTGTCCAACCAATGCCCAGAATTCATGGGCAATAGCATCTTCTTAACTGCTCAAACAATTTGCTTTTCTCTATCTTTTTGCCAAAATGTTGGCAATTTAATATCATGGATCTCATTGAAGATGGAGAAAAGCCTCCTCCAAAGCTCAAATAGTGAGAAGCTGCCCAAGAAATAACATTTCTGAAATCACTTTCAACCATACGGTGACGATACCAAAGCCTCAAAAAAATATCTTAGTGCATGTATCAGGCAGGCAAAAAGAAAATAAGAGTATATTATTATCGTGGACATCTCATCCAGCAACACTTTGCATAAACAATGATCTAGGGAATGTTGTCTAGTGAATATCGAGGTTCATCAAGAGGGCAATTTTGCTGTCACAGTTACCAAAGTTGTAAATATTTTATACGCAAAAATGTAGTGAGTAGAATCCATCACTTTTCCACATACTGAAATAAACTTGCAAGTTGTGGCTAAAAGGCCGAGGAGACCCACCAGCATTCATGCTGCATGAACGCTGGATTTTTCTGTAGACCATGCAGTGGATAAGGGAGCTGCAGCTATGTAGAACCTAGCTTTTCTTGGAAGAATGTAAAACATACCCTCACTACCTGACTGATGATTTTTTTTTTTTTTGGGATAGTAACTTAGTACACATGTCCCACTGTTAGTGCGCACACACCCACACTGTTAGTCACACTTCAATGTTAGCCACCCCCACGTTGGGAATCAACACCAAGACCTCATTGTTGAAACGAGGTTATCTTCACTCAGTCTACCACTGTCCCAAAGGTGTGGGTGTTGAAATTTGATGCCAAAGGTTTATACATTCCTTCACATCACCTATCTTCTAGGTTTATACATTCCTTCACACCACCAATCTTCTATTAACATGTGAAATGGCAATTCTCAAGAAGTACCTTGTATCCTTCAAAGAATAATTCATTCTTAGATTAAGGAATCTCAATAAGCATCTTCAAGAACACAGGATCACACAGAATTACCTAGGCTTTCCGTTGTTCCTTCTGTTGCCTCAAAAGGAATGTGTTTTTTCAATGGTTTAAGTGCTACTAGAGGGGTCTCTCTCTCTCTCTCTCTCTCTCTCTCTCTCTCTCTCTCTCTCTCTCTCTCTCTCTCTCTCATGGCCACATTTCTTTTCACCAAAGGAAACCATCACCCAGTAGCACTTTACACAAACCCAATTACCCATGAACCAGTTCCAACATAATCATTTGAAATTATTCTGATAAATCAGCATGTACCAATCAATCTACCCAAACTCCAAAGAAAATGATTAACAAAAGGTTCTCCTACATTAATTATACAACACACATCTACAGTTCAACATGTAAACTTTATGACGGTTCAAGTTTTCTCAATATCCCTTCACATCGCTAAGACAAAAGAAAATAAACAAATAAAAACCACAAACAAACTTGATTTCCATCCTTTCCGGTGTGACTTGGCCGCAAGAAGTTCCTTCTATGGGTGTTTTAACAATCTCTGTAAAGAGTTAATGACCAATTTAACCTTGTGGCAATCAAAATAATAATTCTTTATTTTATTTGCAATGCATAAATTCAAAAGATTGTGAGTTCTGTTTTAAAAATGCATTTAGTAACAACCAAAAATCATAAAAACTTCGAGTTTTACAAATGCCCTTTCTTAAAGGTAAGGATAAATTTGTTGGCAACAAAAAAACTTTAGAAATTCCCAAAAAGATCCATACCAGAAAATGGGATCCCCAGGAATGATTTGATAGATTTGCCCTTTTTTTTTACTTTTTTTTCTTTCTTGTTGTTGTTTTTTTTGGGGGGGGGGGGGGGGGGGGGGGGTAGTAGTTTCTTCGGACTAGTTGGAGAAATTTCCGTTAGTCAATCAACGAGGCCTCTCTAGGTCCATCTCTAATCATCAGCCTATAGTTTTGGAGATGCCGATAAAGAATTGGGGGCCAAAGCCTTTTCGGTTTGAGATAGCCTGGCTAGAAATAGAAGGCTTTAAGTAGCTGGTTGCTGAATGGTGGTGGGTTTCTTTGGATGAGGAAGGTTTTACTGGTTTCAAATTTGGCCAAGCATTGAGCCTTTTGAAGGAAAAGATTGACATTTGGAAGAAAGAAGTGCTTGGAGCTCGAGGGGCTGACTTTGAAAATACAGCAAGGGAAATTCATCATCTTAACCGGAAGTCTATCAGAAGAAGATAGAGAAAAGAGATCTAACTTATAGTTGCACTATGCTAATTGTTCAAAAGATGAGGAAATCAAGTGGCATCAGAGATCTAGAGCGGTTTGGCTAAAAGGGGGACAAAAACACTTCCTTTTTTTCATAGAATAGTGAGTGCTCAGGGCTCATAGCAACAAAATTAGCAGTTTAGTCATTGACAATGAGATAACTATGGACTAAATTCTATTGTTAACTTCTACAAGAAGTTGTTATCGGGTGATCAGTGGAACAAGCTGAGGCTAGATAAACTTTATTTTAATAGGGCAATCGAGTGAAGATGCTTCCTTTCTTGAATCAACAATTGATGAAGATACAGTAAAAGAAGCCCTTAGCTTGATGTGCAAGCTCCTGGTCCGGAAGGTTTTCCGATGCACTTTTTCCAAAGTTTTTGGTCTATGATTAACGGTGATTTGATGTACTACATTTCAGAATTCTTTGAGCACGGTCATCTTTGTAAGAAGCTTGCGGCTTCTTTTATAGTTCCCATACCTAAATTAGAAGGTGCGGAGCAGCTGAAAGGCTTTAGGCCTATTAGCTTTATTGGAGGCGAGGCCTTATAAGATTCTTGCCTACGTCATTGATAACAGATTCCAGAAAGTGCTTTCCTCAGATATCGCAGAGAATCAAGGAGCCTTCATCATGGGTACATAAAATTTGGATAGTGCTCCCATCGCTCATGAATGTATTGACTCCAAGCATAGGGAGCAAAAGAGTGGCATAGTGTGCAAATTAAAATTAGAAAAGGCCTACGATCATATCAAGTAGACATTCTTGGATTATATGTTGGATAGATTAGGGAGTGGTCGACCAACGAGTGGTATCTCAGTTGGCCCGGACCCCGCGCCTCAAGAAGAGGGAGGTCTTGAGTTCAAGTACTCTCGTTGGCCACCTCTCAAAGGTTTACCTGAAGCGTGTGCGTTGGAGGGTTTGCACGTGCCCCGGAGATTAATTAGATGCTCTAAGAGGTCTGGATACCCTGGTCATGAAAAAAAAAGAAAAAAAAGATGAGGGAGCGGTTCGAAATGGAGGGGGTGGATAAGGTATTGTGTCCGATCTATTTGTTTCACCATTACAATTAACGTTTCCGCAAAAGGTTTCTTTAAGGCGTCTAGAAGTCTAAGGCAAGGGGATCCTCTCTGTCCCTTCCTTTTCATCATTATTAGCGAGGCGCTTAATAAGATGATACACAAAGGGAAAGAAAAGGGTTTCATTATTGGGTTCCAAATTGCGAACAGGGACATGGATGTTAGCCATCTTCAATTTGCAAATGACACTTTTATTTTGCAATGTGGATGCAATGTTTGTAGACAATTTGCAAAAAAATTACAGTTTGCTTTGAAGCAATTTCGGGTTTGAATATCAATGTGGTGAAATGTGAATGCTGGGAATTCATGTGAATGACGAAGATTTGTACTCCGACCTTGCGAGGGTCTTTGGTTGTAAGGAGGAGGCATTCCCTTCTTCGTATCTAGGTTTGCCCCTTTGTATTGGGAAACCTATAAACCATCTTTGGTACGTGGTTATAGAAAGAATAAAATGGATGCTATCAAGCTAGAAATGATTTTACTTGTCTTTGGGAGGACGCTTAACTCTTACTAAGGCGACTTTCTCTAATATACCAATTTATTTCATGTCTATATTCAAGTGCTTAAAGGTGGTACCAGCGAAGCTTGAAAAGTTAAGAATGGACTTTTTTTGGAAGGAAGCCTCAGATGGTAGAAATTTTCACCTTCTTAGATGGGAAGTGGTTTGCAAGCCGATTGATTTGGGGGAGTATGGTGTTAAATGGTTGGAGTCCATGAATCTTGCGCTTCTTGGCAAACGATTGTAGAGATTTGGTTTTAAATCCAGAAGGCTATGTGGGGAGATTATAATGAGCAAGTAAGGCACTCAGGAAGGAGGGAGGTATATGAAGCGATCTTTTATTTATATCACGCCTCTGGTCTCTGGAAGGCAATTGCGTCAGTTGAGCATTTATTTCGTAAAAGGGTAGCTTTTGCTCTTGGGGATGGTCATCACATTTGCTTTTGGGTTGATATTTGGTGTGGAGATCGAGCGCTTTAAGAACTTTTTCCTAGCGCTGGCTCTTCTGGCACTAGATAGGTCCATCTTGGTGGCCGGGTGTCACTCTATTAGTGGTGGTGGTGTGGTTTGGAGTCCTCCCTATCGTAGGAATATAATGGACAGTGAGATCTTTGATTTCGCTACTTTATTGGAACGCCTGGAGAGGGTGGTTGCTGATCATCAACTAAATGACTTGATGATTTGGTCTGCTCATAGGTCGGGTTGATTTTCAGGGCGCTCTGTGTGGTTGATCATTGATATTCCTCGGAACTCAAGTCCTCCTCACCGCCTCCAACAGTGGTTTTATGGAGCCCCTCCGAGAGCGGTTGTCTTTGTCTGGTTAGTTGGGAAAAAGAGAGTTCTTGTAGTGGACAATCTACAAAGGAGATCCTTGATCCTTCCAAATATTTGTCTTCTATGAATGAAGAATGCAAAGTCGATCAATTACCTTTTCATTCATTGTCCTTTTGCTCACAACGCGTGGGAGTTTTTTCTGGTTTTGCTTCATACCGATTGGGTGATGCCAAAGTTGGTTGAAGCCTTGTTGTGCGCTTGGCACGGGGCAGATGTTGGGAAGCTTAGGAAAGCAGTGTGAAGGCTCATTATTATGGCTATGGTCCATTTGGAGGGAAGGGAACAACTGATGTTTTCAAAATGAAAGCTCCTTGATAGAAGAGGTCATTCACAAAGTCAAGGGTCTTGGATTGGATTGGGCTCCTTATGTTGGTGCAATGAAAGTTGTTAATCTTTTGATTTATGCTTCTGTGTTGTATTCTTTTCCCACCTCCCGATGGACATTTTAATAAATAAAAAAATTAATCCTCTATTCAATACTGAACTCCAACAAGTTTCAAATTTCGAAAAATGGCCTTACATCAATAGAACGTAAATGTACATATGTGTATATAAGAATAAAAAAAATCCAGTACCCAAGATCAAAAGAACTATACAATTTATATGATAAAATCAATGTTAACATGAAATCTGTCTCATGTCCCATGTGTAGGACATCCACACTGTGCAAAGATGGGCCACCTTGAAGATCACCTTGCAAAAAAATACATGAAAAGTTCACTCATCCAACAAGGCCCCATGCAAGTAAACAATTGATGCTTTAAACTAGACCAGCTGGCAATCTGATTAAACATACTTGTGTGGCCCCCTGATGAGTGGACCAAAATGATTTTTGCACCAGGTGATAATCAAGGCAAGGCCCACCCTTCTTCGCAGTTCAAATACCCAACACATGCGACATGCTGCAAGTGAAAAAGATTGTTATGCTAATCATTTGGCCAGCCTAAAAAAATGTACAGCTAAGCAAATTCGTGTCGAGAATTGGTTGAATTCCAGCCATTATTAAATGATTGTCTTACATGTCACACATGTGCATCATGTCAGCAAAGTTGATGCGATTTGCCTCTTCAAGCCCGTTTTCCTGTGAATATACATAGTAGAATTCCTGGCTATTCTTTCCCAGCATCCAACCACAGTTTCTCCATTCCACATAACCAAATTATTAGCAATTCATATCTCGGAATTGCATTCTTGAGTAATTCCCAAATTACAGGTTGCCAAACGACACCTAACCTACAATCAATTGTATGTGATAAATACCCCTTCAAAAAAGGATCGATAACCTACAACAGGCTGTAGGGAACCTTATCCTCCAAACCCTTTTTAGCAAGCATTTTACCATTGAAAAAGAAATATCGTATTTTCAAGGGAGAAATTGAAGAGCAAATGGGATGTATCATACAACCGCTTGTAGGTGGTAAAAGGAAAACATGCAGGAACAAAGAACCTAATCTAAGAATCATCAAACCCTAAACTTTACATACTCAGACATTGAAAACTTATCCAGATTAGGGGGGGAAATCACAGAGAAAACTTGAAAAAAAAAAATCAAAATAAAGAGATTAAGCGCTGCTCAGACAGAAAAAATAACGCGATGAGATTTTCAGAAATTGAAGAAAAAGAGGGGGAAAAATCACCTCTTCGGCATGGCGGATGGAGATGAGGCGTGTATGTTCGAATTTTCGAAATCGAGGCGTTGGAGAGAGAGAGAGAGAGACGGAGCGTAGTTGCCGGAATCGGATATAAAGGGGCGGAAATTTATGTATTTCTAGGGTTTTAGTGGTTCATTTTGAGGGAGGCAGATTGGGTACTACCATGTCCGTACCAAGGAATGGACAGGGGCTCTGAGGGGCCACCGTGAAGTATTAGTTTTATCCACACCGTCCATCCATTTTTTTCATATTACTTTATGATAAAATAACAAAACTTAGTCATATCCAACGCTAAAGTGGACCACACAGCGGGGATTAAACAAACGCCGTTGAAAATTTCTTGGGGGCCACAGAATTTTTGTATCTACATGATATTTGTTTTGTACCTTCATCCAGATATATGTGACCTTCTGAACAGGTTGGATGGAAATTATCCACAACCGTAGGCCCTACGAAGGTTTCAATGGTGGATGTCGTTCTCACCGCTGCTTCATGTATTGTGGCCCACTTAAGCCTTTTGATCAGACTTATTTTTATAGCTGTTTCCTAAAATGACATGGGAAAATGAATGGACGGCGTGGATAAAACTCATACATCACAATGGCCTTTGTAGCCCTGTCCATTCCTGGGCAGCATATTAGTACCCAATCCGCGTCCATGCAACAGCCAAGTCCACTCATGGGAAATTGCAAGAACGTCGTAAACTTTCAGAATCCGATGTGTCAAATTGACGATTACAAAAATTAGAGAGCGAGGGAGAGTAGGGTTGCACCATGGGATACTGGGTGGTAAACCCAAGCTCAACCAGACATCGAGAGGACCTAATCTGTAGTCGACCCTGCCTGAATTCCAACTCGAAAAGTGAAAAGACCCGAGCCAAATTCTTGTGATTATTTCCTACCCAGCTTAACCTAATCTGAATTTTCTCAACTAGAAACTGATCTGATTTCAAATGTAGTTGGGAGTCCTATGACCACCTAATAACCTATCCTGAACCCGGGCGGTCACTTTTTTTTTTGGGGGGGGGGGGGTTAGTACACACACCATTGTTAGTACACCCACCTACCCCTGTCACACTTCAATGTTAGCCACCCCCACTTTGGGAATTGATACCATGACCTCAGTGTTGAAATGAGGCTATCTTCACTCAGTCTATAACTTGAGCTATGGATCTGAGGGCGTAACTTGGGTGGCCACTTATGTTCGGGTTAACTTGATCTTAAGTCGCAGCCCTTAGAGAGAGACAATGGAAGAGAAAGAGATATACAAGAGAGTTATGAAGGAGAGTCCATGTGTCGACTACATAAATAGAGTGTGTACGGATGCTACATGAAGAGAGACAATGAACGCATTGGATGCACGTAGAGAGGGTGGGAGAGAGGATTGTGTTATGGGATGAGCTTACCTCTTGCTAAGACAAGCCTGAGCGGCGAGCACAGCAACTGAGCTGACCTCTGCACCGCTCATCGCTGTTAAAACTGGGACCACACGGCCAAAAAAGCTCCCCCCTTACTGCTACAGACTTGACCCGATCCAACCTGATCTAGGTTGAGCAGCCAATCCAACCAAGCAGCATGTAGGAGGCGAAGTGTGGACACTGGCGCAAGAATACAAGCCCATCACCTGCCCCCATAAATACGGCAGGTGAGGTGGAATAGCGCTTGTACCAACTCTCATTAAATGTGGCAAGGGCAATCATGGCCCCTACACTCGCCCGTCCATGCCTAGCACAGGCATAGGGCCCCCTCACCAAGGATACAATGACTGCAGCAAGGGAGCCCATGCCACCTCACTTATCCCATCAAACCCCAAGCACTAGTAGGGGGCTCCAACCTATAAATATTCCTACCTTACTTGACCAAGGTACACAACTCTCAACACTAAGCCGACTTGTTGCCTATTCTAACTCCCAACCTAACTTAGGCATTGGAGGGTCCCTAGCCGCATCGCGGCACCCCCCTCTCTCGCCCCTTCTCTTTCGCAGCATTGCAGGACTTAGCACGGTGAACACCTTCAACACGTGAATACCTCCAGACGAGTACTCACTCCTACGCATTGCCGACTTAACCATATTCAAGTGACAACATATTATAAAATTAAAAACACACACATTCACACTCTATCATATGTAACATGAGTAGCTATAGACAATTTTAGCCACACAATAATATCTTGAGTCTCTCCTACATCTTTTGTGCACTGAAGTCATGCTTTCCTTTAGAACTCTCTCCCTTTGTGTAATTATGTGTTTTACATCTCATTATATATAATGTATCTGCCTATCCACACCACCCTATATTCCTTTTCTCGTATCATTTTAATTTATGGGTCCAGAAATGAGACAGATCCAACGCACAAGTGGACTACCATTGGATCTGTCTCTTTTTTGGACCCATACCTTATAATGATATGAGAAAAGGGATGGACACATGGATAAACAAATACACCATAGTGACCACCCCCATAGATTGCCCAGACACGGCTAGAGAAAGGTGGGAGTATGACGCCATCCGGGTCGTGAACAATCACAATTATTACTAGCAAGGAATATTGCACGGGGTGAATGCACTTCTTGTGTTGCATGGTGCCCTTGGCAGGGTGGGTAATTAAGAGGGTCTATTAATTTATTGCAACATCAGAAAGAAGGTTTTCTTTTTTGAAAATCACATGCTATATGTCCAACTTCCACTCGGTCCATTTGGTTTACTTGTGGATGTTATGACTTGGAGCTAAAGCTTTATTATTAATAGAGAAACTTCGATACTCTGTCAGCGTGTGATGGTTGATACTCATGCAAGTAACTTTAAATAAGCCATAAAAAATTTGAGTTACAATTTTGACAGATGTTTAATTTCCATAATTGCCGATTGGTGGAGATTCAATGGACGGTTGTAATGAAAAATATCCAGCAAATAGTGCCCACTAATCAGAGTTTATGATGGTTCATTCAACCTGAATTTTGGGCAGGTTCTCTCATTTTGGACCGTTTAGTTGGGAGCTAACGCATTATACATGTACCATTGCTGAGTGTCTCATTACCAACCGTAACGGTCCGCCAGAATATCAATTAACCCGTATTGCAGTGGGGATAGTGCTGTCAACGGGCCGGGCCTAGGGTAAATATCGGCCCGGATTTTGAACTGTTTAGGGCCAGGCCGTCAGGCCATCCCTATTCAAAATTCTGAATATTAAGGCCCGAGACCAGCCCATTGACACCCTAAGTGGGGAGCAGATTGCCTGTGACAGAGCTTGGAACAAGCTCAACGTGGCATGTACCTGTCATGTCTACATTGGTGGAGAGCACTTTGATGTTAGAAGAGACCTGCCATGCCAGCAAGCTTGACACAAGCCTCATTTACTCTCCACCAATACTAACATGCCACTTATTAGCTTGTCTCGAGTTTGTATAAGCTTGGGTAAGTACCTAATCTACTTCCTACAAACACACTACACTAGAGCGTATGTTTTCAAAGATAGATTGGACAGGTTTTAAAAGTAAGGCAGATCTGAAACTCAGGTGGGCCACACCAACAAAGCAGTGGAAACAAAAATGTCCACCATTGAAACCTTCTTAGAGCTGCCCATGATGTTTACATTCCATCCAAACCGTTCATAGAATTATTAACACCCAGATAAAATGTAGAAAAGAATATCATCCTGATACAAAACTTTTGTCACCACTAAGCGTTCAATACTCACTGTTTCGTGCGGTATTGCCCACCTGAGTCTTGGATCTGCGTGATTTTTAGAATCCTATTCTATAGTGGTCTTCCAAAACAGATGGACGGAGTGGATTTGTCATGGACATATCTATGGCCCATACAGCTCCAGGCGGTCACAGGCAATCCGCTCTCGGACGGGCCAAGCCCAAGTTTCACCACGCCACCGTACATGCAGAACCATTTCAGAAGATCTAGACCATCCATTTGATGGATTTTTCCTGGATGTGTTACAATGGGAATCTTGCAATGAAATAATGAACGGTATGGATCACGGTTTAGGGGCTGCTGACGGTCAATCATCTATTGAAGTGCCGTTCGATTAATTCTGAGAAGTGGAGCATTATGTATAACGTAGATGGCGGCTTATCTGAAATTCGTTTCTCCTCAATTTGTGAGTGAGAAATGCTCCGGCTCCACATCCTGGTGATCTCGCGCATCATGTGAGATCTGGGCCGTCCATTTTGCCGCACCCACTGTTTTCCGTGGATAAAATGTCATGATTGTCTGATCATCCGGTGGACCACACATGAATGAAAAAAATGGATGGTTATGAATGCTGACTGACGGTACAGAGGCAATGCCCAGTCTGATTTTCAGTCCACGGAATGTATATCTTGGGATCGATCCGATCACCTGATGAACGGTCGTGATCTCGTAGAATGATTCATATGGTCCTCACTAATACTCCTGCGCGTAGGCATGCTCCAAATTTCTTCTCCTATTCAGTCAAGAATGAGAAAGAGTTGAATTTCTTTACCATGGGGCCCACCTTGATGTATTTATTTTATATCCATGCCGTCTATCCGTTTTTATAGATCATTTTAAGGCATGATCCAACAAATGAAGCAGATCCAAATCTCAAGTGTACCATACTATATGAAAAAGTGGTAATTGAACGCTCAACCATTAAAATCTTCCTAGGGCCTACAGTAATTTCCCCCATCCAAACAGTTTATAATCCGTTTATAAGGGGAAAAAAAAAAAAAACATGGATGAAGGGAAGAAACAAATATCAGCTTGATTCATAGCTTTTGTGGCCTAAAAAAAGTTATTAATGGTCATTCGCTATTGCTTCCTAAGGTATGGTCCACCAGAGACTTGGATCTGTTTCAGTTTTGGGCTCATGCCCAAAATGACCTTGAAAAATGGATGGACGGTGCGGATTTCGAATACATACATCATGATGGGCCCACGGTATGGGCAGCGCCATCTTGGGTGAGGCCGAATTTCCTTTTCGTGCAGTTTTCCTTGGATGAAATGTTTTCCTTTCTACGTCTGCCTTTTGGCTTCTAACAATGAAACTTGATCAAGCAAGGAAGACCATCAGCCTGCAAGCAGTGAAAGCAAGGAGTTTCATGATGTAATAACATTTGTAAAGACAATTCAAAGAAACATTTATGTTATGTAATTTACGATTCATACATCTCAAAATTCTGCCTAAATGATGATCATAGTATCTGCACCTAGATTCATTTTTAATTTTCACATCTTATCAAATATAATAATTTCCCCAAGAAACACTGACAATCATGAAAATCCATCGTTTGCTCTTGAGAATTTTAATTAAAAAGAATTAAGTGCTGGTGGTGTATGTCAAACTCACAACTCAACCAAACTGGCTAACAGCATTTACCAGCTGACAATGCAGTGTCCTGTGCACAAAACTGCATATTTTTATATTCATACTATTTTAAGTGACTATTATTAGTTTAACTAAATTCCTAGTTTAATCATTGAATCGAGTTGAATCTATCTTTGAGTTGACCCGACCCAGCTGGATATCGAATCGAGTCTAAGTTTTCAAGTTTCTAAACCATGCAGAAATCGTTTACTACGAGCACCGGGAGCAAAAACAACCCTGTTTAAGTTCCTGCACCTAAAAAGTGCTTAGTTTTTCGGGTCCTAAAATCCATGTTTAAATTCCTGTACCTAGAAGGCACTTGGTTTTTCAGGACTGAAAATCCCTATTTAAATTCCTTTACCTAAAAAGTGCTTGGTTTTCAAGACTAATATTACAGAGCCTTCAGTCGTCTGCCCTTGTGACAGAGAGTGATATGAAAGTGGCCAACAGAAGCTTACCCTTCTGCTGTAAATATAACACCTTTGTGTGGGATATGGGCCATTCATCTGATGCTGCGCACCATTTATGTAATGTCAATTAAAACTTTGGCAATTGGATGATCAATTGGGCAAAAGCTTTATGAGCAAATGGATGGTTACAATTTAAAATTGGTGAAATATCCAAGACCAACAGCCATGTGTTTCCTACCTGATTTCCAGAATATAATTTGTGGGACTGGTCACATACCTTGTAGGGCCAAAGATTGGATGGTTAAGATTGTAATACATGCAGGTCGTAGGTGTTAGGAAAGCTGGTAGCAAAAGCCGAAACGCGTGGAGCAATGCGAGATCAAATGAGAAACACTATGAAATCAATCACACACAAGCATTCACCACAAGAGAATCCGATTTTACGTGGAAAAACCCCTCAACGGGTAAAAAACAACAGCACAAAGCGATTGACTATGAATATCAGAATATTACAGAGATTGACAGCTCACAAGCAAGGAATAAATAGAGAAAACCCCAAGTTCTCTCTCGCATAACTCTCTTGCCTCTTCTTAACACGGTTAGGAAACCTTAGACACCTTAGGATTATCATTTAAGTCAGATTACAACTCCTTAAATAAGCAAAACTCCGAAAATAAAAACATCTTGCGCAGTACTGCGAGCTGCGCAAGAAACCTGTGCGCACGTCTAACCGGTCGACCACCGGTCGGCCAGTACACAGAACAGTCCAGAGGATTCACGCCATTGTTGCCTCACCACCGACCGGTCGGAGCCCCTAGCAGACTGGTCGTCCGACCGGTCTAGGGCAATACAGATCCTTTCCGAGGGGGGGGCTCCACGTGTATCTGGGGTCACGTCGTCAGACTGGTCGCCCGACCAGCGATCTGAGCACCCAAAACGTGCACAACAGTTTGAAAGCTACCCCAACAATCTCCAACAAGGCTTTAAACGACGAATTAACACCATTATCACAATGCCATCTCATCTTCAATCATAGCTCCACCACTTCTCGTGCCACCATCGACTCTAACCTTGCACATTCACGCCATTTTCCGCTCTTCTCATGTGGGCCCTTGGGCATTTGTCACATACAAGCAACCGTGGATCTCGCTGCTGTTCCCGCAGCTCCACCGTAAATTATGCTTCTGATCAACATGTAAAGATGGCCACACCTCCGTGCCTTCATACACACGAGTGTCCCTTTCTTCTACGGTATTGGCTCCCTAACCTTCTTGTCGAGCCTTGTCCACTCATCATCTTTTATAGCCTCGGGTCGCTTTCCAAGAGCTTCATAAAGCCTTTGCTGAACTATGAAGGATTCAACATTCACATTCCATAGCTCAAAGTTATTTTTCCCGGAGAACTTCTCTACCTCGAACCTTGCGCCCGATCTCATCTTCTCGTCTCATATTTGAATTCAACTCCACCCCAACTTTAGCTCTGATACCACTTGTTAGGAAAATCGGTTGCGAAGCGGAAGCCGAAACGCGTGGAGCAATGCGAGATCAAACGAGAAACACTATGAAATCAACCACACACAAGTAGTCACCACAAGAGAATCCGATTTTACGTGGAAAAACCCCTCAACGGGTAAAAAACAACGGTACAAAGCGATCCACTATGAATATAAGAAGATTACAGAGATTGACAGCCCACAAGTAAGGAATAAACAGAGAAAACCTCAAGTTCTCTCTCACACAACTCTCTCTCCTCTTCCTAACATGATTAGGAAACCTTAGACACCTTAGGATTACCATCTAAGTCGGATTGCAACTCCTTAGATAAGCAAAACTCCGAAAATAAAAACATCTTGCGCAGTACTGCGAGCTGCGCAAGAAACCCGTGCGCACGTTCGACCGGTCGGCTGACTAGTCGGCCAGTGCACAGAACAGTTTAGAGGATCCACTCCATTGCTGCCTCACCACCAAGCGGTCGGAGCCCCCAGCAGACCGGTTGGCCGACCGGTCTGGGGCAATACAGATCCTTTCCCGGGGGGGCTCCACGTGCATCTGGGTCACGTCGTCAGACCGATTGCCCGACTGATCTGAGCACCCAAAAGGTGCACAACAGTTTGAAGGCTACCCTGACAGCGGGTACTTAGCAGCACCTCATATCAATTACCTTAATGGGGCAAATGTGGACAAAAAATTACTGAACGAATTGATTCTAGTATCGACGCACTTTCTTACCGAACTTGAAGAGCAGGTTCTTTTTGCTACATTAACAAGGACAGGGATTCTATCGATGAATCCACCCCATACTCTCTCTCCCTCTCTCTCTCTTTCTATTTGAATCATTTGCGAGTGAAATTGTCAATCTGTGAACTGATGTACAAAAGGGAGAGGATCCACCTCATCCAATCTGTCAATTCCTGGAATGGATCGTGTAAAATTCTTGTGCATCTTTCATGTGTTTCGGAAGAAATTTGTCATGCGCGGGCTTTTAGGCCGCTACATGGGTTCTCCTTGCATTATTGTGTAATATTAACAACTGTCCTGAAATTTGAATGGCGAGAAATTAATCTTTCTATTAAAAGAAGGGGGGAGAAAAGGGAGGCATTGTCAATAGCTCTACTGACTCTCCCGTCAGTACTTAATGATATTTTATTAGCATCACAGGTTAGCAATGTCAAAACCATTGGCAGTTTAAAAGTTTTCAAATATTGCTCAAATTTTTAATAACATTGGCATTATTACCAACATTAACAATATTTTAACAAGAATCTCTCATAAAAGTTCCTTGGTACTGGTATTGGCGATGCCGTCGATAATATCCTCAGTAGCAACAATAATATCCATGATATTAGGAAAACTCCCCGCAGATGCACAAATACTGATAGAAAATAAAAAAAATTAATAACTCAAAAAATTGGCAAAAAATTAGAAAATTTTCAAAGATCTACATTTGTTTAGGTTTTCAGTTTTTTAAGTTGTTCCTTGGAGCTTCATGCATGAGAAAGAAAATGGTGTTTCTTGGGAAACTTTATTTCCAAGAAATCAGGGGAAAGGAAAGATTGTTTTCCTTTTTTAGTTTTTAACAAGATTTTCATAGAAATTTAGAATCTATTTTCAAAGTATATTTTCAAAGTAGCCACTAGCATGTGCTAGATCACCATATGTGGCATATGTGGTGCATTTTTTTAACACATGCACCCACACCCCACACGCACACTCACACCACAATGGAATTTCAAAACTATGATGATGACACTTGTGAACATCAGCACCATTGGGGCATGGCATATTTGGAGAATTGAAAATGGACAATGGCACGTGTGGCACATTGGTGCATATGCAATGTTTTGCACATGTGGGGCATAAGTCAGATGAATGGTGGCACATGTGGCACAATAGCATATGTGGGCAGCAAGAGATGGATGGCAACATATATGGCACATTAGCACACTGGGGCCTTTTTACACATGTGGTGCATAAGATAAGATGGAGAGTGGCGCATGTGGCATAGTAGCATGTGTGGAGGCATAACTAAAGATGGAGAATGTCTCGTTTGGTAAATGTGGCACATGTGAGGCAATTCCTCCGTTGGAAAATACATTTCTTAAGAGTGGAGGTAGAAAAATAAGTACATTTATTTTCTTACCAAAAAAGTGGAAAACCGTATTTCTCATAATTTCCCACAAAGAGGGCTTAAAAAATGAGTTTCATGAGAAACACTAATTCATTTTTCATACTTTCCATGAGTCCAAACAGGCCCTTTGGTAATTTCAATTACTATTGGTTTTTGTTAGATCAAAGGTTTGAATTTGATTAAAAAAAAAAACGTGAAAAATAGTATTTCTCATTCTTTCCCAAAAAAGACTCATCAACAGAAAGTGAGTTATATGGGAATCACTATTTCATTTCCCATACTTTGCATGACTCTAAACATGCCCATAGGTAATTTGGATTACTCTTGGTTTTTATTAGATCAAAGGTTTGAATTGGTAGAAAAACCTAATACCCAAATCAAAAGACATGCTAGAACTCAAAAGGTGTAGGATTTTTTTTTTTTTTTCCTTTTCTTTTGAGTGACAAAAAATCCGTAGGATTTTTTTTTTTTTTTTTTGCTTTCCTTTTTTCTTTTTTCAATGTTATTTCAACCGAAATGCATGTATAAGCATAATTTTCATGCACTGATACGAATTTGTGGTGAAAAAAATTAACATTTAATAAAAAAAAAAAATTGATGAAATCTTAATTTTTCATTTTTATATTGAAAAAATGTATTTTACACTGTTAATAAAGCTACAATTTTTATATATTTATTTTACATTAATTTCTTTTTCCCGGATTAGCCTATGTAAAATGAAAACTCATTATGCATAATTGTTTCTTGTAATATTTTAATTCCAACATGTAAACATGTCTTTTGATCTCTCTTTTAAGTTATGCTGAAAATTCCACATTTTCCCCAAATGTTTCTACAATATTTCCCTCAAACGGCAATATTTTTCCAACACTTGTACAAGTTTTAGCATCCCCGATTGGTACCCAAAAAATAAGGCCACTAGCAGGTGAACCTGGAATTCTTATTCACCCACTTTCTAATACCTCTGCTTGCATGCTGTTTGGGGTTATGATTTGTTCAGCATTTTGACGGAGAATTTTTGTGAGCACTGCTTATCTGTTGTGCCTCACAATGTCTTAATCCATTACATTCATCTAATATGCACCCCCATGGATGGGCCACATTGACAAGATCAAAAAACATTCACTACGGGCTCTCACCATCCAGACGGTGTTTTAATGTGGATTGTTTCCAACCTTAATTTGTGTTGATAGTGAAGATCTCTCTAATCAGTGGGCTTGTTGCAACATGGCTGATCCCTGCTAGATGAATGGTCCAGTGAACCACTTGGCGAGGTATAAGAAGTGAGAATGGTAGCAAACCTCATCAACAGGAATTGATCCAACCAGATTATCATATGCAAACACGGCTTGTGTTTGAGAATACATCAATATCCACCAAATTGGAATTTGGGCAGAGTACGTGGGCTTCAATTGGCAAATGCAATCACAAGACAAGGAGTGTGGTCCTTAAACTATCCTACATCAGTCTACATAACTATCCTACATCAGTCTACATTTTACATTTTACAGTCGAAGGATGAGCGACAGCTTGAATAAAGTTGTTATCATCAACCTTGTTCCTTGTAAGGAGTCCATATCAACTTGCTCACATCAACCTCAAGACCACCCCTGCCTGCTGCTTTTAGATGGCGATCCAAGACTTTTGGGTCTGCACAAATCACATGCTGCCCTTTCCTGTATTGGATTAGGTCTAGACTCTGTAGAGTGCTCAAGATATCATCAGCTTTTATGGCCGTCATATCACTGAGTTCCTGCACAAGAATTAAGCAAGACCCATCTCCCCATATCATATCAGTTGAGGAAACAAAGGTTTAAGTGGCAAGAGCAACTGCTGCACAATGTGCGGGTGCACGTGTAAATATAATGAAAATGCGACAATATAAGAAGTATGTGAAAGATCCAAGTCATTCAGGAGGTGGCCCCCACCTTGTACACACACGCGCGTGCACATAAAATGAATGGCAGTTATTGGAAAATACAAAAGCAAAAGCAACCAAATAAATGAAAACCGGGCAGCCCTAAAATCCCACAGCCTGGAAAAGAGGCCCACAAGAGGAGACCCAGATCTCCAGCATGCCTAAACAATCCATCCAAATAGATCTTTAGGACCACCCTGCCCAACCCCCCTGCAGCATCTTTAGCAGATCCGGGCACGTTGGAATAGGCCACTGACAGATAGGAGCAAATGTCTGCAGCCTCTTCCAGAGTACCAGCAAGCCTCCAAGAGAAGGAACCATCTCTAGCCCATTTGATAACATTACTAGTCCCCCCTTGATGATTAATAGAAATTTATGCAGTTAATTCAATAGTTAACACATTTTCAAGAAGAAGATGCTGTTTATTCATCTTATGAGCCGTCTTATGTTTGAACCATGCCTACCTTGATGGAGATGTTGCTTTTGTGTTTCTTCAGGATGTCTAGAAGAACCCTTGTCCAATACCCTCTGTAGCTCAAAAGTCCAAGATCAGAAAGTGGTCGTTCAGGCGTCCCTACTTTGCCTTCTTTCTTTGAAAGCTCATAGGCTGCTTGACAATAGCATCTCATCAGTGGCCATTTTGAGTGGATACTCCAAAATAAAGAAAGGGCACAGGATAAGTGGTTATGCAAACAATTGAAATGGCATCAGTAAATTATAAGAATATTACGAGGAAGCTATGCTGACCAAGGTCCTAGGGCACATAAAACCGAGAGAAAATTCAAAGAGACAAGCATAACTACTGTTGATCTGCCCCTGCAGAACTCATCATTGATCCTTTTTCTTATTCAAAAATGGAATAGAAGAGTAATACTTTAACTTATAAAGTGCCAATATTAATGAGTAGTTTAATTGATAAGTTGATAAGAGTATCGTTTAAATAATGATTGCTATCAATTGATTTCGAACTGCCATGAAATGGAGGTTAACTGTATGCCAATCTAGTAATATGGCAATGGATACGAATCATAGTCTGATTAACATTAGCATTTCAATTAAGGGCCTTTTCGATAGGAATCCTTGTGGATTTCTAAGTGCCTGTTTGGATCTGTTGAAGAGTATTTGCAGAAATGCATTTATGTGGAGAGGAGATTGCATCTTCCACATCGGGAACGGAGCCTCGTTAAAACAATTTACCCGAACTTCTGTTTCTATGGAAACTTGTAAATGTTACAATGGAAGTGACATCATTATACATGATTGTTATTCCGTTTTTTTTAAATGAAATGGAAATGCTACCAAACATCAAACATCTCTTTTACCATTTCCATTTCCATGTATTTTTAAAAAAGTATTTCAAAGAAATGAAACTTTCCCATTTGAACTTTTCAAAGCATCCAAATGGGCCCTAAGACTCTCTGGCAAGGGTGCCAATGTGCCCACATTCCCTTGTGGGAGGAGCCCCCAGAAAGACATGCTTCATTTTTGGCACCAAAAAAAAAAAAAAAAAAAAAAACCATGAAACCTTGTCCCTGACCTTTGTGTCTTTTTTTTTTTTTTTCCGTCCTTACGATGACCTTTGGGCTTTGAGTTTGTAAAAGTAGTGGAAAGCGATCCCCGTGATTCAGTGATTGAATAGTTCATACTATGGGCAGATAGTTGATATTATGGGCTCCATTGTGGATGGCCCAAGCACCAAATATCCTCCAGATGGGAAGATTTATAACTATTCAATAGTGGTCAACAAATAAATAGTTAAGAGGAAAAATGGGAATGGTTCACTTTCAACTACAATAGTCTAGAATCTTTCAATCTGGAGCCTTGGTGCATCGGTCATCCACGCTGATGGCCACCATATCAACAGTGTAGATAATGGAACTATGAGCCCTGCTTGTACACAATGAAAAGATTTCTTCTGTGCAAACAGGCCCTAAATATTCTTCATTAATTACTCATAAAGGAAAAAAAAAAAAAAAGAGAGAGAGGAAAAATGGGAGAGATCTTACAGAATGCAATTAGAAACTTTCCATATCCTTTTCTTTGGTAAGGGGGAAGAGTGAGAATGCAAGCCAAATTATACGACTCTTCTGAGTGTTTTTCCTGAATAATCAGATGAAGAGTTGAAAGAAGAAAAAATGAATTAAATGGGATATATAAGCGCATTCCCATAAATCACCTGAATTGAAAATTGAAAAACTAAACAAGTCCAGAGTTGAAAAAATTGCAAGATTCAAAGAGTAATTGAAACCTTCATATCAAGCAATATGCAGAGAACAGGTGAAAAGTAAAAAACCAGAGAACCCAATATTTGACAGCTTACATCAGAAACCCCTAGTTTCATATTCCCCCCAATAGTTGGCCGAAAAAAAAAGTTGCCACTGAAAGAAATGAAATCATATTCCAGACAGGCATTACCAAAAATAATGAAAAAAATTGATAAAAATCATCCAAAAAAGTGAATACACCATTTGTGTAAAGACAAAGAACAAAAAGAAGAGAGACGCAAATCATCTTCATGTAATTGAGCACAAGCATATGGTCAAAAAGCTGAATTCTCTCAGTTCTTGCTCTCCTTTCACTTGAATATTAGTTCTTGCTTTTTATCTTACGGATAGCAAAATAGTGAATACACCATTTATCAAAAATATAAATCATGAACTTGTTTTGTTTATCCATTGACTAAGCAAACACCCTGCATCATCTTATCACCAAGCTCATTTTCTTGACAAGGAAACCAATTGAAATCATCCATAATAGCTTCCAGTTCTCTAAGCAATGGAGACATACAATACTAATATGCAATTCACAGAGAGTGTGGTCTCTTGACGGATATTCCATGATTTGCTGCTAATTCTAATATAAAAAAGCCATGTTAGCTAGACAAAACGTCACACTGGCTTCCATATCTCATTTTTTAGAAATATTTCTGTATTTCATATTGCATCCATCCATATAATGGAAACTGAAAAACAGTGTAGTTTCAAGTTTAGCATGGAACTTCAGCACCAAGAGATATTGGATACTCATCCTTCTCATTTGTAAAACTATGTTGCATATATGAACATAGTCAGAAAGTTATATGCACCTATTACCTTTTATGCTGATGCTGCAAAAGATGATCCACTGGAAAACAAAATTAAGATAAACACCTTATGGTGAGGCATATCATTCCATCTAGCAGATCTAAACAAGACAGAAAATCACAAGTATTACACTATTCCCCAACACAGGATACAAGAGAACAGTTCTTTTTACAAGTATGTGTAGTCTGAGGCTACCAAGCAATTTAGGGTATTCAAGAAAATAAATTCGAGTTTGGCATTACTTACAAAAGTTTAAAAAGAAAAATCTCTGTAACACTCCTAAAAAAATTATCTTTTACGTAGTTTAAAATGAATCTTATGCAATCAAAATCGATATGCAACATAAGTTAAATATAGCAACAGCCAGAGAGAGACAGATGTGGATCCATCTACACCTCACAGTGATTTTTTTTTTTTTTTAAACTTTATTTTATTGGCATGCCTTACAGCTGGTAGCAAAAATAATAACACTGCCATATTATCTAGTAGCAAATGTAATTACACTACCATATTACCTTCGAAAAATATCCAACCATGTGGCACCCTCTATCATCACATTCACATAATATGTAAAACAGAAACAGATCAACGTCATAGTAAAGCGTCTTGTGATCAAGAAACAGTTTCGCCAAATAGCAAAGATTCTGGCCATACACCTTGTTCTTCTTGCCATCAACCTGTTGAAAATTAATTCCATGAAATTAAACCAAGGTGCTAAAATTCAGTCTCAAACAAACAGCAGTAAAATGACCAGATATAGCACTTGAAACATTCAACCAGAAGAAAGTAGTCAGGAACAAAACAAGATAAATGACAGGGTTAGATATAAATATCAAGCAGCAGATTCTAACAGAACTAGTGTTAAAGACTGCATCAAAACCAGTATATGAGCTAAAAATATTGTGAATATACCTTTCTTGTAGGAAAAATGGTAGTATGCCATGCAAGCTTGCATAAGGACAGGTAATATCATGCAATAGTTGAAACTAATGAAAGAGTTCAAACATAGATAACAACTTAATAGCGGCCTTCCATACTTGGTTAAAAAAAAGGAAAGAAAGAAAAAGAACCAGAAAGGGCAAGAGTAACCTGCCTCAAACATTGAGAGTGTGCCGCTGCGGTAGATCTCGTCACCTGGGGGATGCTTGAGATCACATTTCCTCTACACAGCAAAACCATTTTGTGTTAAGAATAACTCCCTTGTGATAGCCAAAGGAATAATCCAAGATTTAAAAGAACAAAGAAACTCAATAATCCCATTAAACTCCACAACTGCACAAATCAAGTACAGTGGATATGTGGGTATGACAAGGATTGGTTACAAGTTATGTTATGTGTCTAATCATGCTAAGCATTTAATGGCAATATTGCAAGTTGGGTCTGAGTCCAATTGGCACAATTCATCACAAATTCTTATCACATTATAGGTGTGACTTGTGAGGTTCAAAACACCAGCAAATCTAGAGTTCCAGTTGCGAGAACCTTATCATATCCAAGTATCTGATTTAGGTACGCTAGCTTTTTGAAGGATTCAAGTATAACATAATTCATAACCCAAATTTAAGTATACAAATAAATCATCTGAATACTAAACAAAAGGAGAGAAAAACCAATTAGGTCCTAACTCCTAATTGATACTCAGATATAAAATAGAAGAAATTCGGGCAAGATGCTCTTACATTTTTTTTATTTTTTTGGAGAGATGCTCTTACACATGCTCAACTATAATAACAGATATGCCAATTTCTTTCAGTTCATATAAACTAACAAGGCCAAAATCATCATTGATGTTAATCTTTTCTGGTCCACGTTTACAGTGTTTTTTGTTATACAGCAATGTTAAGCATTAGTGCCCCCAAGTAGGATGTGCAATGTCCAGTACACATCTGATGGATGCTGTTCAGGAGAAAGTGAGAAATGCACGCAATGTGAAATGCAGTGACTCAGAGTCGAATAGAACATTTCATGAGAAAGAAAGTGGTCCATGCAAATACCATAACAAGCAGTTATTTTCTCTCTTTCTTTTTTTAATTATAATAAGCAGTTCTTAAATAGAGTAAAATTAGTAAAAATTGAGCAGCTCACCATATGCCTCTGAAGTTGTTCTTTACGCTTCATGAAATTGAGGCAAAATTCACAAAAGTACAGCTTCAGAGTATCATTGTATTCTGGTGGAAAAGGCGAGAAATACCATGTCTCAATCTCATATCTTCCAAGTTCAATGGTTGCTATGTTTTTCACTTTTGTAAATTCCTCATGTTCACGTAAGCTGGCAGCGTCAAGCTCTTCATGGCCCTGGCTAGGCAAAGGTGGTGTTAGACCAGTAGGAATTTATCAAAGCAGGTTGAACATAAAACATCATAAAGAATAGATCAAAAAAAATATTTACATGATTGTGATCTGCAATGATCGAGTATAATGTAACAGGTGGGAAAACGGCTTGAGATTGTTCTGTATATAGTTTTAGTATTCTCTTTCACTGCATGAAATTCATCAATATCAATAGAATCTTATCATGCCAAAGCTAACCAATTGTTGCACACTCATACGATTCGATTTGAATCAGCCGATTCAAGTTAAGTCAGAAAGGACCTGAACAAAATATCCTGTACAAATGATTTCCAAGGAGTTCAATAGGGAACAGCCAATGCATTTGTCGAATCAGTGAATTGGCTGATGCTAATTTTTTTTCTTTTTCTTCTTTCTTCCTTTCTTTTTCTTAAGGAAAAGAAGTGACCGAATGAGAGAAGGTGAAGACCAGGAGAAAGGACAGGATGAGAGGGAAGGGCAAGAAGCAGGGGTTTGTCACCACCCAATGATTCGAGGTTCCTTGCATTTCCCAGAATGGTGGAGCTTCCTCTTACGGTGGCGACTTCTTGTTGGTTTGACACCTCCATTGGCATTGAAGATGTCATCATCATCTCAACATAATTTCTTTTTCTTTTTTCTTTCCCTTTTTTTTTTAGAATTTATCTTTTATATTGGGGCGTGGGTATTGATTTTGACCATAGTCATATCATCGAGCCCCCTCTGACGCAAGACATTCAACCAACTCACCAAAAGCTCTAGAGCTAATGAGGGAGGCACAGTGTATCCTCTAATATTATAGCCCAAGTCGGCTGGGCCCCGCACCAATGGGTCACCCAAGCTCTCGATCGAACCCTCCTACATAGGCCCCGCACCAACAGGTGGTGATGAGGACATCAGTGGTGCACCCTTTAGAGTGTACCGGAGGAGTCGCCGACAGAGTACTGGAGCAGAGGAGTTGATGTGGATGGACGTCGGGTCCATCAGACCCATTTTCTGACGTACTACGAGTGCAGGAGTAGTAGGATTGCAGGAGCAGCATGACCGCAAGACCATGGGGCGGATTTCAGACCCTGTCGCGCGGGTGGTTTAGTTTTTAGGTGTTTTTCTGTTCTTTTTCTTGTTTTTAGGCATTTTAGTGATGTGGTTTAGTTTTAGGCATTTTTCTGTTCTCTTTCTTGTTTTTAGGCACTTTAGTATACTTTATTATCGTGTTTCTTATATATACTCTGTGAGAAACCCTACTCTTGATTATCGAATGAATGAAAAAAAAAAAAAAAAACCACAGGTTCTCTTCCTCTTTATTTCAAAAAGATTAGGGTTTCAGGATTGACCCTTGGGTGTTGAGGATTCCACCCCAGATTTCCATTTTTCTTCTTTTAGATCTTCAAGGTACATGAAAAGGTAAGATCCATCTACCTTGTTGGAAGAATCCGCGCTCTTTTGTCGTGAAACCGTCTTTCCCTTTTGTCATCTCTTTCCTTCTCCCCCGAATCTTTCCTCTTTTGATATGAACGGAAAAGAGGATTGACTAGTCATAAAATAATCTAATTCAAACGTGAATGAGGACCGATCTATGCTAGATTTGGGGATATCCCCATATCACTAGGTCCTTCCTCTTTACTGTTTATGTGATTTTATGCTAAGGGGTTTGATTCTAACGGATTGATTTCATCTCGTTGTTGAAGTTTACTTAATCCCTTTGATTGATAGTAGTTAGTTAATTAATTTTACTGCTTGAATCTCTTCAATCTGATTGCCCGTGCATTTAGAGTTAACTCATCACATGCCTCCGCATCAGGTGGGCTCCACACCAACGGTCCAGCCAACCCCACCCCGAGTGCGCTCCTGCACCAACAGGTGGGCTCCACACCAACGGTCCAGCCAACCCCACCCCGAGTGTGCTCACGTACCAACAAATCGCCCCACTCGAGCCCAGTGTGAAAATGCCCCTGCATTACCCTCCTTTTTCAGTCACATTTTATCTTAAATTTGGTGATGCACATGTGGTAACAGTGATTTCTCCTCCCTGTTATCAAACGGATGGATAATTCTCTCCCCCCCTTTCAACCATACTATACCAGGGGTTCTCCATGAAGTCTCCTCCCTATTATCAAACGGATGGATAATATCAATGATCAACAACATTACGATGGCCATGAGTGGCTGATGGAGCCTTGGACGATTGCTGATAAACTTATAGCTCACAAGCTCCATCCTACACACAACGTCCAGAAATTCACATCCATGGTCATGACAGATTTCCTGCATATTCATGCCACGTGAAGAAAATGAGACTAAATGGTGGCTTGAATCGAGACCTCCAACACTACCAATAACACTGGGTCTATTATCAACAACTCAAGCTATGTAATCCAATGCACTCGGTCTTGGATGTTCTCAGACCACACAGGCATCATCTTCATCAAAACTCGAACCGTCTTGCCATTTGAACTGGCCCTAGACCAGGCTCGCTCAAGCTTGATACATGCATCGTTTTCATCAGAACTCAAACTGTCTTGCCATTTGGAAAGGCCCTAGATCTCACTCAAGCCACAATGTCACCATATAAGCATGGTAACATGCTTTGGTGACCATCCATGAAGGTTGCGTGGGGTCGAAAGGAAAGAACATCACCATCATCAAAAAACACATCTTCAACCACGTAGTGATCTTCGACCACCCTTGGCGTTTACAAGCAACTCTTTGCGAAGCCTCTTGCAAGGAATGAAGCTAATAACAATTAGGTTTTCCATCAAAGATCTCTCCAATACCAACTGACATATATCGGGATCACTCAAATTGACAAAAAACCCACCCGACAAAAAAAGGGATGTCCGAACACTCCCAAACCTACCTAAGAAGACAAGAAAATGGCTACAGAGCAGGCTCATATCTCAAATCCCTCACAATTTCTCAAAATTCAAATAAAAAAAACCACAAATGTAACAAAAACAGACTTTTTATATAGCTTGCTAATATTTGTGATTAGTTTGATAATCAGAAGTAACACCCAACTAATCAAAATTAACTCCAACAACCAACCAACTAAGCATCCACCGTTCGATAGCTTCAAGTTGCCCAAAGTAGTGTTTCATTGTTGGATGCCGGCGTGGAAATCTGATTTCTGCGATCACATATTTTTTCCTGTTTCAATGTCCCAAATAAGCATGTACAAAACCACCTGTAACAGCACCCTCAAAAGTGGAAATACCCCTCAATCTCATACAACATCAAGCAGCATTGGAAAGTATGGCTTGTTATTTTTAGTAGAACAAGATGAAAAAAAGAAAAAGAAAAAGCATGAAATTTAACAGAGCTAAAAAATAAAAATCGAATGCCATTAAGAAAAGAGAAGATAAAGGTAGATATGTGTGTAAAAGATAGGATATGGAATCACATCACATTTCTTTTAGCAATGATGAGCCATCACAATAACAAATAGTCAAAAACAGTAACACAACTAAACTGCAGCACATATTTACACATACCTCAACATGTGTCTCGTCAATTTTACGTTTCTGGTGACGCGTCATTTTCAAGCTTGTTGCCTGAAAAGACCATGTATAAGAAACTTCTTTGAAGCTGTAAAAATAAAGATACTTACCCATGAGATGTAAAGCAAAGGTGCATGATACTGATAATGAACCAATTAGAAAACAAATGGAGATAGATACAGCAGAACTTAAATAAGAGGTGTTTCCTCATAAATCACAAGTCAGCAAAGAGAAGTGGTGTGGCATAGAAATGCTACTCCAATGCTACCCAAATAGACAATATAAAATCATTAATGAGTAGGTTCCCATCATTATTATTAATTTTTTGAAAGTTACCATGTTCATGGCATGAAAAGTAGATGAAATACAACCATCTCGAGTGCAATATAATCTGCAGAGGAATGCTATTTGCAGCCACACATGAAGATGAATGAAACACAAACTCCCTTCGTGTGCCAAAGGAGCACACAAGTGAATGTACCTAGTCCAAAATCAGGCCAGTCCATGTATCAGAAGCGCACATGTACTTACAATGTGAACACTGGTAAATCATCCATTGGTTCCGTGCAGATCTTGCCCAATTGATGAATGGACTAGCCTGCCCTTTGGGCTAGCAAATTCATCGAGAGCCCGCCCTTATAAACAGACCAGACCTCACATTAATCTGGCCCACATGTATACAGTGCAAGAAGCATTACTCATTCATTCTGAGAATAAGACTAGCATGGATATGAAAAACAGTACCTTATCCTCCACCTTTTCATCAACATCAGTCTCCACTGTATCAAGATCAAGTTGTTCTAGCTTAACCCACTCGTCAAGCCTTCTATTGACTGCAAAAATAATGCACCCCAACTATAAATAGCAAACATTTGAGGGGGGGGGGGGAGGGGGATTTGATTATGTAGTCTATGAGTTCAATGTATTTTTCAGTTGAAAGGCATTAGGCATGCCAGAAGTATACAGTTACCAAATAAGCAGTTTGTTGTTAGCAAGTGGTAAGAGCGGTTGATTTTACTCATAAAAGGAAAGGCATGTCGGAAGAATGCAAAGCGTAATGTATGCAGATGGCAGTGGCTACTGTACGGAAATCAACTTCTTTGTTATAAGTTGGGGAATAACTGTTGGATGAGTGTTTCAAGCAAGCATTTCAGTTTTCAAGAGTGTTAAAGGTGAAAACCATACCATACCATTTCCAGTAGGACACAAAACAACATTTGATTCAGGGAAGAAATGTATGGGTCTTTTAGTTCAAATTAGGAAAAATTTGGTGGTCTGTTTGGGTGACTCCTGGAAATGATTTTTTTTCCTGCACATTTCTGCTCATAGGCGAGCATTAGTTGCATGTTTGGCAGCCAACTTTCAAGTAAAATGATTTATCAATACTCAAATTAGGGCCTCAAAGTCGAGTGAGTGGAAATTACAAGAGATGTGTACTTAATGCCGAAAAAATCAGACAGCTCTCTCCCTCTCACGGTTGATGGTTGTCTCTCTAGCTAATTTGGTTGTGAATACAATGACACAAGGCACACCATGCACACACCAATACACGTGCTACTGTCACGTGTCAAAGATCCAACCCATCCATTAGTTGTGTCCCACCTTGTAGGTACTCTGGCCCAAAGTCTAAGCTGGTCCACTAATCAGGCAGGACTCAAATGCAAGAAAATAGACAAATGCATATGGTGATTCGGATAGATGGTTCATCACCATTATCAATGTTTGATGACTCATCCTCTTTGCAGGTGGCATTCATTTATGGCCATCTACACCATTCAAATTGTGGGTTATGTTGGATAAGCCATCTCTAAAATCACACTGATCAGAACATCCTAACCATCCAATTGACACTATCAAAGGGGTGATTAACACTAAGATTGTGACAAATCTGAACTCCGCGGACAAAATTAAATAGAAATTCTGTAGTAACTTTTTGGTCTTTCTCTCCTCACATTTGGTTTAGCAACTCAAGCAGGTTGGATAACCACAAGACAATGTCCATGTGCATGGGACTGGTTGAAGAGTTATCCCAATTTTTAAAATGGCTGCAAACTATCATGGCCACAAAACTATGCCATGTGCATGGTCCATCCACAATGTGCTCCACGTGATTTTAGAAACCTTCCTCATGGAAGATGCTTATGGTTTGAGAAAAGAACTAAAAAGAACTTTTTTATGAGAGGTCAGAAAATAACTAAAAAGAAAAATGGTCACTAGTTTGATTTATCTCCAACTTGATCATTGGAAATTGAGGAATTGCATGTGTACAATTGGGTTAATAACTACATCATACTGCTTTCCTTCATAAAATATTATTGTCTTTTGAACAAGGACAGCAAAAACCGTGTATTGCCTTCCAAACAACATTTCTAGATAAAAATCAATTTTAAAAAACTAATTTTCAAAATGAAACTTATATTTGGAAAAATAATTTTATGACTGCCATCTAAATGGGCACTAAGGCTACACATTCTAATCCCCAAGTGAATTGAAATGTTAACATTAAATTTTAATAAAGAGGAAATGAGTATCGGGTTTCTTCATGTATAACTGGAAAGTAATGTACGGGCCTATTTGGATTCATGGAAAGAATAGGAAAGGAAAGGAAAGAAAACATTGTTTCCCATGAAACTCACTTTCCATAGTTTGTCAAACCTTTCTCTGTGGGAATTTGCGGGAAACAACATTTACCACTTTCTTTGTTGGAAAACAAACGTATTTATTTTTCCACCCCACCCCTACGAAAGGCATTTTCTCATGATTGAAGGCAAATGGTTTCTCAAGGGTTTCCAAATGTGTCACCATCCATCTTTAATCACCTCACATGTGCCAAATGAGCCATTATCCATCTTCAGCTATGCCACAAGTAAATATCGTAGCTCGCTAGTAGTGTAAGCTATAGGGAATGTAGCATAAGCTACAGGGCACGTAGCGTACATTACATATAGCGTAGTGTAGCGCGTAGCGCAAGTAGCATATGTTACCAAAAATCTCTCTTTTTTTAAATCTTTTCTATGAGAGTTCAACACCTATTTTAAAATGGTGGTGACTAACCCTATCATACATAGCACTACATCAGATCAATCCAAGCCATTCAAATGGTGGTCCATATCATGGATAGAGCACTTAGATCAATTCTGACCATCCAAATTGTGGTCCATATTGTGAATTTCTGATATTCCAATTATACTAAAAAAAGAGGTCACGCTTAGAGATGTCTGAAGGCAAAGAGGTAGAGAGATTTTACATAGAATTATGAGGTTGACAATCCCGATTCTCTGTCAAGAACTCATAGGAATTATGCATTTTATAAATTTTATCATATTTTCTATTATTTTTATTAAAAAATATTAATTATCATGTAGCTTACGCTACATGCTATAGAGGGCCAAACATTATGTCATACACTACACGCTATTTAAAACACCGGTGCCACATGTGCCACCATCCATCTTCTCATGTGCTAATGTATCTCATGTACCACCATCCATCTTCTCATGTGCTAATGTGTCTCATGTACCACCATCCATCTTCTCATGTGCTAATGTGACACATGAACCACCATTCATCTTCTATCACATCCAACATGTGCAAAGCACTCCATATGCCAATGTGTCACATCTGCCATCATCCATCTTCAATCGCTCCAAATATGCCACGTGCCAATGGTGCCAATGTGCACAAGTGTTGACATCTAGCTTCAACTGCCCACGTGTTAAATGTGCCAATGTGTCTTATGCCATATGTGCCACCATATAGCTACTAGCACCTCAGATGTACCACGTGTGCTTAGAGCTGGACACGAACCGAGTTTAACCGTTTGGATCAACTCGGATCGACTCGGTAAAACCCTGTTCGAACAGAAAGTCTTATTGTTTGAACTTTGTTCGAAAAAAAATTCAATTCAATTTCAAACACAGTCCTGTTCGACTCGACTCGAACTCGAACTCGACTCGAATATTGATCGACTCGACTCGACTCGTTCGTTCGACTCAATTATATATATATATATATATATATATATATATATATATATATATATATATAGAGAGAGAGAGAGAGAGAGAGAGAGAGAGAGAGAGAGAGAGAGAGAAGAAGGGTGGATGACAAATAAACATGACTGTGAGCCAGGAAGGTTTCAATGGTGGACATCATTCTCCTCACTGTTTCTTGTGGTGTGGTCCATTTGAGTTTTGTATCTGCGTCATTTCTTATTTAATGCCTTAAAATAAGTTGTACAAATGGATGGACGGAGTGGATAAAACAAATACATCATGGTGGGATACACAGAACGAAAAAATCGGTATTTACTATTCAGTAGTAGAAAAAATTATTTTCAAGCGAAAAAAGCGAAATTGTTCAAACTTGTAAAAATTGTTCGAAATCCATACGTTCGAACATGTTCGAACATGATTGGGCTAAACCAAATTGAGTTCGAACAGAGCCATTTGTTTGAACATTGTTCGAACACACCCACTCAAGCAGCCGAACAATCCGATCTGGTCCATGTTCGACTTGGATCGGATCGTTGTCCACCTCTACGTGTGCTACAATTCAGCTTTAAATATCCACATATGCCGCGTATGCCACTTGTGCCACTATCCATCTTCAAGCATCCCACATGTGTCACATGTGCTAATCTGGCACGTGATAGTGACTATCTAGAATTATTTCCCAACAATTTTTTTTTGTTGTTCCAAGCAACGAATTTAAAAACATATCCTAAATTTCTAGGAAATCTTGCTAAAAACAATCAATGAAAATAATGTTTCCTTTCCTATAGTTTCCTGGAAATAAAGTTTCACATTTTTTTTTCTGAGAGGAAACAAGAATTTTATTAAAACGCCACCAAACCGGGAAAGAATACAAGCCCGTGAACAAACAAAGCCACCACAGAAAGGCAACCTAGGCTGCCTTAGCGAACATCGCCCACTTAGAAACAAGCCTATTGACCTTTAAAATGACTTCACTCTCCCCTTCTATGATATTTCAAAAACAACACCCATTCCTGAATCACCAAATCACCTAGAGAACCGCCAAGATGAGAAGTCTCCATCACACCTTTCGAGCCTTCCCACCTCCACCCCCATGCCAGGCCCATAATAACTCTTCAACCACCTTCGGCATTACCCAATGAATGTGAAAATGCGAAAGAAAATGCCCCCAGATTCTTCTTGCAAAAGGACAGTGTATGAAGAGATGATCAATTGATTCCTTGCCACCCATACACATGAGACAAATGTTTGGTAGAACGAGCGCTCTTCTCTGAAGGTTGTTGATGGTTAAGATCCTCATCCTCCCCACCAACCAAACGAAAGCCGCAACCCGAGGTGGGGCTACATAATAAGGTTCCCCAATAAAAACAATATTTCCTTTCCTGTGCTTTCCATTAATCCAAACAAGCCCTAATTGAAATTTTGAGCAAAGATCCTTGGTATAAATGGCAAGGAAGTTGAATGGGGTTGTCAATGGACTGGGCCTGGGCGAAGCAAAATAAAAAAAATTGAATGGATCTTCCCAAAGTTCAACGTCTATGCCAAAGCCAACTCCATGCCTGGCCTTTTGACAGCCCTAAGGCAACTACAATTTGGTGCCTTCTCGATTCAGCAGTGCATCCAAACAAACCCTGAACGTCGGCCAACCTTGCAACTGCCTTTCAAAATTCCTTCTTTTTTTTTTTTTCAAAAAGAAAGGAAAAGGAAAAAAAATAAAAATAAGAAGAAGAAGAAGAGAAAATGCTAGATCAGCCCAAATATGTATTTGTATAGACATCCAAACAGATCCTAAGTTTTCCAGCTACTTCAACACTTATCAACCTAACCCTAACCCTAAAACCGAAAAAAAAAAAAAATCAGAAACGAAAACACATAAATTGAGAACAATTGCTCTAATTTTTCCAGTCTATCAAACCGTTCTCGCCTAACAAAAGCTAAAATCAACGGGAAAAGGTATAATCACACGTAGTTTCAGTGTAATGCACATAATTCTCAAATTTCAATCCAAACCCTAACCCTAACCCTAGAAATGAGTTTGAGGAGTGGGGCCCACTCACATTCGGTGTAGTGAACGTAGTACTCGTAGTCGTTGGGCCCGCCGCAGTGCATCTTCCGGCGCTCGATGACCTTGACGGGATGGTATTTCCCGTCCCTCCAACGGCACATGACGCGGGTTCCGACCTCGAGCGGCAGCACGCCCGCTGCCTTCCTCTTCCTCGACCCATCGGATTCTAGCGGATGGCCAGAGGAATCCTCGCCCGGCAGCGGCGGATCGTTGCCGTCGCTGTATTCGGGCCTGGGCTGCGGATTACCGTTGCTGTCTGGGGATCGTGCCATCGAACCCATTTCGAGAAAGAACGTGGAGAGAGAGAGAGAGACAGCGAGCGAGAGAGAACCGAGTTAAATGGCTGGTAACACTGTGTTACCCCTGTCGTAGGGCCCACACTGATGACTTTTTGTATATCCACGCCGTCCATCCATTTCTATGGACCATTCTAAGATGGGATGCCAAAATTTATACATATCCAAATTTCAGATAGACCACGCCACATGAAACAGTATGGATTGAGTGTCTCACCATTAAAATTTCTAAAGGGCCCGTTGTAACGTTTCCTCAATTTTTATTTTCAATCCAACCTCTTGATAATGTCAAGAAGACCTGGATGAAGGGAAACTTGACATATCCTATTGATCAAAGCCTTTTGAGGCCTACAAAATGCCTTGAATGATTATTCATAGCTCTTTCTCTTGGTAAGGTGAGATTTGAATATTCTTATAATTTTGGATCATGTCCTAAAATGAGACATGAAAAACAGATGGATGGTATGGATATACAACAAATACATCAAGGTAGGCCCCACACAGATGGGATGTAATGCGCCACCATTGACTTAGATTCCATAGTGACCCTTTATAGGCCCCATCATGATGCATTTGTTTTATCCATGATTTTGATATCTTATTTTAGGGCATTATACAAAAATTGAGGTAGATCCAATGTTCAAATGGACCATCTATAGTAAAATGTGGAGATTGAATTCTCACCCTTGAAAACTTTTTGCGGGGAACTGAGTTTTGGATCAATTTTATTTTTATGTTTTCTATTCATTTAGATTTATGTGACTTTACGAACAGGTTGGATGGGAAATAAACGTATGAGGTGGGCATAAGAAGGTTTCAACAGTGAGCCCAAATTAATAGTGAAAAAAGCCTTCTGAACAGGTGTAATATGCTTAATAGTTGAAAAAGCCCTAGATTATGAAATCAGTTTTGCATTTGGCTGTTGGTTCAGTGACATTTATTTATTTAGCCCACTAGTGATTTTCTTTAGACAAAAATGCCTATGCACATCCACCAACTAGTACGACGTTGGCAAAGTGCGGAAGTTGGGCCTTTTAGGCATGGGGCCCACAGGATCAACGGTGGGGGCCACCCATCAGCCGATTAGACCCGTCCATATTTTTCCAATAGCCCGAAAAGCTCAAAAGAGTCATTTATACTTTTTTTAACCTCTATATGGCCTACACCCGCACAATGATTTCGGACTGTTCCAACGTATGTGATCCATTAGCGATGAGTTCGACCGTCAGACTTCATTTTTTACCGTTAAATTAAAACCACTTTCACATGGATGACTTGGATCTCCTCTGGTACTATTCCAATGTGCCCCACACAGAGCCTCACATGAGTTTTAATGGTGGGGCCCTTATGTGGGAAATGTTATTCAACCTTTTCTCCTTTTCTTTTTTCTTCTTCTTCTTCTGAGGGCACCAAGTGAAGAGCACGGTCCCACGTAGTATTGACGATTAGTAGGGTTGCAGACGCAGGACATACTCCCAACAACATCGAGAAAATCCAATAATCCCTGCGAAACTCTAAAAAAGTGTTGATATAATAAGTAAGATTTTCTGAAGTTAATCAGAAAATTCCAACCACATTGTGAAGTAAATCGGTGACACTATATACATAGAAGTTATGGTGTGTAGAGATAATTGATTGTGTGTGTTGTTTTTATTTTATTGGTGGCTGACAATGGTCGGAGAGTAATGGTTCCTTTTCTAATTATATTGTTTGTTTGGATCCATTAAAAGGGAGTGAATATCGTGTTTGTATGGATCGTGCATGCATGGTGGAGGTTGTGGTAGTCCCACGGTCGAAGGATTTTGTTTGTTTTTTTTTTTTTTTTTATAAAGCTGATACATACACACAATGCATCGCCGATATACATTGATGGTCGATACACAACCCTAAATTCTAACTCCAAAATTCCTCTACACTCAAACCCTAAAGTGAAATGACTGGAGCCAAATACATGTGATTATTTCTTACCAACTTAACCTTATCTGAATTTTCTCAACCCGAAACTATTTTAGTTTCAAATGTAGTTGGAACTTTATAACCTCCGCCTAGTCCGTGACCCCAACGACCTAACCTGAACTCGGGCGGTCACTCGTGTGTCAGGTTAACTTGAACTTAAGTTGCAGCCCTGAAAGAGAAAGACAGAGAAAGGTAAAGACATATACAAGAGGGTTGCGAAGGAGAGTGCATGCGTCGACCACACAAATAAAGTGTGTATGTGCACATGCATGCTACATAAAAGAGAGAAAATGAAAGCATCGGATGCATGTAGAGAGGGTGGGAGAGAGGATCTTAGGTAAATAAATAAGAAAAGCTCTATCACATGCAACATGAGTAGCTATGGACAATTGTGGATATGCTAAAGCTTAAGTATTAATAGAGAAACTTCGATACTCTGTCAACGTGTGATGGTTGATACTCATGCAAGTAACTTAAAACAAGCTGTCAAAATTTTGAGTTATAATTTAGACAGATGATTTAATTTTCTTGATTGCCAATTGGTGGAGATTCAATTCAATGGATGGTTGTAATGAAAAATATCCAGCAACTAGTGCCCACTAATGAGAGTTTATGATGGCTCATTCAACCTGATTTTTGGATAGGTTCTCTCATTCTGGACCGTTTAGTTGGGAGCTAACGCATGATATGTGTACCATTGTTGAGTGTCTGACTACCAACCGTGACAGCCCGCCAGAATATCAGCGGGGAGTGGATTGCCTGTGACCCTAGGCACCGGCTCTTTAGGGTCCATCTGCTTTAAAGACAAAAATTGGATAGGTTTAAAAAATCAGGCAGATCAAAAAATCAGGTGGGCCACACCAACAAAACAGTAGGAACAAAAATGTCCACCATTGAAAGCTTACTGGAGCTGACTATGATGTTTATATTTCAGGCACTCATTTTAGTCATGCAAGGCACCCACCCTTTTAGCTACGCAACATATCTAAAGAGTTATTCACAGAATGCACCCACCCATCTAAGGGGTTAGTGTGTCTCCTTCACCTTTCAAACATGAGACCTGCTATTGAAATGCCTAGGCTTCTTCCAGCTAGGCTAGCAGGCAAGACCTGCTGAAGTGCCTTAGATTAATTCCGAGAAGTAGACATTATGTATAATGTAGATGGCGGCTAATCTGAAATTTCGTTCCTCCTCAATTTGTGAGTGAGAAATGCTCCAGTTCCTCCTCCTGGTGATCTGGCACATCGTGCGAGATCTGGGTCGTCCATTTTGCCGCACCCACTGTTTTCTGTGGATAAGATGTCATGATTGTCTGATCATCAGGTGGACCACACATGAATAAAAAAATGGATAGTTATGAATGCTGACTGACGGTACATTTAACTTGAATTGCAACCTAGCTGTAAAACCGCCCAGCCTGATTTTCAGCGCACAGAATATATATCTTGGGATCGATCTGATCACCTGATGAACGGTCCTGATCTCATAGGATGGTTCATATCGGCCCTCACTAATACGCCTGCGCGTAGGCATGCTTCACTTGTTGAATTTTTCTCCTAGTCAGAGTTGAGTTTGTTCACTATGGGACTTAGATGTATATATTCTGTTTCCTCTATGCTGTCCATCTATTCTAATAGATCATTTTAGGGATAATATAAAAAATGAAGTAGATCCAAATCTACCGGTGGACTATACCATGGGAAAAAGCGGTGATTGAACACTCGGCCATTAAAAACATCTTACGACCTACCGTAATTTTTTTTTTCTTCCCTATCCTACCCGTTTTTTAGTACAACAAAATATGGATGAAGGGAAGAAACAAATATCAGCTTCATCATAACCTTTGTGGCCTACAAGAAGTTATTAATGGTCATTCTCCACGGTTTCTTATGGTATGGTACACCAGAGATTTGGATCTGTTTCGCTTTTAGGCACATGCCAAAAATGACCTTGAAAAACGGATGGACGGCGTGGATTCCGTATACATACATCATGATGGGCCCCACGGTATGGGCAGCGCCATCTTGGGTGAGGCCGAGGTCTGCACCTATAATATGGTCGCATTTACCCTGGAGGAACTTACTGGAGCTCCTCCTCCTCCTCCTCCTCCTCCTCCTCTCTGTCTCTCTCGCAGGAACTTACTGGAGCTTTCAGCGCAGACCTCCTCCTCCACCTCCTCTCTGTCTCTCTCGCCGCTCCTCCTCTCTCCCTCTCCCGGAAATTTCTATAATAATACCCATGGCTTTTAGGTTATTTACATCCCGACTCCGTTTCCGTCTCCACCACACCTTCTCTCATAACGCCTCCATCCACCGTCCATCCCCTCCGTTCCAATCCCATCTCCAATCTCAGATGTCGACACCGTCTCCCTTCCCCCATCTCGCTCCAATCCCTTCCATCCAATCCCCCTTCTTCTCCACAAGCACCTCATCACAATTCCGCTCCCTATCGACCCTCCGTCGCCCCCCAATACGTTCATCCCGCACCGTCGATATCGGTGCCCGGGCCCGCCAGCTCCAGAACCGACGGCTATGGACCTACGCCCTGACCTTCAGCTGCGTGGCCGGCTTCATCATCATCGTCCTCAGCAACTTTCAAGATCAGATGGTCTTTTATGTGACACCGAGCGATGCTCTTGAGAAATTCGCCGCCAACCCTTCGAAGAACCGCTTCCGCCTCGGCGGCCTTGTCCTCGAGGGCAGCGTCGTACAGCCTGCGTCCTCGCCGGAGATAGAATTTGTCATCACCGATCTCATCACCGACATCCTCGTGCGGTACGAGGGCTCACTCCCTGATCTCTTCCGTGAGGGGCATTCTGCGGTTGTTGAGGGGAGCATTCGGCCGTTTGATGATGAGGCGGGCCGCCCCCGGGACGGGTTCTTCTCGTCAGGGAAGGCCGTGTCAGAGAAGGCACGGAGCGGTGTTTGTTATTTTGCAGCGACCGAAGTGCTTGCCAAGCATGATGAGAAGTACATGCCGAAAGAGGTGGCGGCTGCAATCGAGAGGAATAAGGCCAAGATTGAGGCCGGTGAGTCAGAGGAGGCGGCACGGATTTGAATTTTGGGAGTAAGATTTTTGAATCCTTATAAGACGTTACTTGGTATTGCCTTAGCTATAGATGGAAATAGACTATATGGCTAGATTTTTTTTTGAGGGGCGACTAGCGTAGTTTTAGGTGTAGGATTTTATGAGTTGTGGTGAAGCAGAGGCATGATTTTGCATTATTTTAAGGGATTTTCCCATTCTTTTGTTGTTGTAAGCGGCACATTCATTATCTTGCTTCTCCTCATTTTTGGCCCAAAAAATGTGATAATTATACAAATAAGGGAATATGGTTTTGTATTAAGATACCCACACTACATGATCCAATAATTTATGTGGTTTTGATATAGATTTGGTTTCTAATTTTGATTTCTTGATGCCTTTGATTTGAGACTAGGAATTTATATGTTGAATTGAGTTTTGAATAATTGATTTGCACAAAAATGCAGTTGAAGTAGCTATTTTTCTTTCAGTGATTTGAACTTTAACCTCACATGGAATAGTCAGCTTTTGGTAGAGTCTACTTAATTGACTTGAAGAAATTGGTTTTGTTTCATGTGCGCATGTCCATGTTTCATCATCAAAACTAGTACTGTTTGATATGTATGCATGTATCATAACATGGTGTAGTAGTGATCGGGCCATGGTTAGTGTGCATAGCATGGTCGGAAGCTGGTCAATCACACCATGTTTACTATGCATACATAATATAGCAGTACTGTAGGAGCAATTGTGGTAGTAGTTGCAGATCAACTAAGGGTTAGGACATCGAATGATTAATTTCTATTTCTCGTTATTGTGGAATTCGTCATCAAGATGGATCGCCCCTACGTGGAGAGTCATTCTAGTATAGGAGATTTTAAGCATCCCTCATCCATGGTGGGACCTGCTGCCAAGCCTTCCTCTTTTTCTTCTTTCATTACAACCTGGCTAGAACTCGTGAAACCAAACTGAGTCTTGCCTTGACCCAGGCCTGGACTTGGGATACCATGGAATTCTCAACTTGAACTAGAACAGAGCCTGGTTTCCTTAACCCAGTCATCTAGAAAGTAATCAGGTCTAGTTGGGCTCAAGTGATTCCTGAGCTGACCAAATTGGTTTATACACCATGGTACATATCTGTCATAAAAAAATGACTTTTGAAAGCTACTATGTTCGACATTTTGAATCCAAATTGATGTCGGACACAGACGCAAATGTTCGAGTTACATAGGTTGTCTCAGTTAAAATACTGTTGACTGTATGGTGGGTAAAACATTCAGTTAGCAATGTAGGTGAATCAAATCTACATATGCTGCATTTGACTGTGCATACAGCCATATGGTTGTGTATACTGCCTTACACACCAACTGTATGTGTATCTTAGGCAATATCTGCGCACATACACCATACAGTGTAGCCCTTGGCATTTAAGTAAATAGTCTCCTAGCTTTGAAAGTGATCAATTCCTGAAAAAGGCATGATCGAAGAATTTGGAATCTTTAAATAATGCCCTGAAGAAGAAGAAAACATGGAAGTAGCAGCCAAAGTCTATGCAACCAACATATGAAGATTCCATGGACCATTGGGCTGAACGAAATCAGCGCTGCTTCGAAAACAAGGAAGAAACAGTCTCTGTGATTATTAAAAAGGCTAAATCTTTAATCATTGAGTGGGCTGAAATTTGGTCTGTATTCTTTGCGGGCTTTTGTCCCGCTTTCTTTATTAAAGTCGTTACTTCTCAAAAAAAGAAAAAAGAAAAAAAAGAAAAGAAGAAGCATGTTAAAAAAGAAGGCCAAAAGGCAAAAATAAAATGAAACCTAGTGATGTACCCAAGAAGAAGAATCGAACTCCAAAGGAAAGAGATAATGTGCATGCAACCATATTCTCCATGTCACTGAGGAATCATGTAGATCATTACTCCAGTCTCTGTTCCTCTTTGGATAGTGAACACACCATTTGTCAGGGCATGCTCATAAGATCCACATATTCCATTTCCTTTATCCATTTGAATAAATGTCACACAACCTACATAAAGAGAGCATACTAGTTCAAAATGGCAAAGGAGACCAAGAACCTTGCCGGTTAGGAGTGAGTTGGTACGAGTTGAAGGCTCTAAAAGGGCAAGGGGAAGGACTAAAAGCACATGGATGGAGGCTGCAAGAAAAGACTCAATGACCGATGGTTGTCTAACTGAATGTATGGCCCTTGGTTGAGTGGAATGGTGGAACAAGATTTGGATTCATGTAGCCACCCCAATTAATTGGGATAGGGCTTAGATAATGATGATGATGATGATGATGTAGTTCAAAAATGAAAAAGGAAGATCTTTTTTCAACACTAAAGAGAAGGATGAATTAGAGTCGCATGACTTAGGAATGAAAGGAAGATGAAAATGAAGGGTCATTTCCATTTTCATTCTCAGACCTAAAGAAAAGGAAGCCTTTTCCTTTTCCTGCAGTTTTCCTTTCTTCATCTACCTTTTGGTTTCTAACAATCAAACTTGATCAAGGAAGAATCACTGAGAAAAAGGAATACTGGAACATAGTTTAAAAAGTTTCCATACAACCGTCAGCATTCCAAATGAATCTAGAAATCATTATAGAAGACGTAATAGCGAAGCATTTTTTTTTTTTTTTTAATGAATAGAAAAGACTTATTCTAGGGCAGTGTAAGGACTTAAAATAGGATAAAAACAGTTGTAGGCACTAGGCACCAGCATACTCTCTCAAGAGAGAATAGCATATCTTACCATCATTATACATCAAAAGAGAAATTTAGAAGAAAGAAAAAAAAACCTTACTTTTTTCTTCTTTTCACATGCAAATAGGTGTAGGTTACTAGCTGACTCATATAAACAACTTAGGAGCATTATCGGTGCTTTTAGTAGAAAACTAGCAAACATAGAGAGTGGCTTTCTAGTTTCCTCACCAAGTACAACCCCAACCATCTTTCAGAAAGTGGAAAATATAGGTTTTCACCTTATAGAGAGGATCACCAGTAACCTTGCATCTAATTTGTGCCCTGGCAACAACCAGTGTATGCACATTTGCATGAAAGACAGAAAGACCATTAGCCCAAAAATTAGGCCGGACCACAACTCAGGAGAGCCACAACACGAGTCAATGAGGAAGGGCACCCACCATACAAAAGTTGAAGATGTTATATTCCATCCAAACAGTTCATGTTTGGCCTTCGTGGAAAAGGCTGCTAGCCTTTCAATGCCAGCCAGCCCTTTGCTGAAGCAGAAACTCAAAGAAAATAGGCTCGAGGTCTGTGGCATGCTCAAAAGATTGTTCCCAATTGAACTCAAAAGAGGATGCACATACATAATTCACTGCCTGATTTGTCATTGAAAGAAGATTCAACGCGCGGAAGCAGAGCGATTTTCAAGAGCGTGCCAAAGTATGGGAAGCTTGCTGATGATTCCATTCACAATTCACATGGCCAGTGATGGAGGAAGTGTTATCGAGATAAGCAAAGCGGGATTGATGACAGATTCAATATTCCCTTGTTGGCATTAAAATTTTATCAAGTTTCGAACTGCGCTAACCGTTACTGACCAAAGCCGGACAGTCTGTGCTCGTCTCCAGCTTAGCTTAGCACCATTTGATACATTGACCAAGGTCACCATAGAACCTTTTTGACACACTCTGTGCCAATGGTCAAGGCCAGTACAGGTCTGTGTTTCTACTCCAGGCTTTCTGTCCAAGAGCAGCAGGGGACGATAATGAGCAATTTCCATGGAACCAAAGTCCAAATCACGCCACATCCAAGAACCAATACGGAAGCCAGTATGCACAATGGCTACCAACCTACAGGCACTACGGCACCAATCTTTTCAACGGAATTCCGTTCCACGCTAACAGCCAAGTCAGCGCAGGACAATGTATCAAGCCCAGCATGCACCAACGAAAAGCGCTCCAGGTCGTCCAGTAGCAGAGCAACACATGTCCATAACCACCTAGCAAACTTTTAGATGAGAAATGATCATGTAACCACCTCGCGGGCAGGGAACAACTGTCTTCCATCACCATAAATACCCCTTGGGCGGGAAATAACTGTCTTCCATCACTACAAATACGAACTCATGAAATATTGCTTCGAACTAGCCTTTTGGACATCCGGCAGTGGCTTGCACGAATTGTCTGAATACCAACAGTCTTGACTCCACACTAACTATCCATAAGACCTCAGTAGAGGCGCAATGCTGATTGTCCAAGGCTTTGGTGGTGGCTCCGCACTGACTATCCATAGTTACAAACAGTGGCCCCACTCTTTAACTGTTTGGACCTTGGTAGTCCCACCCTAACCATCAAGGCAATCCATTCTGAATCTTGGTTTCTCCAGTAGAATCACCCTTTGTTGTTTCTGTCTGAGGTCTTTTGAAAGCCTAGAGGTGAGGCAGACATACAAACGGACTTTCCAATCTTTCTGGAGCTATACAAGACATGAACACAAAGGCTATTTGAGTCCTTATAGCACTAGAATTCTCTGCCTAATCAATGATCTGGACACTTTGAAGATGAAGGACCATAAAGAACCATAGATTAGGACTGTATACATAATTTGCATCACACATGTATTAGATTACCTTTTAATCAAGGGTTTTTCCTCAAGGAAAATAATCAAGGACATGTGCCAAACCATAGTCTGGAACTTGTGTTCCCAAATCAATGAGAGCCTCTCGATGGGGAATATTTGGGTGCATATCCTTGCAACGGAGTTAATACTCAAATCTTATCAAACAATAAATAGTGGTAATAAACACCCTGGGTTGCATCTATACACATTGAAAGGAATTCTATCGTGTTACAAGCTAAACACTCAGTGCGCAAGTATTCGTGGATGGGAAAATGCAATAGTAGACCAGAGAATGAACACCGTATATTTGATTTTAACAAATCTTCAACAAACATTGGTTGAGGGAGATGGTGGAGGCAACAATAGTATGAATGAAGGGGTGAACACTCACACCATGATCGTATCATGCCTCTGTGCCTTGGGATGAGAGATCCTTTGCTCCTCGCATCACCTTCCAACCATCTAGCTCATGGCAATGCATGGAGAGAATACCGATGGCATAATGACATCCACATATAAATACCAACAGTCGGACGACTTCAAACATAAATTAAGCCGAGAAACATAGGGCACCAGCTCTGAACTACCACCTGAAACATAGAACAATCAGAAATGGAACTCCCAAACATGTAAGACGTAGCTCTAGATATACCTCCTTGAAGGGAATTTCCATTTAACCTTAAAAAACAGAACTTCCCCAACAAAGACAAGGAAATGGAGCTGTAGATGCTCAAAGTTCAAACAAACCGTTAGGGAAAGGGTGGCTGGACCCTAGTCTGCAATAGTCGGCCTATGCTAACTAAAACAATTTCAACATCGGCTTCCCCATGAAGAATAACTAAATCACAGCCACTGTGTTGGAGAGCATGAGACCACTTGAGTAAGTTCATCAGATTGAAGGTGTCTTGCTTTTGTGATGTCAGATGGAAGCCTAGATTACACATACCACCGAAACAAGGAAAGTCTCTTTGGCAAATCAACCACCATTGCTAAAAAAATCTCAAGCACTCGTGCTTTACCAATGCCATAGTTCCCACCTCATCTACAAAGGGCACAAGGCTAAATATATGAAGAATTTTCTAGATTGTATCAAAGACTGTTGAGCACATTTCTATAAAATTACAGGGTACAGTCTATGCAAAAATCAGTGACATCTCCAAGAATGCCGTCTGTTTTTCACCCTTCCTGTCCACAAGGAAAGCTCACTTAGAGGTGTTGGTGGCCTGATGAGAATAGAATCATGAGGTATCACAGAATGCACAGTCCAAGACTTTCTACAGCTTGTCTTTTCCATTTGTGCAAGTAGAGCCTACCATTCAGTGATCCAAACAGTTAATATGATAGGGCCACTGTTGATTGCAGATGAGCCAAAAGTTCGCCAGATTGGAAGAATCTAGCCATCAAACCTTTGGCCTTTGTTTGGTTGAATGTGGATAACTGCTGCATTCACTTTCTTAACTGTATATTTATTGGTCACCAATTGAAGGGCTAGGATTTCCCTTTCAGGGAGATTTTTTATGCATGATCATCCAGAGTGGAGCCAACAATCCAACGATTTGGATCACTGAATCATGGCTTCACTTATACAAAATTAAAACCCTAGCATACCACAGAAACTAGAAGCTTTTGAATTGAGCACTTAATGCCATCTAAAGTCACGATCCCAAGTACCCATTGTAAAAGCAGAAAAAAGGTTCTAAGCAAGTAAAGTTCCCTTGAGTAAGCAGTAGTTTATATATATATATATATATATATATATATATATATATATATATATATATATATATATATATATATATATATATATATATATTTGATTGTAATCAACACATGTAATAAACTATTAGATAGTGCTTGATTGTAATCAGCCTATGCAATAGTCTATTACATTGTGCTTATGGGAGTTTTGTGCTCTCATTGCTCCCCAGTCTAGATAAATGAGGGTTGTGTCAACTTGGTAGCCAGCGTCATATGCCAAAACTTCCAACATGAATCCGAACAAAACGACATTCCAAACTCATGCTAGGGCATTCCATGTAAGTAACACGTTGCATCGGAACTTGGGTACAATTAGAAATGGGAGAGGGTTGGCAAGGGCATCCCCTAGAAGAGACGTGCCTCACCGCAACAACACCAATTGTTGTGAGAAGTGGACACAGGTTCCCACATGTGCAGGGAAAGAAGCTAGTCAAAGAGAATAGGATTTGTCTTGCCACATGCAATATAGGAACGATAACAAAATAAGAGTATAGAGTAGTAGATATGATGAAACGAATGAGAGTTAACAGAGCTTGTGTTCAAGAGACCAAGTGGAAAGGGACCAAAACTTGAGAGATTGATGGACATAAGATTTGGTAATATAGGAAAGGACACTAATAGAAATGGGGTAGGGAGAATGGTAGATAAAGTTGTTGATATTAAGAGAGTGAGTGATAAGATTTTATTAAATTGTGTTAGGAGATGAAATAGTCAATGTTATTAGTACATATGCACCACAAGAAAGGTTAGAGGATAGAATCAAGAGACAATTCTAGGAAGATATGGATGGACTAATGCAAGAAATTCTAAACAGAGCATAATTCCAGGAGGATAGAATCGATGTTATTAACTTATTGGTACATATTTGTAGGAGGAGACTTAAATGGCCTCAATGGGTGAAAGTGATAGCTTGGTATGGTCCAAGGATAGGTCAGGCAGATTTTCAGTGAGGTCTTTCTATCATCCGCTTCGCACCCACGATGAGAAGAAAGGAAAGACATGCCATGTGTGGTATTATGGGGCCCCTCCCAAGGTTGGGGCTTTTAGATGGCTTGTGGGAAGAAAGAGAGTCTTGACAATCTCCAAAAGCATTCCATGGTTATCCCTAACATGTGTCTTATGTGCGAGTCAGACGTCAAGACAGTTATGAGTTAACCACCTATTTATTCACTGTCCCTTTGCTAGCTTCATCTGGCCTTCTATTCTCAAAAAGTTCAATTTATTTTGGTCCGTGCCCTATAACGTGGGAGACCTCTTTACAGTTGGCATGGGGAAGTGTTCCGCAAAAATGCTCAAGCTAGGTGGAGGGTTTGTCTCCTTGCCGGATTATAGTCAATTTGGGGCGTAAGAAACGGAAGATGCTTCCATAACAGAAATAGGGGGGTTGGTCGGGTTGCTAGCAATGTGTGGCTTTCTGTTATTGAGTGGGCAGAGGAGTGTAAGGGCTGGGTGGGGCAATTGTAATTTCTGTTCCTTTTGTTTTCTTATTACGTTTTTGTAGTTTCTTTTAGCCCTATCTCAGCACCTTTTAATGAAGTCTGTTGTTATCTCTCTTAAAAAAGAAAAGAAGAAAAAGGAAAAAACTGGGACTCACCGGAGTCCACTCCACATTGGTCGAGTCCATGGTCTGAGTCGGTGAGTTGTTTAACCATATTGCCAATGCTTAAACAAACCAGCCTAAGTAATAGTAGTTCGGAAGATTAAAAGCCTGGCAATATATCTGACTAATCATGGAAGGAATGGTTTGATATGTTGACTGTAATGCTATGTAGCTCATAGAGATCATCATTTATACTGCCTGTCTCTTCCTTGAGTGATAATCAGCGCCTTTACAAACTATATTTTGATGTGGCATTTTGCACCCCATTGCTGAAATAATCAGCAATCCAGACTGCTATTTCTGAAGCTTTAGGACCTGTTTGGTTGCCTCTTAATCATGATTTCTTTTCATTTTAAATTAGAGATGCACTCCAGTGTACTGGTACCGACAAAGCTTATGGTGGTTCTAGGCTGTTTTGGGGTTCATGAGATGTATTCATGACATCCAACCCAATTGTCAGATGCATCAGGTCTTGCTACCTCCTGTGCTCCAAAATCAGACTGATTCCACAGGACACAATTTGAGAGGGGACACCTGCCACTGATTTGTGTGGGTGTTCACCTCTGTGTATATGGAATTCAGGCCATTTAGACCTTCATCTGGCCTGGATGAAAGTGTGAGGCAAAAAATCAGGCAGTTTTGCAGCTCAGGTGGGACAGTGCAAATCCAGGATGTGTGTGTCCCCTCCAACTATTTCCCTGTGCTGTCACATACCTGATTCAAGGATTGGGATGATTTTGGCCCCTGGGGTAACATATGCTGATTTTCATGTGTGGCCTCACAACTGCTTGGTACCACTGTAGCACGCATTTTTCAGTTATAAGAGTGATCATGTATTAGGGCTCGTTTGGATGTTTTGGAATACACTGGAGCTAAATCACATGGTAAATGAATCAATGTGAATTGGAACCCTCAGTTGTATTTGGATGTCTGTAAATGCATTGGAATCCAGATATTGTGTTCGGATGCCTGTAATTGGAATGCATTATAAGGGTATGTTTGGATGGCCCATTACGGGCACATTGTGAAGTAAAACCCATAATATTACATTAGTCTGCTGATTGGATAGAGCAGCTACAGCTGACTTTTGATGCATGATTTATGAGCTGTCAGCTCAAGTAATCCACCGTGATTCCATCGATCACAAAGAGGTCTTCGGGGATTTTCTTCGTTTTTTGTATTAACTGTTGAAACATGTATGGTACTGTGATGGTGTACATGGTCTCCATGCATCAGAAACCCTTATTTACAGCACATATGTATACCATTCATTTTCACCATCCACTGCACAGAGATGGAGAAAACTACAAGCAGGTGATGGAGGCTGGCCTGTTTTACAGGACCGGAAATTGCAGTTGCCGGCTGAAAGGCAAATTCCACAACGGGACTCTGACCACTGGTCTAAAACAATGGTCCCTTTCAGCACCGTCTCTTTTCTCTCTTGCCCTGTTCTGGACTTCAGTTCTATCTTGAGGGGTGGTTCATGGCTGGTGGGGCTAGATTTCTATGGTTATGCCTGCATTTGCAGAACATGTTCTGTTCATGTTGGGGTTGTTAAGAGAGGAGTGTTGCCTGCATTTGCAGACCACTGGTCTAAAACAATGGTCCCTTCCAGCACCGTCTCTCTCTCTCTCTCTCTCTCTCCGGTTGTCTTCGAGGATGGTTTCATGTCAAGTGCATCCATGGGATTTTCTCTGCATGGTTACATGTCATGTTCAGGTGCATGCTGGATGGTTGGTGGGGACGGATGGCGCATAATTTTTAAGCGTTTGCTTGCATTTGCTGAACGTCTTATACTATCACTTTTCTGTGCATGTTGTTAGTAGAGGAGTGTTGCATTTGTTTTTCGGGTTCCTCTTTGAAGATGGTTGCATTGGAAGAAAATTCAGTACATTCCCATCCTCTGTGCATGATGGGGTTGCTGGAATAGGAGTGTTGCATGTGTTTCATGGTCTGTGCAGATGTGTTTCACAATGGAATTGGTTCCTGTCTTTACTCATGTATTGGCAATGATAGGTTGACTTGGATGTTCTAATATGATGTGTCACTTGCCATTATGGAATATGAGCCGTTTGATCACTGACTGGGTGAATGATAAGTACTGTCCAGTCTTCTGTTGTCGAGAAAGCTGAATAAGGTATTCATCTGTGCTTGGAAATCCTGTTATTACTTTCTGGCATTGGTAGCATTGATGAATGGTGCATAAGATCACCACCTCACAGTGATTTATTGACCAGTTCCACATCCCAGCAATAGACGAACGAGCATTGATTATGTGGTCTGACCTGGAGGAATCATGCCATCCAAACAGGCCCCAAGTAGTTTTAACACCCCACATTAGTATATCTGCCATCTGACATAGGCTTGTTTGCATGACAAGCAATGATCAGGATAATTAAATTAAGATTTCCTGTGTTTGAATAGGCATGATTAGAATGCAATGATGATACTTAAACATTATTTTGATATCAAGTGAATATTGGATGTAAGATTTTACTGCAACGTATTATAAATCTGTAATAATTTTAAATTCTTTTCCCTCTCCTATTATATCTGCATTTAACTATCAAATTATGTGTCGAGTTGCATGTTTAAACAAACACTATAAACTCATAATGATAGTGCTTTTAAGCTAAATTACTGTTGTAATTCACTATCTAAATAGGCCTTGTAATAAGTTTATTGAAATTATATACTTAAGCCAAAAATAAGGAAATTTCAAGCCTTGAGGGGGCATAAAAGTGAGTCCACTTTTGAAAATCCGTCTGTTTCTGTCATTTGCTTCTATTCCCAGCCTTTTGAGAAGATTCCAATTTAAATGAATTTGCTCCATCCAACCAAATAATCCTTTTCGCCAATGTACAACCATCTACCACTGATTACTATTGTTTACCAACAACCAAACAACCCCTTAAGAGAAGTTTTTGATAAGGTACGACTTTGATACCACAATGCCATATGGCTGGATTGCATCTGAGCTCTGATGATATGAAACGGTCATACTCTCATCACAACCTTAAAGAAGCTATGATCTCATGTTTCAATGATGATCCTAACCATAACCATCTAATAAATGAGCCTTCTTCTCATTTAATAGGAGCTGTTTCTGATTTTTGTCCTTCAGTGTTCCTTTGCATGCCACCAAGCAAATATATGTAATTGTGTAAACTTGGACCATGACCCAATCACTATTTTAAAACATAAAATGACAAAATGAACTGTTTAGATCTAATCCATTACAACCGTTTTGATCTGATCTGTGACATAGAGGCACAAGGAATGCCATGCCTTGTCTAGGCACAGAATCTGTTCTCTCACTCCAATATCAACTTGCAAGTATTGTAATTGCATTACGGAGTTGTAATTTGGTTGAGGTCCGATTTCGTTATTTGACTGATAATGTTTCCAAACTCCATCCTTATATTCAGTTATCATGAAATTTCGACCAAAATATAGTCACTTATCATAAATATCATGATATTTTGTGCAACCAAACACACTCTAAACCAAGAAATATAAATCTAAACATTTGAAATCAACGAACAGCAGACCAACGTGATGGGCCGGTCTAGTTTTCTCGGTATAGACCACATTCATGGTGGGTCCACTTGATGGATAGCCTTATTGCCCTGGCAACTGAGAAGTTATATATGATAGGCAGTGCATACATGGAATACACTAACTCAAATAACGAATATTAGATTGTAGCCCACTATCTCTGAGTCACAATCCTAAACTCAGATTGTTTGAACAATCCTAACTTTGAACAATCCTAACCTCTGATGCTTGGAGGGTCTGTCAAAATAGGGCCATTGGATAATTTCCACTTTTTAACTGTCCAAAAAATGTCCAAGGGTCCCTCCATCTGATAGTCAAATAACGTGTTTCCATTTTTAACAGCTCAATAAATGGCCACGTTCCACCAACGTGATAGTCAAATAATCATAAGTTTTGTTCAGAAAACTCTTTTACTTGGAAGCATAAATCTGGACAGCTTAATTTTTAATTACTTATATATCCAACATTTGGAATTTCCAAGCAAGTTCCAACTGCAATAGTACCATTCACCACACTCTGCCAGAGTTATTTTATTTTATTATATGATACAACTAGTAGCGTTCAAACAGATTGTAGTCAAGGGCGAGTCCTTGCCTCAGTGGTAGACTCTTAGAGTTTCAACACAAGGTTTGGTGTTTGCCCTGCCCATGTACATATGCAATTCAATTGTCATGTGTAAAGGGCTTGAATGGATGGATAGCGTGGAAAAAAACCATATGCATCAACATGATCCAATCCTTCCTATTATTTCCCAACAGATGAAATTTATATTAGACTCGATGTAATTCCATACCACTAAACCCACCTATGATTAATCCAATCCTTTCAATTATTTTCAAACCCAGGATGAAATTTATATTAAACTCAATGCAATTCCATAGCACTAAACCCACTTATGGTTAATCCAATCCTTCCAATTATTCCCAAATGCTAGATGAAATTTATATTAGACTCGACCAAACCCACCTAGATGCTGATTGCCTGTCACCCTGACTTACTGCTATGGAAAGCTAGGTGAAGCCTACTGTGATGTTTGGGCAGACTACTGTCAGAAGCTAGGTAGGCACGTGGAGATCAGCTCATGTTAAGACATTAGCCTCAAATTAGGCCTACGCAAGATGCCACATGAAAAGAAAAGATAACATTGGAGATAGAATTGCCCACCGGTGAACCTTCTTAGGTCTACTTTGATGTCTATATATGCCATTCAAACTGTTCACAAGTCATTTCCACATGGATGAACTGAAAACACAAGCCTGGCCGAAAACTTTTGTGACCCCATGAATGTTTCAACTGTGGACGTTCAATTCCCACCGCTACCTACCGTGTTGGTCGACTGATGTTTATATGCCATCCGTAAACTGTTCACAAGTTCACAAGGTCATGAACTGAAAACACAAAATCCTGATCAGAAACTTTTGTGGCCCAATGAATGTTGCATCGGTGGACCGTCAATCCCTACTGTTTCCTGTTGTGTGGCTCACTTGAGTTTTGGACCTATCTCATTTTTGGGCTCATGTCCCAACACGAGCCGGTAAAACGGATGGATGGGGTGGATTTTTCACAAACATCAGGGTGGACCCACTAGCTAGTTAAATCGGCGTCCTGTTTTCAAGGGCAAAAATGGAAACAAAAAATGAACCGACTGCCCATTTCCAGGGGCAAAAATGAAAACAAAAAATGAACCGACTGCCCATTTCAAGGGGTAAAAATGAAAAAAAAGAGTATTAGAACGGACAAAAAAATTGGTCGTAGCATGCAACCACGATAAGTTCTCTCTAAAGGTGGGCCACTGCGCTAATGATAATCCAAGCATTGAAATAATTATAGAGGCCAACTCAAATGCCAATCTCATACCTTGACCACGATGGTCATGGCAAACATCTTAAAAGCCACAATGTTCGAGAGATCAAGGGTTCGAGATTGGTGCTAGGCCCTCCTCTTCAACCACAAATCCACCCCCAAGAGGTATTCTAAAATACCTCCCTTTTCCCTCCAACGGTTGTAGGCAATTCACTTTTGACATGTGGCCCATCTATGGTAGGACCCACCAGTTCAACAAGTACCCTTCTTTTAGATGAATAGAATCCATTTATTCACAAAAATCACTAAACAAGTACCCAGAGAAAAGCATCTCAACCCCAACCAGAGATAAAAAAGGAGAGAAAATCACGACTGAAATCCATATCTGGAATTCCCTCGTCTAATTGGAGAGTAAGCTCACGAGAGATATCACGACTGAAATCGATATCTGGAATTTCCTCTAATTGGAGAGTAAGCTCACGAGAGATATCACGACTGAAATCGATATCTGGAATTTCCTCATCTACTTGAAGAGTAAGGCCATGAGAGAGATGAGGAGAGACGAGCAGAGAATCGCGCCGGAGATCTGCGTCAAGAATCCCGCCCCGGTGTCCATCGACGGCGACGGTGATGGCGCCATCTCGATTTCTTGCGCGGAGACGACTGCTGCATAGAAGAAGGCGAGGAAGATGACTATCGCAGACGTGGAAAGACTAACCTGCGCCATTGGTGGAGTATAAGCAGGAGGTGTCGGCCGGAAATAAAGCAATGCAGTAGAGATGCTAGAATGAGATGTTTGTATGAATTCCGGTAGGCTTTATTTATAGGGGGAGTCTGAGGGCGTGTGAGGCCCACGAAAACTGTGGACAGCTGCTGTAAAAAGGACCAAGTCTGAGAAAGGAGCCCATCTTCCTTGGCCAGTCGGTGCACGTTACCTGTCTACCGCTTTTTTTAACTGGACGCGTGGAAACATCTATAGAGTCATGTGATTCCAAGGAATTATTTGATACTCTGGCAGCGGGTGAGGCCTGATATGCAGGCACTAGGAAATTGTCCACGATGCATGCGTAAACTTCAATTAAAAGGAGTTATGGGACCCACTGGCCACATCTCAAAATCTGCTTGGTCAAACAATCTCAGTCTCTGAATGGTCGATACTTGTTTACTGCAATATCATCGTTGGATATTTTCAATTTTAACCATCCAAAATGTCCACCAATCGAATAGTCAGCTAATCACGTGAAATGTAAATTTTGGTTATAAAAAAAAAAAAAAATTCTAAACTGGGACCTGGATTTTTGTATAGTGCATGCGTATCATGTGTCGGTCTCCGCCGGAGTATCAAAGTTTTTCTCATTCCTAACCAGGTAAATGCCAAGGCTCACTGGAGCACGTGGGACGGATGGGGTCAGGAGCACAAGTCTACGTGGCACACTTTTCCTAGATCTCAGCCATTGAGGAGGTGGGGGCCGCTGACAGTCCTTTACATGGCTAAGAAATCTGGCGGGTCCTGTCATCAACGGGGCCAAACATGAGTTGAACATGGAGTGGTCCACTTGATGAGTGGACCGGGCTCTTCTCTGGGCCAGAGAGGGTGAGCCGCATCGAGATCAATGCTCAGTCTAGGACACGTGGTGGAAAGGAAAGATCCGGATGGCTACTCTGGTAGTCTGACGAGATGATGGTAAGGATGGGTCAACCCACGGGTCTGTATCGGGTGACAGGTCCAGGTCTAAATAGAAACGGTCCATTGATAGGGTAGAAAATGGATGGTGAAGATCATTTACAGGAAAGCATGTTCTTCAACGATTTCAACCTTCTATTTCCTGGGGCGATCATGGATAGTTTATAGAGTGTCCCTTTCAACAGACGATCCTAACCATTCAATGGGATGATTTCTGCACAGTAGCCATTGCTTTGTCCAATCATTGATTGGAATGTTCAAAGGTCCAGATGCAACCACGAGCACTTATAGCTTCTCTGAGGGGCCCACAGTGGTGTGCATGTGAAATCCACTCCGTGCAACCGGTTTTGCTTCTGATGTCCACTGCAAATTAAAAAAAAAAAAAAAAAAAAAAACAAAAACAGCTCCATAAAAAAAGCTCAAGTAGGCCACACCAAGAGAAAAAAGGTAAAATCACGCCTAAAACATCCAAAGTTGAAGCGGTGTGGCCTGCCTGGGTTATTGATCAGGCTGATTTTTGAAGTTGCTTTCGACCTGGGGAGGCTCACCTTATAAATGGAAGTTGTAGAATGGGATGACTTTTGGCCACAGGTGGTAACATCAAGGGACACGCCTGATGGACGGAGTGGATGTCGCAGGAAAACAGGATGGCCCCACGGAACTGGGTGGGCCACCCAATACAATAAGGTCCCGTCACCATGGATTTGGGGGGATTAGACCCTTGCGTGTTGGGCACAAAAAGCAACTGAGGGTTTCAAATTCAGGAGGTTTCAGATGAGGGGGTTTGTAATCAAAGGAAAAAGCTTGGATTACATCTAATATCTTTCCAAGAGGCACATATGTAATATGTGTGTCATTAGGCTACTAATCTATTGGGCACATGGCCCATTGATGATATCCAAAAACAATTTAGATCATCAACAATATCACCAAAATTATTTTAACAGGATGATTTGTGCCGTCCAAACATTGTCCATGGAAATCAACTGTTAACATTTGTAAGTTGGTCACTTGGATGTGATCCTGCGCTTGTGGCCCACCCGAGACTTGAAATTTCATCATTTTGGACCAAAGTATATATTTCAATGGGCTTATTAAAACCATTGTGTCGAATATATATATATGTATTAAAGTGAATTTAGTAATTAAATTTAAACCCCCGCAAATATCATACTTTTGAATGACAGGGGATTCCAAATCTAGGGCATAACCACAGGGTTTCAAATCTTATCTTGCGTATATATGTATGAATATAACTATGACCTTTTTATTTTTTTAGTCATGCAATGCACCCACCCTATATTAGTTGGGGCAACTCACCCACCCTCCTGTGGGGTTAGCGTGTCTCCTTAGCATTTCGAACTTGAGACCTGCTGTTGAAACGCCTAGGCGTCTTCCAGCTGGGCTAGCAAGCGAGATGTGATCAATATTTATCGATTAAAAATTTAATCCACTTCTCACGTGGTGTAGATTATTGTATATATATACACAATATGAGTAGTGTAAACGTGGAAGCTATTGGAGTCTATAGGCTTAGGTTATCGTCAGGACACTTTCTTGATCTAGTAGATACTGTTTGTGTGCCTTCTATAAAACGCTATTTAGTTTTCATTTTTCGTTTAGACAAATATGGTTATGAGTTTAAATTTGCAAATGGAAAATTAAGTATTTGCCATGATTCGGCTGTGATTGGTTCTGACACTTCAGTTAATAACCTTTATTAACTAGATTTAAATGTTTCACATGTATACAACATTAACTTCCCACATGGAAACACTAAAGGCATGAAACGAAGTTTAGACTTTGTAAATTCCTCCATACTATGGCATAGGCGATTAGGCCACATTTCTCTTGAGAGATTGGAAAGGCTTGTGCGTGAAGGAATTCTTCACTCCCTGGACTTCTCATACTTTGGGGTTTGTATTGATTGCATTAAAGGTAAATAGACTAGAATAAGGAAAAAAGTGTGACATTAGGATAGTGATTCATACAGACATCTGCGGACCGTTCCCTACAGCATCCTATAATGGGCAGAAGTATTTTATCACTTTTATATATGATTACTCTAGTTATGGGTACTTATACCTTATTAACGAAAAATTAGATGCATTGGAAACATTTAAGATTTATAAGGCTGAAGTCAAGAATCAACTCGACAGAAAGATCAAAGTCGTTAGATCCAACCGTGGTGATGAGTACTACGGAAGGTATGACGAATCTAGGCGTAATCCAGGTCCACTCGCTAGATACCTTACAAGATTATGGCATTGTCGCCCAGTTCACCATGCCTGGTACCCCAGAGCAGAATGGTGAGTGGAAAGGCGTAATCGCACCCTAAAGGACATGGTGCGATTTATGATTAGTAATTCAACGTTGCCAGAATCTTTGTGGAGTGATGCCTTGAAAACGGTCGTGCACATCTTTAATAGGGTTCCAAGTAAGGCTGTAATAAAAACTCCATATGAATTGTGGCATGTATGGGGTTGTCCTATAGAAGACCGTATAACCCGCATGAAAGAAAACTTGACCCTATAACTGTTAATTGATTTTTTATTGGATACCTAGAAAGATCAAAAGGATTCAGATTTTATTGTTCATCATATTCTATGAGAGTCATTGAGACTGCGAATGCTAGGTTTATTGAGAACACTGAAGATAGTGGGAGCACAAACTTGAGAATATTGTATTTGAGGAAGAGCAGATTGTGATTCCCACCACAATCATTCAGAGTAGTGTGCTTGTCCATCCAGCAGTGGACCCTGAGATCCCTATGGATGACCATGTAGAGCCTCAAATACAACCCACTGATGAGGAAATGGAAAATTCAATTCAGAATAATGAGCCATTAAGATGATCACATAGAGAGAAAAGATCTGTAATACGAGACGATTACATCGTCTATTTTCATGAGCATGAGTTTGACATTGGGGTTGAAAATGATCTTGTATCCCTTTCACAGGTCGAACAAAGTACTGAATTCTTCTCATTGGTTCGATGCCATGAATGATGAATTGAAATCCATGAAGGATAACAAAGTCTAGGGACCTTGTTGAATTGCCTGAAGGGATTAGGCCGATTGGTTGTAAGTGAGTGTTTAAAACCAAACGGGACTCTAAGGGCAATATCGAAAGGTATAAAGCTAGGCTAATTGCAAAAGGTTTTACTCAGTGTGAGGGCATTGACTTTAAGGAGACTTTCTCACCTGTATCTAAGAAAGACTTCTTTAGGATCATTATGACTCTTGTGGCTCATATTGATCTGGAGCTACATCAAAAGGACGTGAAAACTGCGTTCTTCAATGGAGATCTAATGGAGAACGTATATATGTTGCAGCCATAAGGTTTTAAAGCCGAATGCTCAAAACATCTGGTCTGCAAACTTAAGAAGTCCATTTAGAGGTTGAAACAGGCATCACGATAAGTGGTACCTAAAGTTTCATGAAGTCGTTTCCTCATATGATTTCATTGAAAACACTGCGGATGAGTGCATATATATGAAAATCAGTGGAAGTAAGTTTATCATTTTGGTCTTGTATGTTGATGACATTTTATTGGCCAGTAGTGATATTGGATTGTTGTGTGAGACTAAGAAATTTCTATCTCAAAATTTTGAGATGAAAGATCTTGGTGATGCTTTCTTTGTCATCGGCATTCAGATTAGCCGAGATAGATCATGTAGATTACTTGGCCTGTCGCAGAGGGCCTATATTGATATGGTTTTCGAAAGATTTGGCATGCAAGGTTATGCTCCTAGCCAAGCACCTATTGTAAAAGGTGATAAGTTTGGTCAATTTCAGTGTCCTAAGAATGACGTAGAAAATGACAAGATGAAAGCTATTCCGTTTGCGTCGACAGTAGGAAGCATCATGTATGCTCATGTCTGTACTCGTCCGGATATTGCTTTTGTGGTTGAAATGTTGGGCAGGTACCTTAGCAATCCAGGAATAAATCATTGGATAACTGTAAAGAAAGTGTTACGCTACCTGCAAAGGACAAATGACTATGAATTCACATACAGAAGATCCAACCATTTGGAGTTTGTTGGATATACAGATGCAGATTTTGCTCGATGTCTCAACAGCAAGAAGTCTACCTCGGGCTATGTATTCATGATGGTTGGTGGAGCTGTATCATGGAAGAGCGTGAAACAGTCGATTATGACATCATCTACCATGAAAGCAGAGTATGTAGCTTGTCATGAAGCCACGAATCAGGCGATCTGGCTTCAGAGTTTTTTTCTAGTTTACTGGTTGTGCAGATGATCCCGAAACCATTGAAAATCTATTGGATAGTTCAGCTGCAGTTAATTTCTCTAACAACAACAAGCATTCATCGAGGTCAAAGCACATTGACATTAAGTACCTTATTATGAAGGAGAGAGTTCAGAATCGTCAAGTGTCTGTGGAACTCATCAGCACAAGGCAGATGATAGCGGATCTTCTCACTAAAGACCTTCCTATCACGCTCATTAAGGAGCATGTGACGTCTATGAGAGTTGTTGATCCCAATGATGTATTTCAGTAGTAAGAGTTTTCATACTTGATCCGATTATGTACAGACATTTTAGAGATCTCTTTTATGCATTGATGATTCTATCTTTCAGTTTATAACTTGCTTCTCCTTCAGTGTGCACATTCAGTTTTGAGTAAGCAAGACTTTGATTTGTGTTTTGTAGACACGTTCAGTAGGACCACTTGAAGATAAACACGCATGATTACATTAGACGTGTAATCTTCATACCATACCCCATATCCTTGATCTATATCATTAATGCTATTGGTATTTGTGATCATGATTCGTTACACTTCGAAAATATTAAATGTTGTGTTGACTATCATGATTCAATATTAGTGGTCTTGATGGACCGGATCTGACAAGTGTTGCTCATAGTTATCTAACGGCATTATTTTGAAAATCAGTAAGGCGCCCATCAGGAACTTTTGAAACAAATATATTTTATGAAATATTTTTCACAAAAATAAAATAAAATATTTTTTGTTTTCTTTCAGAGATCAGTGTAGCCCAAGTGGGAGAATGTAAGATTCCATTAGGTGGGCCACACATAATCATCGGTTTAGATCATGACCGTTGGATTATTCAAATTGAGCGATTCAGTGGCCCTATATAGTTTTGATCATTACAAATAGGTTCGGGGCGGGACGCTTGAACCGTGTTCCCTATTCGCGGTTATTAAGCTAGATATGAAAGCCTACAGTGTGAAGACCCTAGAGGAGAGAAGTGTGATGGGTAAGCTTCTTTGGCCCTCTTTCCTATAAATATATGTCTTGGTCTCCTCATTAACACATAAGAGAAAACCCTAGTCCCATTGAGTGGTTCTCCTAAAAGTGTAAGGTACGGAAGACCAAGAGTTCTTTTCGGCAACACGACGGCATCGAGAATGTCTTCCCAATCAGGTACGCCTTTTAAGATTACTGTGAATCTCTATTATTAATGTATAAAAGATCCGATTATTCCGCAATATTCAAGATTAACAATAAATACTGTCCAGTCTTCTATTGTTGAGAAAGCTAAATAGGGTATACATCTATGCTTGAGAATCCTGTTATGTCTTTCTTCGCATTGGTAGTATTGATGAATGATGCATAAGATCACTACCTCAAAGTGATTTATTGACCAATTCCACATCCCATCAACAGACAAAGGAACCTTGATTATGTGGTTGGACATGGAGAAATTTCACCTCCAAGTTGAAGAAATTTTGTGTGGACACACTTGCAACCACATGTGAGATTTGAAGATTGCGGACCATATGTGTGATGGGCCACCCCCCCTTGGATGCATGGTATGCTCGTGTTTGAATGGAGAGACATGTGTGGAGCAGATGAGAGTTTGCGTAGTCTATGGACGAAGCACCGAAATGTTCTGAAGTGCGACTCAGACCCATAGGGACATATCCAAACACATGTTCTGCATTCCATCCATTTCCATCGTTGAAACTGGACCACGATAGATAGGTGTGATGTACGGCACTTTACAACCCCTTTTACAAAGGTCAAAATCATGGAAATGGTAGTAATTACTTTTTTTTATGGCACATTATGCCATGATGGGCCATCCAAATAGGCCCTAAGTACAGTTTTAATACCCCACATTAGTTTATCTACCATCTGACATAGGCTTGTTTGCATCACGAGCAATGGTTACAAATTACAATATCTCTCCTGACCAACAGATAATTAAATTAAGATTTATTGTGTTTGGATAGGCGTGATTAAAATACAATGATGATACTTTTCTATTATTTCAAATGTCAAATGAATAGAAAAATACATTTATTCCTTATGTTTGGATTGGAGATTTCTACTACAATATATTATAAATTTGTAATGATTATAAATTCTTGTATCTCTCCTATTATTTCTGCATTTGACTGCCGAATTATGCATTGAGCTGCGTGTTTAAACAAAAAACTGTAAACTTATAATAATAATGCTTTTAAGCTAAATTACTATCGTAGTTCACTATCCAAACTCCGTCCTTATATTCAATCACCACCGAGCATTTAGTTATCATGAAATTTCAACCAAATATAGTCACTAATCATGATATTTTGTGCAACCAAACACAATCTAGATCAAGAAATATAAATCTAAACATTTGAAATTAATGAACAGCAAACCAACGTAATGGGCTGGTCTAGTTTTTGTAGGTAAAGACCACGTTCATGGCGGGTCCACCTGATGGATAGCCTTATATCCCTGGCAACCGAGAAGTAATATATGATAGGCAGTATATGATGCTTGATGTGCATGCACTTACAAATCCTAAAAAACCTATTTCTAAGACAAGAAGACCCAATCTTTTGAGCACCTACAACCGGTGAGTCTCACTACCTAGGCTGTTGGGTCACCTACAACTGGTGTAGGTACCACTAACTTTAATTTTCATTGCAAAAGTTTGTGGGTCACATTAGCAAATTAGCATGCAACCAGTTGTAATCTTCGCATCATTGTATCATATGATACAACTAGCCATGTACAAACAGATTGTAGTTAAGTGCCTATTTGGAACGGAGGATTAGATAGTATTGAATTAACAAATGGATTGTAGTTAGGCAGAATTAACAACATTAATTGGGAAAAACACTCTATTAAGTGAAACTTCTGTTTGGTGAACTGAAATTATAATCAACAGACCAAATTTCATAACATGTTGTCACCCATGTTGTGGACGCTCGCCTTTCTGCTCTCTCAAACCTCCCTTTCAAAAAGGGGTTTCCCGAATTGCCGTTGTGCCATTGGCTCGCCTCGTTCTCGAGGGCTTTTTTAGTTGTCGTGTTATCGGATATGTTTGGATGAGTTCGTATAAGACCAGAGTCGCCACTAGCCAGTTACTTTGAATTTATAGTCGGCTAGACTCTGTAAAAATGTCAGAGAAGGGAATTCGGAGATTCCTTCATCTAAAATGACTCATTTTGATCTGCGGTCAGAGATTCGAGGTAATGGATCACGGTTATAGGGTGAGAAGGTGTTAGGCGCCCACTCTGCCCGTACCGAAGTACGGTCTTTACTTCACAGAATCGAACTAGCACTTAAAAGTCTGATTTAATCCTCGTACATTCTCATGAATGATATGATGCATGAATGTAGGTCTGAACAGTAAGAGTTTCTGATGGGCATGTTTCCATTAACAAGCAAGCCCAAAGCATACGCTCGAACTGACAGGTGCTTTATGCGAGATACATGTTGTGTGTTTGATTGATTAAAGCTTCTGATGAATGAGTTATGGGCGAACCGGCAAACTTCAGAGCATACACTAAGACCTGATCAAGTGTTTGTGTTGAAATGATAAGCAGGGGGGTTGGAAGAATAAGAAATGTTACACTATGCTAAATGTGAATGAGATGATGTTGGTCTAGGAATAATTGGATGGACGGAGGTGTCGCAAGGGTTTGCTTCGAGCGGCTAGATCAGGACTTGGGTAGCTTGAGAGACTTGAACAGTAAAGATAGACTCGAAATCGACTGGTTTTCTGGGGTGTTGAGGGATGCTGAGAATGAGAAGGGGCGGGGGTATTTATAGCTGCGGAGACTGACAACTCTCATAAATAGGGACGGGCGGCCATCTGATGGCCACCTATACAACCATTTTGCTTCAACTTTGGAGTGTACTTGCTCCAAACCTGAAGTAGAAAATGGTCGGAGGTCCGGGTTTGGAACTGCTCCGAAGCTGCAGCTCGGAACTAGGAGAGTCAACTAGGTTTGAAAGATGAGTTTTGACTGGGTGATTCGACTGGGTGTGAGGGTTGGACTGACTCAACGGGTTGACTTGAAAAAGTTGACTTTTTTTGAAATTTTTGGACTGATTTTTTCTATGAATAGTTTTTTCAGCTAATGTTTAGGGGTGAGTTGAATGGGTTTAGGCTTGAGTTAGGCTATGGATTGGGGCTTATAAGGATGAGTTTGGCTAGTTTTAGACATGGAGTTTGGGGGTGTGGACCTTCATCCATTCAGTTGTAACACCCTGGTTTTTCAATACTTAGGTGTTAGTTTAAAATTTTCTTTTCTTTGAATAAATCTTGAAATCACATATTTACACAAAATTTTAAGCCCATAAATTTAAAAGACTCTACATGGAACCGTGTTTCTAAAATCTTAAACCTGAACAAAACCTAGTAGAACACCTTCACAGACTAATTAAGCCGTCCACTGTTAAGGGCATGACTTGGATAGCCAATTCTACCGTCCATTAAGTTTGGAACGCTCATTAAATCATCACATCACTAAGAACCATTCATGACCATATTTAGAATTAATCTGACTGTTGGAAGTAATCCCTATCTATAAATTAAGCCATCCATCCTTTGACTTTCAAAATGGACCATTACATCATTGTAGGAATCTATTTCAGGATTTTGGTGTCCTTGTTAGATAAATCCAACTGTCCATTTTAAACAATATTAGAACTAGGATTGTTAGGTCCATCATTCGAGTACGTTCTCAACACTCTGACGGTGATTTGTTACTCAATCAGGCAATGTTTTGGATCACGGGGTGTTACACCAGCTGTCTCAATCAACATTGTTGCCGAAGGTGGAGTGTCTACACATGTACATATGCAACTCAATTGCCATGTGTAATGGGTGTGTATGGATGGATGGCGTGGAAAAAGACACAGGCATCAACATGGGACCCACAGATATAGTGGTTTCCAAATCCACCACATAAATCCTGATTAATCTAATCATTCCTACTATTTCCAAATGCTGGACGAAATTTAGGGCCTATCTGTAATGGTTAGTATTTCTATAATAATTATTTCTTTCAGGGTATTTAATTGAATTTCTATAAAAAGATCATAATATAGTTCATTTCAAGTAGTTGTGGCTTATTTAAAGTAAATTCCAGTTACAATAGTAAATCGGGTGATTGAATATATAATCCCAACCTCCCATATCAATGGTATTTAGGGTAGGACAAACTGAGTGTGGCTTCAGTGGATCCTAGATCCACCCACGTGGGTAGATCCCTAACTCTAAGGCCCTCCTTGATGTATGTACCTCATATCCATGCCGTCCATCCTTGCAGCTGAATTTAGGCAGAAAATGATGGAATCAGGCCTTCTTTACAGTGTTATTCTCGATGAATGAAATATCAATAAGATATTGTGTATCTAATCAAAAGACTTACTTTGAAAATTATGCGTTTACTTCTTTTATGGCCGTTTTCGCCCTGGTGCACGCAATGCAATTCCATATAACCTAACCCACCTAAGGGCGGATTGCCACTGACCTTGACTTAGCGCTATTGAAAGCTTTTTTTAGTTTTTTTATGTTTTTGGTTAGGTATGCCACCCACCCACCCACCCACCCAATCATGCAATGCACCCACTTGTGCTGTCAGCAGCGTGGATATTTCACCAATGATGGGTTTCAAAATAGAGACCTCTTGTTGAAATTCCGCGGAGTCTACCAATGAGTGCCTCGAACCCAGGGCTATTGAAAGCTAGGTCATAGGTCAGGCCCACAGTGATGCTTGGGTAAATTACTGTAAGAAGCTAGGTGGGGCTTTATGTGGTTTTCGCCAGGAAATTATAATTTTTTTAGCTTATGTGAAGCCATTAGCCTAAAATTAAGCAGTCCAAGAGAAGAAAAGACAATACTTGAAACCTTTTTGGGTCAACTGATGTTTATATGCCATCCAAACCGTTCACAGGGTCATCTCCACTTGGATGAGCTGAAAACACCCAAGCCTGATAAAAAAACTTTTGCGGCTCCGTCAACTGTTTCCTATCGTGTTGGTCCACTGTGATGTGTACATGACATCCAAACCGTTCACAAGGTCCTGATCGGAAACTTTTGCGGCCTCATGAATGTTTCATCGGTGGACGGTCAATCTCTACTGTTTCCTGTCGTGTGGCCCACTTGACTTTTGGACTTATCTCATTTTTGGGCTCATGTCCCACCATGAGCGGGATGGACGGGGTGGATTTTTCACAAACATCACGGTGGACCCACCTAAGCGAGTTCCTGGGTCGCAAACTTGCGGGCCGTTCGCGTCCTATTTTCAAGGGCAAAAATGGAAACAATAGTGAACCACCGCCCATTTTGAGGGGGCAAAAATGTAAAAAAAATAAAAATAAAAGTATTAGAACGGACCCGAAAGGAGTCAGGATCCTCTGTTGGCTGCTTAGAGCATTTTCAATGGTCCACATCACCATATAGGTCTGCAACCCTGCCACATCCCCGATAAACTTTGTAATACCTTAGTGCAACCTGATCACACGACCTCATGTACTAATGTAGACAAATCAAAAGGCTCCAAACATGAATTCCCTGCTTAGAAGCCAACAGAGGATCTGGACTCACCAGAAAATTAGTCGTACCATGCAACCACGATCAGTTCTACACCCACGAGTTAGCTACGCTAGCTACACTGGGTGTAGCAATGACCCCATAATGATGTATGTGTTGTCTCCATGCCGTCTATCCATTTGGTGAGATCATTTTAGGGCATGACGCCAAAAATTAGGCAGACCTTAAGCTCAAGTGGACACAACACATAAAATAGTGGGGATTGAACGCCAATCATTAAAAACATTTTGAGGGCCACTTAAACTTCAGATCTTTTTGGTGTCATGCCCTAAAATGATCTCGCCAAATGACACATCACAGAAAATAATGGGGATTGAACGCCAATCATTAAAAACCTTTTTAAGGGCCACTTGAGCATCAGATTTGCCTCATTTTTTAGTGTCAAGCCCTAAAATGATCTCGCCAAATGAATGGACGGCGTGGATACAACACATGAGGTCAGTGATACGAGTGGGTGTAGCAAAATTTTGCTCCGGCCACAGCACTAAAAGGAAATCCAACCCTTGAAATAGTTACGGAGACCAACTCAAATGCCAATCTCATACCTTGACCACGATGGTCATAGCAAACATCAAAAAAGCAGTAAGCTTCGAGAGATAAGGGTTCGATATTGGTGCTAGGCCCCTCCTCTTCAACAACGCATCCCCCAAAGAGGTATTCTAAAATACCACCCTTTTCCCCACCACTTCAACAAGTACACTTGTTTTAGAAGTATAATCCATTTATTCACAAAAAATCGTTAAAAAATAAGAATAGTATGATGTAGCTTGTTTTAGAAGAATATAATCCATTCATTCACAAAACATCATTAAAAAATAAGATAATATGATGTAGCAATCCTCTCAGAGAGAGACAAAGGAAAATCAGGACAAAAGAATCGCATCTCAACCCCCAAAAGAGAAAATCATGACTGAAATCGATATCTGAAATTCCTTCATCTATTTGGAGAGTAAGGCCATGAGAGAGACGAGGAGAGACGAGCAGAGAATCGCGCCGGAGATCTGCGTCGAGAATCCCGCCCCAGTGTCTATCGACGGCGACGGCGATGGCGCCGTCTCGATTTCTTGCGCGGAGACGGCTGCTGCAGAGAAGAAGGCGAGGAAGATGACGACCGCAGCCGTGGAAAGACTAACTTGCGCCATTGGTGGAGGATAAGGAGTAAGGGTCAGCCGGAAATAAAAGGCAATGCAGGAGAGATGCGCTGGAATGAGATGTTTGTATGAATCCCGGTTGGGTTTATTTATACAGGGAGAGTCTGTCGGGGGGCGCGTGGGGCCGACAAAAACCGTGGACAGCTGGTGTACGCTGCAACGTCGACGGAGCAGGTCTGAAAAAGGAGCCCATCTTCTTTGGCCAGTCGGTGCACGTTACCGGGCGCGGATTTCTGCGAAAGCCTTGAGCAGGAAGTTCCTGCGCTGGGAACCAAGGTGGGCGGTTCATTTTTTACTTTAGTGAGGCTTATCTTTTACTTTAGTGAGGCCCACTTGAGTTTTGGATCCGGTTCATTTTCGTTTTAGTGTCCTAAAATGATCTCCAAAAACGGATAGATGAGGTGGATTCATCAAAAATCATCACTGTGGGCCCCACCTTGGTTCCCAGCACAGTAACTTCGTGCGAAAGCCTTGAGCATGAAATCCGTGCAGTGATGATTTTTGATGAATGCACCCCGTCCATCGTGCGAAAGCCTTGCGTCCATCCTGCGAAAGCCTTGCGCAGGAAGTTCCTGCGTTGGGAACCAAGGTGGGGTGGATTCATAAAAAAAAAAATCATCACTGTGCGGATTTCCTGATGAATCCACCCCGTCCATCCTGCGAAAGCCTTGTGCAGGAAGTTCCTGCGTTGGGAATCAAGGTGGGGCCCACAGTGATGATTTTTGATGAATCCACCCCGTCCATCCGTTTTGGGAGCTCATTTTAGGATATGAGAACAAAAATGAACCGGATCCAAGACTCAAGTGGGCCTAAAATGTGAGGATTAAATATCCACAGTTGAAATATTTGTGGGCCACAGGAGTTTCGAATCAGGATAATATTTGTGTTTCCAGTTCATCCAAGTAGTAGTGACGTTATGAACTGTATGGATGTCATATAAACATCACTGTGGACCCCAAGGGAGGTTTCAACGGTAGTAATTTACCTACCCATCTTTTACTTTAGTGAGGCCCACTTGAGTTTTGGATCCGGTTCATTTTCAGTTTTAGTGTCCTAAAATGATCTCCCAAAACGGATGGACGGGGTGGATTCATCAAAAATCATCACTGTGGGCCCCACCTTGGTTCCCAGTGCAGGAACTTCCTGCGCAAGGCTTTCGCAGGAAATCGGCGCCCCTACGTTACCTGTCTACCGCTCTTTCTAACTGGACGCGTGGAAACACCTATAGAGTCGTGTGATTCCAAGGAATTATTTGATACTCTGGCAGCGTGTGAGGCCTGATACGCAGGCGCGAGGAAATTGTCCACGGTGCATGCGTAAACTTCAATTAAAAGGAGTTATGGGACCCACTGGCCACATCTCAAAATCAGTTTGGTCAAACAACCTCAATCGCCGATTGGTCGATTCTTGTTTACTGCAATATCATCGTTCGATATTTTCAATTTTAACTACCTAAAATGTCCACCAATCAAATCGTCAGCTAATCACGTGAGATGTAAATTTTGGTTAAAAAAAAAAAAAGTTCTAAACTGGGACCTGGATTTTTGTATAGTGCATGCATATCATCTGTCGGTCTCCGCCGGGGTATCAAAGTTTTTCTCATTCCCAACCAGGCAAATGCCAAGGCTTACTGGAGCACGTGGGATGGATGGGGTCACCGAGCACGGACGCGGATTGCGTCCGACCCTGGTCGGACCTTTAAGCATCCGACCAGATCTGTTCGAGGGCCCACCCTGATGTATCGGTTTATCCACGATGTCCACTCATTTTCTGAGATCATGCTAAGGAATGGGCCCAAATTTGAGGAAGATCCAACAGTTCTATGAACCACACCAGATACAACTCTTGCATTTAATGCAACTTGAAATTTGGCTCCGTGCATTGAATGCGCATTTAATGCAACCAGGTTTACTATTTGGTTTGGTCGACTACAGCGTTTGATCTGACTTATTGTTGGGCTCATACCATAACATGATCTTATAAGAGGGATACATCACAGTGGGTCCCCAAACTGTTCTCGACCAAGGTCGGACGCAATCCGCGTCCCACGAGCACACTTTTCCGAGATCTCAGCCATTGACGAGGTGGGGCCGCTGACAGTCCTTATCTTGTCTAAGAAATCTGAGGGGTCCAGTCATCAATGGGGCTAAACATGAGTTGAACATGGGGTTGTCAATTTGATGAGTGGACCTGGCTCTTCTCTGGCCAGAGAGGGAGAGCCGCATCCAGATCAATGGTCAGTCTGGGACACGTGGTGGAAAGGAAAGATCCGGATGGCTACTCTGGCAGTCTGACGAGATGATGGTAAGGATCGGGTCAAACCACGGGTCTGTATCAAGTGACAGGTCCAGGTCCAAATAGAAACGGTCCATATTCAGTGCGATTATATTAGATTAGATGTTTTTGACTATCCCATTAATAAGGTAGAAAATGGATGGTGAAGATCATGCACACTATCCCATTCAACGATTTCAACCTTCTATTACCTGCGGCCATCATGGATAGTTTATAGAGTGTCACTTTCAACAGACGCTCCTACCCATTCAATGGGATGATTTCTGCACCGTAGCCATTGCATTGTCCAAATCATTGATTGGAATGTTCAAAGGTTCACATGCAACCACGAGCACTTATAGCTTCTCTGAGGGGGCCACAGTTGTGTGCATGTGAAATCCACTCCGTGCAACCGGTTTTCCTTCCAATGTCTGCCGCACATAGAAAAAAATAGCTCCATAAAAAACTCAAGTAGGCCACACCAAGAGAAACCCGGTAAAATCACGCCTAAAACGTCCAAAGTTCAAGTGGTGTGGCCTGCCTTGGTTATTGATCAGGCTGATTTTTTAAGTTGCTTTTCACCTGGGGAGGCTCACCTGATAAATGGAAATTGTAGAAAAGGATTGACTTTTGGCCACAGGTGGTGACATCAGGAGACACACCTGATGGACGGAGTGGATGTCGCAGGAAAACAGGGTGGCCCCACGGAACTGAGTGTTTTACACGGCCGCTTACAACAGGTGCTGTAGTGATTGTGGTCCGCTTCTAGTGGGAAGCGATTGGATCCCGGGCACAGAGATATTCCTGTACCTGGGGCTGTGTTGGGCCCACAGAGATGTCCTTGGCAAATCCACTTGGTCCATCTGTTTTGTAAGACCATAATGGGACAGGATTATAAAAATCAGGCAGATCCAAACACATGTGGGCCATACCACAAAAAAAGTGGGGAGGAGGTGATAGAAGTTTTGTATTGGTATGATATGTATGCCTACAATTTATCTGAATAATAATAACTCTATTAAGGGTTTGGAACTGTGTAACGACCTGAAATTTTAGCCTAAATGAAACTTTGGGCCTGTTTGATTTTTCCCCTCAACTGTAATTACCTTGTAAATGGGTAATGATTATTTACCTAGGTAATTACTGCATCATTCCCCATGAAGACAGTGACGGTTACTTTTCCTAACACTAAAATCGAGAAATTTGTACAATAAATGTGGGGCCCACTGTGATGTATGTGGCTTATCCACACCGCCCATTCGTTATGCCAGTTGAGTTTAGGACATGGACCAAAAAACGAGGCAGATCCAAAGCTTAAGTGGACCACACCAAAAGAAACAGTGGGAATCGAGCGCGCACCATTAAAAACTTCTTGGGGGCCTAAAAGATTTGGATCAAGCTGAATTTTATGTTTTCCCTTTATCCATGTCTGTGTGACCATATGAACCGGTTAGATGATGAATAAACCTCAATGAGGGCCCAACGAAAGAAATTACTTTCAACGGTGGACGAAGTAAGACCACTGTTTCCTTTCGTACGGGCCATTTGAGTGTTAGATTTGCCTCATTTTTTTGCTCATGCCCCAAAATGTGCTAATAAAACATATGAACGGCGCTGATATATCATATACATTATGGTAGGGCCCACTAGGTTTGAGTCAACACTTTTGGACCGATTTTCGAGGTGGAATTACTCACCCATTTCCAAACAAGGTGTTTCTCCACATATTTACCATTTACCACGTATTTACGTGATCATGGAAAATCAAACAGGCCTTAAATAAATAGGATAAAAAATTTAATTTGTAATTAATGAATAAAAACAAGCTATTGCTCGAGAGTGTTAGAGTCACTAAAAGGCTTAGAAGAGATCATGAGAGAGATAATAAAATTCTTTTTGGTAAATGTAGAAAATAATTCAAAATTCAAAATGGATAGGTAAATGGAGATGGTTAAGCGAGAGAGATCTAATCTAAGAGAGAGGGAGAGGAAGATAATCAAGAAGCTTAAATTAGATGAGTTCATGCCTTTTTTATATTTTATTTTTGTGCATTTAGCTTTATTCCATTAGATCTATGCAATGGACATGGTTGATTGGTCATTTTTTTTCCTTGCTTTGATCTATGAATGGATTTCAGGAAGAGACTATAGAAGTTTGAGATCATAGGTGAGGTCTTTTGTTGTGGATATCGATTGGTGCACATCGAGTGGTGCCAGATCAAATCTAAACGGATCATATTATCCTTAACAGGGCCAAAAGTTTTAGGTTGATCTGATTAGCAAATAGGCCACAACAATCAGATCTTATCCTAGCCTTTTATTTGTATATATGATCCCTTGATGAATTATCGGATGCTTCAAATCCAATTTAGACCATTCATATGAATTTTGGAATAAATCTAAATCAACACCTAAAATCTTAAATGGATCTAATCATTTGGTGGGCCACAATGGTCGTATAACAGATAGGTGTTAAAGACATAATTTTGAAATAAATACAAAGATTGAATGGTTCAAATTTGACGATCTATTAGCCGTCTCCTAATTTGATCATGTGGGAGCCAATGGATTGTTTAGATCTGACCTGTTAGAGTAATGACATCATTGAAAGTAAGAAAGTATGAATATATTCATATAAATTTGAAATTTCAGGACTACAATAAAATTTCAGGACCAATTAGGGGTTTTGGCATAAATTTCAAAATGTCATGTAATGCCACCCGAATCTTCAGAAAATCCAAATTTACATACTATTACTGAAGACAGCCTGAATCTGCATAGATTTCAAGAGCCAAATTTTAACAGCACGTTGATTTCTACGATAATTTTATTTAAATGAGATATCTTATTTTAAAATTATACAAATATAGAATTGTGATGCAATAAACAACCTTATAACATTTTAAGAACCTTGAAATGATCATATCATCTTGGCTAATCAAATGGGCCCGACATTGAGAATAAATAATCATGATGTATTATGTTGATAATGGAATTGAAAGAAATTAAGATTGGATGGTTAGATCTTCCATGTGGACCCTAGACTAGGATCTGATCAATTAAAGAGAGAGTTGCTACAAGTAGACAGAAATATGATGTGGTTATGTCATGTATTTAGGTGCTTGTCAATTGATTGAACTAGGGATAACATCTCGGAATTCACTTCATCAAGATACAAGTGAGTGATTCCAACACATTTCCTCTCCATTTTTATATAGTAGGTTGTTGTGATGATTGTGATGTGCTGTTATGTTTGATTGGTACATGACTGATTAAGTTATGCTATATTTAATTGCTTTGCTTATATATGTGTAATGGAATGAATTAATCATTGTTAATAGAATTCCAAATTATTTGAGTCCGTCCCTTTAAAAAGGGAGGGATGAACATGATAACTATTCCTCTTAAAAGGAGAGCTGAACATGATGAACTATTATCTCTCAAATGTAAAGATGTGTTATATGGATGTGACATTACATGTACTTCATGATTTTATGCATTTGTTTACCTGGAGGACCACCGTGGAAGACTCGTAGATACTTACAATACCGAGTGACCCAGGGACCATCCTGGATGTCCACAAATCATGTGGAAGTTTGTCCTACGACGTAGGGAGAACAAGCTGATGGAATCCAACCGAAAGCAAGTGAACGGTTTTCCCACTTGATGCATCATTCCATTTGCATTTCATCTCTGCATTCATATGCATATTACATGTGCTTATCTGCTCCTATATGTACTACTTTATTTGAGATGTGCATGAACCATGATGGGTTCACTCACTGGACCTGGCCAACTGACAGTTTATTGATAAAAAAAAATCACATAGATGAAAAAATCGAAAGTACCAATGAGCGAGGCTGAACAACAAGAAAAATAGCCCTATTTATTGGAAGATGAAATTGCCGCATTAGAGAATAAATGAAATTATCATTTGCAAGTAGGGCTGTACATCCAGCCGAGTTGAGTCGAGGTGGGCCAAGCTTGGCTTGACTCGTCTGTGCTCTCCTCGAGTTCGAGCTTGAGTTCACCCTCGAGCTTACCATTGGAGCTTGCCTTGTTTGCTAAAACTTTCGAGGCGAGCTAGTGGATCAAGTCGAGGCGAGCTTACCTCGAGTCGAGTCGAGCTTGCTCTCACCTTCAATTTATTATATTTTTTTACTATAAAATACAAATTAAAAGTCAACAACATTAAGTTCGAGAAGTCACACATATATTAGGGGAGAATAGTATTTTTACATGTGGGACCCCACCATTAAAATGACTTAGCTCTGATCGGTTTTTTCTTTGGCCAAGTCACACATGCATTGAATGCAGACCACTAGTAATATTTTATGAACCATAATTAACATGGTACATGCATTGCTCACCACGTGAATGGACTGCCCTAATTATTGTGTGGACCATCTTCATGATGAGGCCTAGCTGATTCATGGATCAGATGCACCACCTCCCTCGTAAAATTGCAATCAATAGTTACATATGGTGTTTGGTTTAACCATAGCCCTTATTTTGTAGATATGTATGGTGTGCGGTCTCACCGTAGCACTTGTGTTTGTGTAGCGTGTAAAACATACAAACACTATGTGCTCACCATGTTTTGTACTTGAAATTACTCAATCCATCATATATACTCAACAAGGAATGTTCTTACCTGAACAAAATAGTAGGATTAAGAAACCCCCAACGTGTGAGGGTTTTATATGTCCTAATCTTGGACCCCAGTGTGTGTGTGGGGGAGGGAGGAGAGGGAACCAAGAAATAAGAAGATTAGAGTTTTTTTTTTTTTTTTATAACAAATATCTATATGAAACGAGTCGAGCTCGAGCTCGAGCCGAGTCGAGCTTGAATAGAGTCGAGCGACCGAATGGTCGAACTTGACTTGATTTCTTACTCGAGCTCCTAAATGAAGCTTGGCTTGACTTGTTCTACTGAGTCGAGTCGAGTCGAGGCGAGCTTTTTCGAGTCGAGTCAATCGAGTTTCTCGAGCTGACTCGGCTCATGACCAGCCCTATTTGCAAGCATGTGTTACTTATGACTAATTTTGTTGATTTCAGTTAACTAGTTGTTTGAGATTGATATAGTAGATGTTCTTAAATTGTTAATTGGGACAACTTTAGGTTGAGGTGTGATGAATTATTTAATAATGTACTTTGAAATATATACTTGGCCAAAAAAAGAAAATTTCAAGCCTTGGCCATAAAAGTGAGAGTACTATTGAAAGTTCGCCTATTTCTGCCATTAGCATTCGACTCCCAGCCTTTTGAGAAGATTCCAATTTAAATGAATTTGCTCCATCCACCAATCGTCCATGTCCATTTTCATGGTTTTTCACCTTGGATTGCATCTGAGCTTTGATGATATGAAATGGTCATACTCTCATCACAGCCATTTTTCTTTGGGTTAGTACACCCACCCGCCCTTGTTAGTCACACACTGCAATGTTAGCCACCCCCACTTTGGGAATTGATACCATGACCTCAGTGTTGAAATGCGCTATCTTCACTGAAGGTCTAGTTTTCTGGGTATAGGCCACGTTCATGGCTGGTCCACCTGATGTATAGCCTTATATCCCTGGCAACTGAGAAGTTATGTATGATAGGCAGTGTATGCTGCTTTATGTGCATGCACTTAGAAATCATAGAATTGAAAACCTATTCCTGAGGCAACAAGACCCAATCTTTTGAGGAATGGGTGGTCCATGAGTCTCACTCGCTAGGAGGACCAGCATGTATCGATCAACTACAACCGGTGTATGTAACACCGAATCAGCATGCAACCAGTTGTACTCTTCATGTCATTGTATGATCATATGATACAACTAGCAGCATACAAACAGATTGGAGTTAAAGTGCCTGTTTGGAACAGGGGTCTACATAGTAATGAATCAACAAACGGATTTTAGTTGGGTGGAATTAACACCATTGGGAAAAACACTCTATTAAGTGAAACCTACAGTGGACTGTGAAATGGTAATCAATAGACCAAGTTTCATAACATGATGTCACCCATGTATATATGCAACTCAATTGTTATGTGTAAAGGGTGTGTATGGATGGATCATGGTGTGGAAAAAGACAAGCATAAACATGAGACCCATAGATCTAGTGGTTTCCAAATCCACTATAGAAAGCCTGATTAACTGAATCCTTCCTACTATTTCCAAATGTTGGATGAAATTTATACTGGACCCTAGATGAGAATTGCCCATGATAGCTAGGTAAAGCCCACATTGATGTTTGGGCAGACTACTATAGGAAACTAGGTGGGTCGCATGAGCCATCGGCGATCTTTGTGAGAGGACTATAAATATTTATTTTTTCAATTCATGTTAAGACATTAGCCTAAAATAATACAGATGCAAAATGAGTAGGAAAAGAAAGACAACATTAGAGATGAAAGATTACTGATAGCTACAAGCACGAAATCTTTGTTTGTAGCTTGAATGTGATGAGTTTGCACGGAGGATGTGATGTGTTTGCAAACATATGTGATGAAGTGAACCAATCAAAACCCTGAATTTCCTATTTGCAGGAAACAGAGGATTCGAATCCGGACTCCATTTCACTGAAAAAAAAGCCTGAGCCAAAACTTTTGTGGGCTCTATGAATGTTTTTTCCTATGGTATTGGTCCACTATGATGTTTATATGCGCCATTCAAACCATTCACAAGGTCATTTCCACTTGGATGAACTGAAAACACATAATCCTGATCGGAAACTTTTGTGGCCCCATGAATGTTTCATCAGTGGACAGTCAATCCCCACTGTTTCCTGTCGTGTGGCTCACTTGAGCTTTGGATCTAACTCATTTTTTGGCGCATGTCCCAAGATAAGCCACTAAAACGGATGGACGGGGTGGATTTTTCGCAAACATCACGGTGGACCTACCTTGCTAGTTCCTGTGATCGGGATCGCAGCCTGGCAGGCAATTCGCGTCCCAATTTCAAGGGCAAAAATGGAAACAAAAATAAACCCACCGCCTATTTCCAGGGGCAAAAATGGAAAAATAAATAAATATTAGAACGTCCTACAATGCGACCACGATCACCCCTCTCTCTCTCTAAAGGTGGGCCACAGCGCTAAGGAGATCATGAAAGGAAACATATCGAACCCTTGAAATAGTTATAGAGGCCAACTTAAATGCCAGTCTCATCCCTTGACCACGATGGTCACATCAATCATGTTAAAAACTCCCAGATACAAAAGATCGAGGGTTCGAGATCGGTGCTAGGCCTTCTTCTTCAACAACGCATCCCCAAGAGGTATTCTAAAATACCTCCCCTTTTCCTTTATTTATTTATTTGTTTTTTATTTTCATTTTCATTTTCATTTTTTCAACGGTTGTTGGCAATTCACTTTTAACATGTGGCCCATCTATGGTAGGACCCACCAGTTCAACAAGTACCCTTCTTTTAGATGAATAGAATTCATTTATTCACAAAAATCACTAAAAAAAAATAAGAATAATATAATGTTGTAATCCTCTCACAAAGAGAGAGAGAGAGAGAGAGAGAGTGAGAAAAAAAGAAGGAAAACCAGAACAAAAGAATCGCATCCCAGAGAAAAGCATCTCAACCCCAACCAACGAGAGAAAAAAAGGAGAGAAAATCACGACTGAAATCCATATCTGTAATTCCCTCGTCTAATTGGAGAGTAAGGTCACGAGAGATAACACGACTGAAATCCAATTCCCTCGTCTAATTGGAGAGTAAGGTCACGAGAGATAACACGACTGAAATCGATATCTGGAATTTCCTCATCTACTTGGAGAGTAAGGCCATGAGAGAGATGAGGAGAGACGAGCAGAGAATCGCGCCGGAGATCTGCGTCGAGAATCCCGCCCCTGTGTCCATCGACGGCGACGGCGATGGCGCCATCTCGATTTCTTGCGCGGAGACGGCTGCTGCAGAGAAGAAAGCGAGGAAGATGACGACCGCAGCCGTGGAAAGACTAACGTGCGCCATTTGCAGAGGATAAGGAGCAAGGGTCAGTAGGAAATAAAAGGCAATGCAGGAGAGATGCGCTGGAATGAGATGTTTGTATGAATCCCAGTTGGGTTTATTTATAGGGGGATGTCTGTCGGGTGGGGGGCGCGTGGGGCCCACGAAAACCGTGGACAGCTGGTGTACAGCTGCAACGTCGACGGAACAGCTCTGAAAAAGGAGCCCATCTTCTTTGGCCAGTCGGTGCACGTTACCTGTCTACCGCTCTTTCTAACTGGACGCGTGGAAACATCTAGAGTAGGAATTATATGAGCCTCGATTATATATGTACGGTGTATTCGTTCTTTTTAGTTTGAGCAAGTGGGGACATTATTTATATGATCCGGGCTGTTGGGATAACCAGATCCACCGTCGATAGACCATTGCTCAAAATATACTCGTTAAGATGATTCCAGCATTTCAATATGAGAGGTGTAGATCGACGGTTAGGAAGAGAGATACATCAACGTGTCCATGGTTAATTAGGAAAATAACCAAGATTGCTGGCTAGGATCTTCCGGTCTGAGATTTATTGATTTATTTTTTATTTTTATATTTCGGCTTGATATATCCATCGATCGGGGCCACAAACCCTTGGGTCGAGAGTCATGTGATTTCAAGGAGTTATTTGATACTCCGGCAGCGTGTGAGGCCTGATACGCAGGCACCAGGAAATTGTCCACGATGCATTAATAAACTTCAATTAAAAGGAGTCGTGGGACCCACTGGCCGCATCTCAAAATCAGATTGGTCAAACAGTCTCGGTCTCTGATGGGTCGATACTTGCTTTCTGCAATATCACCGTTGGATATTTTCATTTTTAACCGTCCAATATAAATGTCCACCAATCGCATAGTCAGCTAATCACATAAAATGTAAATTTTGGTTATTAAAATTAAAAAAAAAATCTAAACTCGGACCTGTATTTTTGTATAGTGCATGCGTATCATCTGTCGGTCTCCGCCGGAGTATCAAAGTTTTTCGCCTTCCTAACTAGGCGAATGCCAAGGCTCACGCGAGCACGTGAGAGGGACGGGGGCACGAGCACAAGTCTACGTGGCACACTTTTCCAAGATCTCAGCCATTGAGGAGGTGGGGCCGCTGACAGTCCTTTTCTTGTCCTGGAAATCTGGGGGGTCCAGTCATGAATGGGGCTAAACATGAGTTGAACATGGAGTGGTCCACTTGATGAGTGGACCAGGCTCTTCTCTGGGCCAGAGAGGGTGAGCTGCATCCAGATCAATGGTCAGTCTGGGACACGTGGTGGAAAGGAAAGATCCGGATGGCTACTCTGGCAGTCTGACGAGATGATGGTAAGGATCGGGTCAACCCACAGGTCTGTATCGGGTGACTGGTCCAGGTCCAAATAGAAACGGTCCATATTTAGTGCGATTATATTATATTAGATCTTTTTGACTATCCCATTAATAAGGTAGAAAATGGATGGTGAAGATCAATTACAGGAAAGCATGTTCTTCAACGATTTCAACCTTCAATTACCTGGGGTGATCATGTATCGTTTATCGAGTGTCACTTTCAACAGACGATCCTAACCATTCAATGAGATATTTCTGCACCGTAGCCATTGCATTGTCCAAATCATTGATTGAAATGTTCCAGGGTCCAGATGCAACCAGGAGCACTTATTGCTTGCAGCGGACGGTAATCTCGGCAACAACTGTTGTACGCCGAGGGTAAAGCGCCAGAGCTCTGAGAACCCCAGAGTGTTGTGCATCTGAAATAAACTCCGTGCAACCGGTTTTACTTCTAATGTTCACCGCACATCCAATAAAAAAAAAAAAAAAAAAAAAAAAAAATACAGCTCCATAAAAAAACTCAAGTAGGCTACACCAAGAGAAACTAGGTAAAATCACGCCAAAAACGTCCAAAGTTCAAACGGTGCGGCCTGCCTGGGTTATTCATCAGGCTGATTTTTGAAGTTTCTTTTCACCTGGGGTGGCTCACCTGATAAATGGAAGTTGTAGAACAGGATTGACTTTTGGCCCCAGGTGGTAACATCAAGGGACACACCTGATGGACGGAGTGGATGCCGCAGGAAAACAGGGTGGCCCAACGGAACTGGGTGTTTCACACGGCCGCTTACAACAGCCGCTGTAGTGAATGTCAGGGTTGTAAATGGTCGGGTTCGGGGCGGGTTTAGCCAAAACCAGACCCGCCCATTTACTAAACGGGTCTGGGTCCAAATTTTAGACCCAGACCCTTTTACTAAATGGGCGGGTCCGGGTCGGGGCTAAGTCAGCCCATCAGACCCATTTATAAATGGGTCCGGGTCTGGTAGAGGGAGATCCACCCAGACCCATTTATAAATGGGCCGGGTCTAATGGGTCCGGGTCTGGATCAAGTATGGAAGCATTTACAAGGCTTAAAACCGAGTTTGGATGGGTCTGGGCTAGACGGGTCCCTTCTAACATAGACCAAACCCGCCCACTTACTAAATGGGTTTGGGTCGGGTCGGGTCGGGCCTAATATAAAGGAAACCAGACCCAAACCCGTTTAACAAATGGGTCTATACTTGGACCCAGACCCGTACCATTTAACAAATGGGTTGGGTCTGGGTACCCCATCGGGTCCACTAACCCATTTACAGCCCTAGTGAATGTGGTCAGCTTCTAGTGGGAAGCGATTGGACCGGGGTTGTGTGGGGCCCACAAAGATGGTGACAAATCCACTCGGTCCATCTGTTTTACAAGACCACAATGGGATTAAACACATGTGGGCTATACCACACGAAAAAGTGGGGATTAAACATCTTTGGGGGGGGGGGGGGGGGGGGTATGTTTATGTTCCCACGCTTTCCGCGGCATAGATGTCCTGAATGTGTAGCGTGGGAAATGTAGCATATTTAGGTTGCATGTAGTCATTGCCTTTGATTTTATGTGCAGAAGCCCACCCATCCAGTGAATTCATAACAGGCAATCACATGAACCCAGGTCCTCACATGTGTTCATTGGGGACATTGTAATCATATGGCCCCTCAATGAATATTCCCTAGCAATCATAAGAAGGAGGTTGTTAGTGAAGGTACTTGTGGAAGTGTGGGCATTCAGGATTCCACGATCTACATGATAAAAACATTCGCAATGGTCAAAGATGTACGATGCAGTCTAGTAGTGGGCCACCAATATAATAAATTCATTGATGACTACTTATCTTTATATGTGGTGTTGACTTGTTCTCTTTGTTTATCGTACTCATTTAGAGATATCTAGTCTAGACCGTCTAAATGCGGATGGATCTCTTCTGTAAAATCACAATAATCAAGTTTCGCAATCACCCTTCCTTTAAATGGTGAAAAACTAACACCAAAATCTCTAAAGAGTTTTCTAATGCAATGTGTATATCTACACGTGGGCTAATGTGCAAGCATCGAACACATGTCTGAGATCTACGCTTTTCAAAAGGTTTGAAATAATTCTTAGATCTTCCTGAAAAATCAAGCAACTTATCTTTTCAGGTGGCCTACAGTGTACAAGCTAAACTTTAGCCATTCAGCTGTTTTGATATTGTCTGGCTTACTTGAGAGGTGAAATGTCATGCCATAAGATCTAAACCATGCAATTTTCTTATATTTGATTGTATACCTATGAATATAACTATTTCATAACGACGATGAGATATGGTCAATATTTCTTTACCAAGATTTACGGTCTAATCAAGATGATATTTGCCATAAATTGGTATAATAGGCTTTGTACTCAGTTGGATCGAGTACTTATGTATTACGGTGGGGACAGATCAATATTGGTTAATTGGACGGGTCCCACATGATAATAGCACAAATGACGGGCGCTTAATCATTCATGATATTTGAATTGAGCCACACGTGATGGGGCCAATTACCTACAAGTGACATATCGATTCCAATTCAATTGATGCATGAGCATGCAGAGTCTTGTGGATGACTTTTGTGTTCTTAATATTCTATATTTTGATATTATGTTACGTGGTTCTGATGGGGTGAATGTGATGATACTTTGGTATATATTCTCAAGGCTATTTGCATAAATTCAATTAGATTAAAAATATGTTAGGAAGGCGAACAACTGAAATTGTATTAGAGAATGAGTTAGAGGAAGATTATGTTATAGAATGCGTTAGAGGAAGATTATAAATGATCACAAAGTGGTGATGATGCCAACGAGACTTATTAAGGCGTTGCATCGAATGGAAGATTAAATTTTATCAAAAATAATTTGAAAAAAATATTTATATATGTTATATTAATAATTTTGATACGTTTTAATTGATTAAGTTTGCAAGGATAAAATTTATTTACTATAAAAAAATAAATAAGTGTATGCCATGATCGGAGAATAGAGATTTGTGCATATGCGTATTGAATGGAGGCATATAATAAGCATGCCAAATTTATCTCCATGTGCATATAATAAGCATACTTGAATCCATGACTTTATGTTGAAACTCTTATGAGTGTATCATTGTGGCATTTGCTTTACCTTATGCTTAAAATTAATGAAGAAAAAACAAAATAGAAAGCTTGTATTTTTTTAACGTAAATGCTCACATCGATCTCATACAGGTGATGATGTGGCCCATATAATACTAGGTCATCTGATAAAGGCTAATTCATGCCTTTTTAAATTTTTTTTTTATTTCGATAGACCAATTCAACTTGGGCAACACGGCTGGATGGTTGATGCAATGTTATAACCTTCTGTCAAAGCCGTAGTTGCAAGTTATCAGCTATACTCTTTCAAGGCAACCAACAATATTCACACTCTGCCCATCTAATGTACTTCCCCAATCGCCTTGTGTTCTAAGGCAAACTTCCTCAACTTGGCTTATGTTATACGACTGTAACTTTGGGCACCTGCGCCTACTATTTGGGCCCATCCCATCAACCGTAGTGGAAAAGCGACTTCATCCACATAGTTAGTTTTATTTTTCATTCATAGCTAGACTAGTGGTTGAGTGTATAAAAGCCGGACGCGACTGGCCTGACCCACCAGCCACAAGTTCCTGTGGTCGGAAGCTATGCGGGGCCCACAGAGATGCCTGTCACAAATCCAATCCGTCCATCAGTTTTGAAAGACTACAATAGGACAGGAATCCAAAACTCAGGCAGATCTAACAATCAAGTGGGCCGCAACATATGAAACAGTTAGAATGGAAATGTCTGCCTTTGAAACCTTCTTGGAGCTGACCATGATACAAATATCATCCAGATACAAAACTTCTGTGGTCCCCACATAGTTTCCAATGGTAGGCATTGGATCCTTGTTGTTTGGTGTGGTGTAGGCCCACTTGAGTTTTGGGTCTGTATATTTTTGAACTTTTGAACTATTGTAGTCCTGTGAAACTGATGGATGGAGAGGATTTATCATGGGCATCTATGTGAGTCTCGCATAGAACTTTCTGTTATAGTTCTCAAACAGAGCAGGTCAACTCCAAGATATGATTCGTGCCGAACTCATATAATGCGGATTTGGATATTAAAATAGGCTCGATTAATTAAATGGATCGGATTCAAGTTTAAAAAAATAAATTTGAATTATATTCTGGTTAGATCTAGATATACTAGTAAGATCCGATAGGATCCTCACTATTACATGCTTTCAAGCCTTCGACTGAATCCTTTTGAGAAAAGTGGTTCTAGGGCTCATTTATGAGGTCCATTATGATGTATATGTTATATCCATACCGTCCATTAATCATGATAGATCATTTAAGGTCATGGGCTCGAATTTGAAGAATATCCAGATCTTAAGTGAACCATACAACAGAGAATAGTGAAGTTGTGTTTCCGTCATTGAAACCATTATAGGGCTACTATGATGTATATACGCCACCAAAAAAGCTACCTAATATGGGGCTCTTTAAGCTCTTCATAGGATGACCGGGCTATGAATGGAGAGGATCATCCATACCTGGACCCCACTTGACTAAAGATTAAGAAAAAAAAAAGAAGAAGTTCAACTTCAGAAGCTGAAATAAAGGTGTGAGCATAGGCCAACACCTTTTTTGGGCCTGAATGAGAGTTCCAACTTGATGTATATGTTATAACCACGCCGGCCATCTAATTTTTTAGATTATTTTAAGTCCACATCCCAAAAATGAGACATATTCCAATCTTAGGTCGACCATACCATACCATAAGTATGATAGGGGGATTTATACTACCTTGCTACTAAATTAAATATATTATATTATATATTTTTAAGATCTGTAATGTGGTGGATTTGGACCTAGATCCAACTTCAATCTGATGGTTACATGAGTTTTTGGATGAGAAATGGATTTGATTTTTTATAAGTACATCGAATATAGATATCACCTTCTGAGCCAGAGTCATATCCAGCAACAGATTTTCAAACTTGGAGCCGGATTTAGTTCCGACCCATGAGAGCCCTACTTTCTGTCGCCGGGAACACAACGGAAGTGGCGTCCCTGAAAGCCTAATATTAGGGATCAGTGCTCAACACAGCACCAACGTATGGTAATTCTCCCCAAACATCTCTCCAATTAGGAAATGATCACATGCGTTCGAGCTCTGTGGGGCCCACCCATGATAACTTTGTAGTCTAGATTGTTCATCCAGCTGTGATACTCATGGACACTATCCGTCCCATGAAGCACTCCTGTCAGGAACTCTGACACCACGGGCAGAAATGTACAATAATGCCAACAGTATACGTGCACTTGCTGCGGCCTACGTAAAACTGGCCGCTGTAGTCGACTGAAACTTTGGAATTTTTAGAGTTTCATCGTGTCCCGTAATCCTGGTGGGAAGATGAATGGGTTGGATTCTCATCTGGAAGTTTCTACGGTGGATGTCCCCTACCCAAGGTCCTCCATTTTTCCGTTTGAAGTAGTGGCCCACATGGGTTATTGATCAGGATGGATTTTTCGGATGGACGCCTTGCGTTAGTGAGGCATCTAATGGACGGGTTGGATGGAACTCACACATAATTGGTGGCCCCTCACATCTTGCACGTGTGGTAATTTGCATGCATACGAACACACGTTATCATTTCTCTAAAAACAATCCGCCATGTCACGTGTGATGTTCCTCGTGCGAGCACATTGCGCGCTGAGTGACCCTGGTACGCTTTAGCGAATTAAGTAAATTCTTTGGGCCCACACGTGTTGTGTGTGTCTTATCCACGCCGTCCATCAGTTTTACAAGATTATGTTAGCTCATGACACCAATATTCAAGCATATCCAAACATCAACTAGACCACACTAGAGGAAAAAGTGGGGATAGTTACGTCCACCGTTGAAACCTTCCTAGGGTACACAGTAGTGTTTATTTGTCATCCAAACTATTAATAATGTCACAGAGACATGGATGAAGGAAAAATTAAAAAAAAATCAGCTTGATCAAAAACTTCTGTGGCCCTCAAGAAGTTTTTTAACGGTAGGCGTTCAATTCCCACCGTTTCCTCTGGGACAGTCCACTTGAGCTTTCGATATGCTTCAATTTTAGGCTCATGCTCTAAAATGATCTAGAAAAACGGATGGACGGCGTGGATAAGACACATACATGATGGTGGCCACCGCAGAGTTTCCTCAGTACGCAATCCGCTCTTGTTCCTCGTACGTGCAAGTAGGGGTTCCATAGTTAGGTGGCCAGGCCACTGATGCTGACCGCCTACTCTTTTCTGGTCGGGAGCGATTTGGGTGGATCCCTAAGTGTGGGGCTCACTGTGATGTATGTTCTTTACATCCACACCATCCATCCATTTTGACAGCTTATTTTAGGACATGACCCTAAAAATGAAGCAGATCCAAAACTTAAGAGACCATACCACAGGAAACAGTCTTGATTGAATCCTTACCATTAAAAACTTCACGGGGGCCACCGAAATGTTTATTTTCCATCCAACCTGTTGAGAAGGTCACAAAGACCTGGATGAAGAGATCACACAAATATCAGGTTGTTCCAAAGCTTTTGGGTCCGACCAGGAGTTTTTAATGTTCGATTACCACTGTTTCTTGTATTATGGTCCACCTGAGATTTGGATCTGCTTCATTTTTGGTATAATACCATAAAATCAGTTTTCAAAACAGATGCATGGCCTGGATTTAAGGAACGTACATCATGGTGGACCACACGTTCAGGGATCCACCCACGTCGGTGGATCGTCCATCTAATGTGTACTGATGGCACAGGCGGGATTCTCCTATTTTGAGTGCACTGATGACGTGGCTAGGATCCTCCATCCATGGAAATGGAATGACCCACTAGATCATCCTGCATTCTTCATCATAGCAGTAAAAGGCCAGGCCCAGGCCCAGCCCATGATGGTCCGGATCCAATTACATGGTGGGGAAATTGGACGGCTCGCCCACTCTTGCGAGTTTACTTACTGATCCAAGCCGCTCCTCAGGTGGGCCCGCCGGCCTCCGTGAAGATTTCCCGTGGCAAAATATCCGGCTGATCTGCTCACCTGACATCTCTTTTGCATACAGCTTGTTCCAGCCTGGAGATCTAGTTGGCGGGGCCCATATGATGAGCGGCTTAGATTTCGCACGTGTTCAAGTTGAAAGAGATCATGAGATTGATTACTCTCGCTTTCTGTTCTAAACAAAAATAAATTGCACACAAAAAAATAGAAATCCATTTATTTGTCACATCGAATCATAAAATACAAAAAAAATAGTGTAAAATGTGTAACTCCAATCCGCCAAAATCACAATCTCCCTACATCCCAAACGGTGTGAAAAGAACGAAAATCTCAACCCCAACATCACTCAAAATCGTATAGAGAGAAAGAGGACCGCGAGAAAACCAGCATCAGTAATATCTTCAGCTACTGCGAGAAGAGAGCGAGGAGAGATAGTAGCAGAGACGAGCACATAAGGGCGCCTGAAACCGGTAGCGAGAAGCCCGATCCAGCGTCCATCGCGGGGGACGGAGGGATCGCGCTATCTTGCGCATCGACTCCTGCTGCAATAGATGCTGCGACGAGGAAGGCGAGGACAGCTGCTCTGGTGAAGCTAACGTGCGCCATTGCGGTAGGATTAGGAGTTTTTTTTTGGGGGGGAGGAGGAAGTGGGGTTTGGATGGGAAAGAAATGGTGGTGGTGGCTATTTATGAGGCGTGGAGCGTTTGGATGCGACGCGGCGTGTGGACCCAATTGCAGAGGAAATGGACAGCCTAGCTACGTAGGGACGGTGGGTCTGACCAGCTCCTCTCCAGGTGTGGACAGTTGAACTCGCTGACGCCAGCTTTCTATCGACTTCGGCGGAAGGTAAGCGATTTAAGCCGTTGGATCTGGACACGTGGAAGCGAAAGGACGTTCCGCCAGTAGCAAGTCGGAAGCGGATTAGCTGTCCCCGGGCACACGAATACCCCTCTTTCCCTATTGTTGGAAGCTGTGTTGGGCCCACAGAGATGTACGTGATAAATCCACTCCCTTCATCAGTTTTTAAAGACCACAATAGGCTAGGAATTTAAAAATCAGTAATAACCCAATGAACGGTTTGGATGGAATATAAATATAATGGTCCTCTCCAGAAAGGTTTTAACAGTGGGGTTTCCGTTCGCACTGTATCGTTTTGTGTGGGCACTTGATCTTTTCCAATCGTACTGATTTTTATATTCCTTTCCTATTCTCGTCTTTCAAACCTGATGGACGGCGTGGATTTGTCACGGACATCTCTGTGGGCGACATACATCTTCATTTTCCATCTCATTTGTATGTGTTTTATACACGCCGTCCATCCATTTTTCCATCTTATTTTAGGTCGTGATCCAGAAAACAAGGCAGGTCCAAATTTCAAGTGGACCACACTACAAGAAACAGTGGTGGTTGAACGTCCACCATTAAAAACTTCTTGGGGGCCACAGCAGTTTTGGATCAAGATGATATTTGTAATTTCCCTTCATCAGGTTTGTATGTTTTAATGGTGGGCGTTAAATCACCACTGTTTTCCACCTGAGATTTAAATCTGCTTCATTTTTGGGATCATAACCTAAAATTATCTGTTAAAATGGATGGAAGGAGGGGATACAACACATATATCATGTTGGGCCCACAGAGCAGCGACCAGTAGCGCTATGGCAGGGTAAGTAATGCAATCCACGTCCTTACGCATGTCATCTACGCACACGTGTGTAAGATCAGATCTGCTATCAAGTGATGGAAACCTTGTAGATGCCATGGCTAAGGAAAAAAAGGGCTGATATTTCATGATGCGACCACACTTTCAAGTGACCATCGTTCAATTATCTTAACCGTTCATTTCCCTTGGAGGTTGAGATTATATGATCTGCTGGATCCCGGTCATGTTTGGTGATCCAAACCGTTAAGCTAAGGATATAGGCATCTGATGGCGGATGGCCCGAAAATCTTCAAGACCAAAAGATCCTAAGCTTCTAATCAGTGGACCGCAGAACAAAGGTCAAAGAGACATTTCATATTCAAGAGAGAAGAGTTTAACAAAGGTCAAAGAGACATTTCATATTCAAGAGAGAAGAGTTTAACAAAGGTCAAAGAGACATTTCATATTCAAGAGAGAAGAGTTTAACAAAGGTCAAAGAGACATCACCCTTCTTTTAAATGGTGAAAAACTAACACCAAAAATGTCCAAAAGAGTGTTCTCATTCAATGTATACATCTACACGTGTGGGCTAATGTGCATGCATCGAACACATGTCTGAGATCTACGCTTTTCAAAAGGTTTGAAATAATTCTTAGATCTTCCTGAAAAATCAAGCAACTTATCTTTTCAGGTGGCCTACAGTGTACAAGCTAAACTTTAGCCCTTCAACTATTTTGATATTGTCTGGCTTACTTGAGATGTGAAATGTCATGCCATAAGATCCAAACCATGCAATTTTCTTATATTTGATTGTATATCTATGAATATAACTATTTCATAACTACGATGAGATGTGGTCAATATTTCTTTACCCGATATTTACGAGTTAATCAAGATGATATTTGCCATAAATTGGTATGATAGGCTTTGTACTCAGTTGGATCGTGTACTTATGTATTACGGTGGGGACGGATCAATATTGGTTAATTGGACGGGTCCCACATGATAATTGCACAGATGATGGGCGCTTAATCATTTATGATATTTGAATTGAGCCACACGTGATGGGGCCAATTACGTGCAAGTGACACATCGATTCCCGATTCCCTTGGGGATGTTTTTATCAAAACCCAACTAAAGCCTGATATTGATTTGTTTCTCATATGGAGTGGGGCATGTCTACAATATCACAAGTACTAAATATATACATTCAATTATGAAGTCATGGCAATTGAAAGGTGTAGTACACCTTAAACCCTTGAATTGAACTTTCTAGCTAATTGCATCCTATCCTTCCCTTGGTGGTTGACTCCTAGGAGTTTCAACACGAGGTCTGTGGTTCATGTACCCATAGGTGGTGAAATCTCACTACCACATTAGTGTGTGTGTGTGGGGAGCATGTGTAAAAAGGAAAAACAATCTAGTTGATTTCTTTTGATCGTAATTGTTGTTGCTAAAAATTGGACAATAGGTAAAGTCGGTTAATCCCAGCCTTATAGTCCTTTCCGACCTTGTCTTCCACTGATAGAGCAAGCTGGTGACGCCCCTAAGGTCGTCGATCTTGCAAGATACAAACAGAATAGGCAGAGGGGAGGTGTGTCAGTGTTCGGCTGGGAACTCTCCGATGCCTAAGTCAGCTGACAAGGTAGAAAGGGTGTAGGGTTCTCTTGGGAAGAGATTGTGTGTATTGTTTTGTAGATGAGCGCTCCTTTTATAGGGTTTCTATAGGCATTAAGTGTCAAAGTTAATCTGGGATATGTTACTTGAGAGTCATTGCAGATCAAGAGCCTCTATCCTAATCTAGCCCGTATTCAATGGTATTGTTCTGGACTTGTCGTACTACTACTCTAGTGGTGGTCATCCGATCTGAGCTATAGATGAGGCCGATCTCTCCTTATCCATATCCACCCTTATTAACGCTCCTTAGCCTAATAGGCGGAGCGTCTGTCGATGTCTGCTTGTCCTCAGTCTGGTGAGGACCCGAGCACGTGGCTTCATTAACCCTAGCTCCTGTTTGGTAGTCTCTCGGTCTGGGGCTTGTCAACATGTATCCTCAGCCTTTCACTCCTCAGGTCAGAGATATTGCCAAGGACTTTTACTTGGGCCCTTAGGCCTGGTGGTCTTTTTGTCCCTATGTGGGTCAGCTCAAATTTCCCCATAATAGTAACGGTACATTTTCCTCAACTTTCTCTTGCATCATCTTTGAGCAGTGATTTTGGTTCGATAACTTATTTATGCTAGTGCTAAGAACATTGGTTAAGCTTTAAAGCATTGGGCTATCTTAGCATTTGGTCCCAACAAGGAGACCGACTTACTCAGTACTGAGGCCTATAGGTGGACCGTTAATTGAATGAGGTCCTATTATTGGTAACTAGGCCTACACACGAGTTTGGTTAGGCCCAATCCTAGACTGAACCTAAATATATTTTAAAGGTTCGAGTTTCGGTCCGAGTTGTGACCAGGTTGGGCTGACCTAACCCTAACCCTACCCTACTTGTAAAAGGGTCAACCCTAACCATACCTTAGTCTATATGCTGAATTGGGTTGGGTCAGGTTAAGACTGGGATGGAATGTCCACCGTTAGTTGGGATGGAACCGCTAACCTATAAAAGCCTAAATATTCTATTGTGCGATATTCCAATTAGTTTAAAGTATTTTTTATGTGTGGCCATCCATGGTGAGGCCCTTCTCATCACTGGTTTGGATCACTAAACAATGGCCCTATTTGAACAAATTGAAAATGTGAACATAACTATGCAAACTTTCGGCCACAAACTCAAGTGGGCCTGAAAATGTGAGGATTGAATGTACACAATAGGACGTGGGTTGGGGCCACATAATTTTTGAATCAAGCTAATATTTATGTTTTCTGTTCATCACAGTAGGAATGACAATATTATGAATGGTATGGATGATATATAAACATCACTGTGGACCTCGGGATGTTTCAACCGTAGGAATTTCCCAAGCATTTTTTTTTAGAATACTTTGACAGTACTCGGGGCGATTTGGGTCGGGCATACACGGGTCGGGTCGGTTAGGTTTGGTGTGTCTCCTCGACCGTATCTAGATTAAAAATGGTCCAGCCGCATTCACCCAGGACTGGACCCTTTTCTTTGCCGGGTTGGGGCGGATTGGGTTTTCGTCGGGTTAGATCAGGTGGGTTGACCCGACAGATGTGCAACCCTATTCATGATCATAACATATTCCACCTCTGCCAGGATTTTCTTTGGGGGGAGGCTCGAATCAGACCTACATGAAGGGAAAACACAAATATAAGCTTGATCCAAAACTTTTGTGCTGCACAAAAAAGTTTTTAATGGTTAATTGCCATTTTTTCCTATGTTGTGGTCTACTTGGGATTTGGATCTGCTTCAAATTTTTTTTCTTTTTATTTTATATATGCCATATATTGTGCTGGCAAAGCGCATGGATGGTGTAGATATACAACACAGATTGAGGTGATCCCACGTTAAAGACCTGACCGAACTTGGGCAAGTCCTGATTGGTCTGAATCCGTACCCACATATGGCACACCATGTTGTTGTTATTATAAAAGTATAATGTCACCTTTGGTAGGAGCCATGCTAACATTCATAGATCACCTTAGGTATGATCGTGCAAATGGTAACTGGATATTTTCCGTCCGCATTGAGATTCAATGGATCAGCAGTCGGGATTACGAAAACCCTTGGGACTCCAATGCCCATTAAAAAAGAGGCATATTCAAATGGGTGGCAATGAGCAGGACTGTCCACCCCTCTAGGGCTGGGCTCGGGCCCTAATCTTGGCCCGAGGCCCCGCCTGGGCTTGAAATTGAGGGCAGTTGTCTAATGGTTAATCGCCTGGACAGGACCAAAGGCCTTGTCCAATCATCAAGTACGTGGCTCTTATACAAAAGGAATGAATGATTAATTAAAGAAGACCATGAGCGGTTCTAATTCCACGCACATACGGTTAAAGAATCTCTTCAATCAGGGTTATGTTTCAATGCATTTAAACGGTGGGCCTCGCTGCGTATTTGTGGAATACCCTTAAAAAAAAATCGTAGGATTGGACTATTTTATACCTTTGGTCATTTCACCTATATTATTGTTACAAGACAGGCTCGGTAGGGCCAAGGCCTCTTTAGCTCTATTAGGGCTAGGGCCGAGCCAGGTCAGACCCTAGCCTGGCCCACTGCGGCCCCTGTATTTGACTATTCGCCCTCTTCTAATGCAAGACCTGCTCAAAACTGGTGGCCTATTTTTAACCTTTCCCGCCAAACTCTCTGCCTCATTCCATTCACATTCAGCCACGTAAAACCCAAATGATACATGGATTCTTTCCCTCCACAAAAACCCAACGCCCTAAAAACAAACTCCCATCCGTTATACAACTACGCCCCAAAAGAAAACCCTATAAATGCCCTTCCAACCACACCTTCCCTCCTCAGGTCTACAAAAGAAGTTGAGAAATCACAGCTGTTCAAATTCTTCCGGCAGCTTTCGGTGATCTTTCTCACAATCCAACTCTCCATCATGGACATGAGAAAGATCTCCTGCGCAATCATCGTCGCCGCTGCCTCAGCGAGTGCAGTCCTCGCTGCCGAGGAGAGCTTGGCCCCAGCACCTGGGCCTGCCATGCACAGTGGATCTGCCATGGTCGCACCCGCCCTCGGGCTAGTGGGGGCCTCGATCGTGTCCTTCTTTGCCTTTTACTTGCAGTAGGCCTCACAAGAAAAAGAAAGAAAGAAGACTCTCAAAGGGAGGAATAAGAAGAGAAATGAATGCTGGTTGGATTTGTTTTCTTATTTTTCCTATTTTCCTTTTGTTACGCTGGTTTGGATCATTGACCGTCGGATCAGATTCATATCCGTTTGTTTTGTGATGAACGTGGATGCAATAAAGAAGCCTTATTCTATAAATTTAGTGTCTTTTTTTAATGATGAAATCACCCACACGTCCACTTTCATGGAAACCTCACATGTAACTTGGATACCTTACCGGTCACTTCTGTGGGGGCATTCAAGTCGTTCATAAGGTGGGACGCACCATGAATGAATCTGGGGTGCATTGGAAGTCCACATGCAATTGTTGGTAGGCATCATTCTATAATTATCATTCTTCGTCACCAGGAATCATTTTCCACCGTACATGGGTTTTCAATTTTGGTAAGTGGGGCCATGTTCCAGATTACCGCGCCCCCAAAAATCTTCTAAATAGGAAGATGCACACGATGAATGTGATGCTTTTTTTTTTTTTTCAGTTGAATGTGGACCATTGTTGTATTTTTCTTATAATCATCTATTTATAGGCTGCAAATCAAAAGGTTAACACGGTCCACCGATAAGAATTTTGGGCCATAACGAATCCAAGGTAGAAAATGGAAAACCAATTATCTGGAATCTCTAGATTATCAAGACGTGCGCCTTAATCGTCAGAATTTAAAACCCTTAGTATGTGGCCTGTTTGGAACACATCATAGTCCTTTAGAAAAAAAAAAAAAAAAAAAAGAGGCTATTTTTTATAGTTAATTTTGCATTTGTCACTTCAATATGCATTATGAACAATGTAGTAATAAAAATAGCGCTCTTTATTGACTGTGTACTCTCACGTTAATCGCACTATACAAGGGGATTCTAATGTGGAATCCAGCTATTTTGATAAAGGTATGCTTGAATGCACCACAATGTATTACTATAAGATACATCAGGACTCTAGCTATTGGATTTGAGCCTTTTATCACGACACGAACTGTTTATAGAATTGGGCTCCAATGTGATGGAGTATGCCTTGAATATTTCAACTCGTTGGGCCATTCATGTTTAAAGCAAAAGAGCATATCAGAGGGTTGAAATAATGAGAGCTTTTATTTATTGGCTTTTCACTGTACAAGTGCATTCGAGCATACCTCATTTTGATTTGGTCCGTTTTTAGCACATCTCATGTACTCCTGTGAAGTGACTAACATGCATGAGATTCAGACCATCGATCATGTGGGCCGTCTGACGTTACCCCTGGAGCCCGAAAATTAGGTTCATCCAAAACTCAGGTGGCCACACCATGGAGAAAAGTTAGGATGCTCACGCCTGCCATCCAATTGGTTCATTTTACGCTTCCTACCAAGACAAGGGATGATTAAAAAAATCAGAACACGCCACAAGTAAAGTGACTCTCACCACATGAATTTAGACGGGCATGATTTACAGTACTGTTCCATCTCGTTTGGCCCACACGAGTTTTGGATTGGTATAATTTTTTGGGATCAAGAACAAACATGCGGCCTCTCATCTGATAGATGGTGTGGATCTAACGCACATAAATCATGGCTCCCACAGCAATGGTAGGCATGCATTATTAAAAGAATTCCAGATAAATGTTTTTTTTTTTTTTTTTTTTTTGGGTTAGTCATTCAACGCACACACCCTGTTATATGGGCAACGCACCCACCTGGTCAGTTACATGATGCTCCCACCCACTGGTGGGGTTAGTGGGTTTTGAGCCTGTGACGAGCAGTTGAAATGCCTAGCATCTACCAGCTGGGCCTGCGGTCCATCCCCATTCCAGATACATGTTGACAAGGATAAGTAGTGTCACTGACAAACGTGATGTAGAATGTGCTGTGGGCACGTTTATGGCTCGGATCAACCAAAGGAAGAACAAGAGGAAAGAGCCCAAGAGGACATATAGCAAAAGTGAGTATAGTTTGGTTGATCGAACTAGCCTCTTCAGTCAACCAAAATTGAGTCAGAAGTTTAGTTGGTTGCTAGGATAGTTTTGGGTATGTTCGATCAATCGACCTAACTAGTGTCGGTCGTCTGAAACTACAAAAATTTCATTTGGTCTCCGACACTTTTAGAGTATTTCGGTCGCCCAACAAAATGTGTTTATGTATTTTTTCTATTGTGTTTCCTTATTTGTTTAAGAAGCTTCTTAATTACGCTTTAATGTTACTTAGGGTATTTAAACATTTTTACAATTTAGTTGTTAGGGTTAACCTCATTGTTAGGGTTAACTTCATTTTTCAATTTAAAGCTAACTTTTGTCGTTCTTCATCTCATAGATTCGAAATTTCCCTCCCTATGTCAAAACACCATACATCCAATGCCATAATAACTACAATTAGTATAAAAGACTCTGGCCCAGATAACACTATCGCTGCATAGCATTTGTATAACTCACGGAAAATGGATCCATACCGTGAGAAGATATAAGTAATGCATAGCATTTTCATCGAAATTGGCCCACGTGTCAATGATAATGGACCGATGGGCAACCTTTTACATGTATGGAACATACTCCAAATTTCTACCAGCCAAATGATTAAAATAATCAATTAATGGGTTACCGCATGTGATTATAGTCACCATATATAGAACTTATGATAAACGTCAAAACTTAGATCTAAGTTGACGGTACAACATTTGACTATATCATCAAGGCTCATCGGTGAATTCACTACAATAACATTTTGATAGCGGACTAACCGACCGGCGCACCAAAAGCTTAAGATCCTAATGGGGAAGGATCTATTTATCCCTATGTGCATGCCCTCCTTGGCAAACTTAGGCGAGACCTTCGCATGGGCAACCACCGCTCTCATGGATCCCCCAATCACATGATCATATAATGGGCCCCACCTCGTGGCCATTTTGCATCTCATAGACCCTACTTCATGGGCCACCCCACCCTAGTGTGGAGACTATGTAGCATCCTTGGAGTCACACTAAGATGCTCCTCCATCATGAATCACATGTCCCACAATGAGCCCCACCTCATGACCATTCTGCATCTCACAAACCCCAACTCATGGGCCACTCTACTCCGGTGTGGAGGCAAGTGACATCCTTGAAAACACCAAGACACCTCTACATCAATCAGACAACTTGTGTAGTAGCCAAACATTACCCCTTATTGGGTAGCACAGAAATCACTCTCCTAAAATAATAATAATAATAATAATAAATAAAGAAAAAAGAAAAGAAGAAGAAGAAGAAGAAAGTGGCATAAAAATGCCTCCTATTTTTTTATGTCATTCATCCTTAATATTCTTCTTGTGGATTACTTTTTCTCTGATCAATAAAATGCACAATCAAGAAGTCCATGATGGGGTTTTCTTCCTCAGGTGTACAGGAGAGATTGGTGCAGCCCGGGGGTGGTTGGGAGATTGAAATTAGCCCTGAAAGGATAGAAAGTCCCTAGACTATTTTTGGAACAGTCGGACACCCGATGGTTTGTTGACCAAGCGCCCGACAGCGCCCAGTGCCTAGGTCGGGCGCCTGAAATTTGGTAGAATTCTCACTTAACTCTCTAGACATTTTTTGGTTGGGCGGCCTCTCGACAACTTATGGTCGGGCGCCCGACCATGTGCAGACTGTGAATCCATAGTTTTCCTGTTTTGGCACTAATTCTTCCGATGGTCTATTTAAAGGCTTTCAAAATGAGATTATGTTATCTTAATATGTGGTTTTACACGTCCAAGGAGAGAGAGAGAAAAAAAAAGAGGAACAGAGAGAGAAATGAAGCTTGTGGAATGGAGATTTCTGCTTTGTAGATGTGATCTATTGTGTAGTCGACATCTCGGCACTTCTACGTCCTTGTGATCAATGAGATATCTCAGTTTTCATATTCTCTTATTGTTTATCCACTCCTGCGTGAGTGAAGAAGGTTTGATCCAAGCGGATTGTGCTTGTGATTGGTTGTAGCAGTTCTCTTTCATGATAGATTGTTGATCTGTACTAGGTCCCGTGGTTTTTTACTTCTTCGAAGATTTTCCACGTAAAAATCTCATGTCGTGTGGTTTATGATTTGCTTTACTTTATTGCATTATCATATCTCATAATTCAAGAAATTTGGGAGGCGAGATCCTAAGTTTTTGTGAAACGCACCCAACAATCCAATTGCGGATCCATAGCTCCATATGCACAATGCAAAGTAGAAGTATAATTGGGTGAGGCCAGGGTCTCACCTAATCAGCTCTCGCTTACTTTATGTTTGAAGCCTCTCTCACCTATAATTTGAACAGTTTAATTTAACTAAATTAAATGCTTCGTACGTAATTTGCAAGTGATTTCTAAGTTCCTGCGTATCATCTACCACACCCTGTCATAGTATAACAAATTTTTTTCCTCAATTTTTATTTTAAGGATCTTTTGCTCTGCGTTGAAGCCATGAACAATGTCCCCCAACAGGGCTAAACAATGGTGTGCATTTCCAACATTTCTTAAACTAAAAAGCGACTCATCCTCGATACACGTGTCATATATGCACATCAATCCAGTACTGTCTAATTCGTCGGTTGCTATGTAGAAAATCATTCTCATCTAGTGATCCTAGCCACCCAGTTGGGACCATCAAATTAATGGACAGTTCCAGATTCAACGGTCAATATCAGATGGTTAAGATAGTCCGATAAGTGGGTTTTTGAACTATTCTCCAGAACCCCACTCGTTCGAGAAGAATTTTGCTACACCCACGGCTTGCGCACGCTGCATGCGCGGCAATCCCGGCTGTGGGTGGGATCCGAATCTCTATGGGCATTTGGTAAGAATTGGAAGTTGGTTTCGTGCGGACGATGGGACCAGGTGAGTCCCACGGCTGATGTTTGTGAGAAATCCACCCTCGTCCATTCATTTTGTGAGCTCATTTTAGAATGTGAGACAAAAAATGAGTTGCATTTGTGAACCAAGTGGGCCGCACTAAAGGTAAAGGCGGATAGGGAAGGAAGCGGATTGTGTTGTGAGTAAGTCAGACTCTGTGGAGCCTACTGTGATATATATATATATTTTATCCACTCCGTGCATCCATTTTACCAGATAATTTTACATTTTGATACAAAAAATGAAGCATATCCGAAGTTCAAGTGTATCACACCATAGGAAACAGTGTGAATTGAACATTTGCGATTGAAAAATTCTTAAGGGCCACAAAAGCTTTGGATCAAGCTGATATTTTTCTTTTTACCATCATCCATATCTGTGTGATATTATCAACAGGTCTAATGACAAATAAACATCAGCCTTAGAAAGGTTTCAAGAGTGGAAATCAGTATTCCCACAAATTCCCTTGTTATAGTCCCCTTGATCTTTCGTGCTTCAATTTTTGACTCAACTGTCCTGCAATATAGAAGTACAATATAGATAGTTAAGAAAAAAAAAAGAGAGAGAACAATTCATATTCAACGTATAAAAGCTCAAATATTCTATTTTATGGTGTTCTAATCAGGGTATTTTTTATGTGTGGCCATCCAAGGTGAGGCCCTTCTCACCGATGGATTGGATCACTGAACAATGAGCCCATTTGAACAAGTTGCTCGATGGGCCCATTTGAACAATGCTGCAACTTATGGAGGCCTCCAAAAGCCTTTGGGAGTTGCTATGGAAGCTAATGTGGGGCTCACTATGATGTTTGTGAGAGATCCACCATTTTCTGTTTTGTGATCTCATTTTAGAACATGTGACAAAAAATGAGCGTGATCAAAGACTTGAGTGGGCTGAAAACTTGATGATTGAACGTCCACAATTGAAATATTCATGGGGCAGCAGAAGTGTTGAATCAAGCTAATTTTTTTGTTTTCAGTTCATCCCAGTAGGAATGAGATTATGAACGGTATGGATGGCATATAAAGAACACTGTGGACCCAGAGAGGTTTCAACGGTAGGAGTTTCCCTGCCCACTTTTCCTCTAGTGAAGGCCACTAGGTTCACGGATGCAGCCATCTTTTTTTTTTTTTTTTTGTCTCATGTCGTAAAATGAGCTCACAAAATAGATGGACATGGTGAATTTCTCACAAACATCAGCCGTGGGACCCACCTGTGTTCCCAGCGTCCAAAAGCCTCCAAAGGCTTTCGCACGAAGACGACTTCCGATTCTTGCCAGGCTGGATGGATTCTCGGACGGGGAGAGGGGAGTGGAGAGAGACTCGCCCTCTCCGCCTTGTATGCCCTGGAGATTCCGATCCCACCCACGGCTGGGATTGCCGCGTATGCCCCTGGAGACTCGCCCTCTCCACCTTCTAGCAAAATTCTTCTCCCACTCGTTCGGCCCTTAGTAACACATGGATTTATCCCCTCCACAAAAATCCAAACCCTAGAAACAAACTCCCAACCGTTTTACAACCCCAAAAAAACCCCTATAAATGCCCTTCCAACCTCACCTTCCCTCCTCAGGTTTGTAAAAGAAGAAGAAGAAGAAGAAAAAGGGTTGAGAAATCACAGCAGCTCAAATTCTTCCGGCAGCTTTCGGTGATCTTTCTCACACACTCTCAGTCTCCATCATGGACATGAGAAAGATCTCCTGTGCCATCATCGTCGCCGCTGCCTCAGCGAGCGCAGTCCTTGCTGCCGAGGAGAGCTTGGCCCCAGCGCCTGGGCCTGCCATGCACAGTGGATCCGCTGTGGTCGCACCCGCCCTTGGGCTGGTCGGTGCCTCGATCCTGTCCTTCTTCACCTTTTACTTGCAGTAGGCCTCGCGAGAAAAAGAAGAAAGAAGACTGTCAAGGGAGGATAAGAAGAGAAAGGCATGCTGGTTGGATTTTTCTTTTTCTTTTTTTTTTTTTTTCTTTTTTTTTTTTTTTTGTTACATTGGTCTGGATCATCAACCGTCGGATCACATTCGTATCTGTTCATTTTTGTGAAGAACGTGAATGCAATAAAGAAGCGTTGTTCTATCAATTTAGTGTGCTTTGGTGATGAGGCAAGATCACCTACAACCTCATGGGAACTTTACATGTAACTCAGACAATGTACCAGTAACGTCTGAGGGGCATCCAAGCCGTTCAGAAGGTGGGACCACCATGAATATCATGTGGCAATGAAATCAGGATGGCATGGAGCTAGGGTGCCTTGGAAGTACATCGACCTGGCAAAATTCAACCCGACCCGCTAACCCGACCCGACTTGACTTAGTTTTTTCTAGTTTAGGGTTGGAAATTCGACCCGAATTCAATTTTTGGGTTGACCCGACGTGACCCAGATTTTTATGGGTCAAGTTAGGGTTAAAGGTGACCCAACCCGAATCATATAGGCGTTAAGTAGACTATTATATATTGATTTTCTTATTAGTTAAATAATACATAGTTTTTTTTTCCTCACACACACTATTGGGAACGGTCCACATGTCCGTCAATTTAATAAACATGTGCATACCAATGATCACATTTTATGACAGGTAAAACTAAAATATCATGAGATTTTTTATTTATTTCTGGTGTTCATTTATTGGAGAACTGAAATGGTAGCTAATGGTCTATAAAATAAATTAATAAAATGATCTTAATGGTTATATTGATTTAATTGTTGATTGGAATTTTTTGGATAGTTAAAATGAATGACCAAATGGTTCCATTTCATAAATTGTGTCCACAATTTAACTATCTAAAGAAATTAAATATCAAATGGTCTTGTTGATTTGATCCAATGGTTTAAAAAAAAAAAAAAATAGAATGGCTGGACATTATATATATATATATATATATATATATATATATATATATATGTGTGTGTGTGTGTGTGTGTGTGTGTGTGTGTGTGTGTGTGGGGTCAACCCGACCTGTCCCGGTTTAATTGGGGTTGGGTAAGGGTTGGGTGAATCCAACCCAAATCAAATTTGGGTTGGGTTAGGGTTGAGGTGGAAACGCGCCGACCCGAACTTAACCCGACCCGACCCATTGCCACCTCTACTTGGAAGTCAACATGCAATTCGTCACAGGTGATCATTCTATAACTACCGACCAGCCAATCCTGCTAATGTAGCTCACAGCAAACCGACCCGTTGCTCAAAAAGCTTTCGAGAAAGCTGCTGGAATGAATTCAGAGTTGCGTTAGGATACCCCACTACGACCATGGAATGAGAACATGGCAGCTATTTCCAGTGGACATTCATGAAACCTGCCTTGCCAATGTGTAAGAAGAAAACCTTGGGGAAAACTCTCCCCTTGTGAGAAACCCTCTGTCCCCCGCTCTTCTCTTACTGGCACAAGAAAAAACTCTTTTAGGTTCTAATAAAAAAATGCCATCTCTTTATCTTACGTAACATGCCTTTAACGCTAAGAAATATGTGAAATAATCATTTTATCCCTAAAATGATATCCTTTACGTAAAATTGAAGTGACTGCTTTATGGAAAATGGAATTTTATCGAAGAAGCAGATGCCAGTACACATTTCAGGTGAGGCCCCCCCAAAAGACAGACCCACCTATCATATACTCGAAACAATACATATAAATAGGCCACCATAAGGGCATCCCACTCGGAGAGAGGAAGCACACAACTCCATGCAGTCTCCCCCTTCCCACAAGTCTTCTTTCTTCTATTGTCTTCCAATTGAAGTGATTGGTTATTACTCCTATTTACTCCCATTTTTTTACGCCTTGATGTAGACCGATGGAAAGCTTCCATGTGTTGACATTACAGGTTTGATACTCACGGAAACCTTGCGTCTGAAGATATATTCGATGGATCTTCCTTTGACGATACACGCACATTTCGTTATTAATGTGTTGGCACAAACCCTTACGCATGCCTTTGAGGGAGCGAATTGACAGATGCTACGTGGCCACGATTAACATGCCAATTAATAAGGCAGTGTGTCTGACACGTCTATAAAGATCCATCGAGAGAGGACAAATTCTATCATAGATCTGGTTATGATACACTCGATAAAGCCGTCTCTCACAGTTCTATAAAATGAAAAAAATTTCCATAGAGAGTTTGTGAAGGTCAAGAAGATCCAGAATATCCAAAGATCAGACCGATATCCAAGCAAATATGATTACGGTTTAGATCCAAATCGAGAGAGAGCGGTAAACACTAGATTGATTTCCTTTCAGTACGACAATCGATATCAAGAGAATGGAATACCTTAATAAAAGATCTGATTTGATTCGTCCAACGTTAGATCAAGTTGATCTGGTCTGTCTAATCCCTCCAACACTCCAAACCATCAAGGAGAGAAAGTTCAAATTGAATGCAGGAGGTGGTTTAATTGGGTCATGTAGAAACATGATCATGATCGGTTTAAAGTCTGGGATTAGTGATAGAGGTTCCCCTGATTGATCGTGAACCTGATCAGTGGGCCATAACATAGCGGGATCAACTATGAGAAGAAGATTCGAGAAGCCAACAGTTTTAGATCTATATATTCGAAATTCTTCCTATTAAAAATGCATGCCGAAAAAATATAGAAGATCTAGGATCAGCAAGGAAACCCAACAAGGGTTTAGTCGCCTCGATAAGCTATAAAAAGAACACGCGAAGAAGAGCTCGATGCCATACGCGAAATACATTTATCTACTTTTACAATTTATCTTTCATTTGTCTATCTTTACTTTTATTTTAGCATAGCTTAACCTAGTTCTAACATAGACCATTTTTGTTCAGCATCCGCCGCTATAAATGTCCACAACCTTAAGTTGCTTGATCCCGATCAACATCATTCTTACTTAGGCGATTACACTTCTCTAGTCACTTTATGCTGACCACTCACCTTGATTATCTGTTCTTATAAACAGGCTAGATATTTATCTCTCGTTTGTTTATTTTTCTAATTTTTTATACTGTGTTGATTATAATGATCCCCATATCTAAATTATGAATACAAATTAGCATTGTTTATCCCTTATTTATTTATTTATTTATTCATCTTCATTCTTTGAGGAATTTATTGCATTTACTAGTAAAAGAAAAGTCCTGTAGTCGTAAGCTATAAAGGAACCCATCATAAAGGACTAACCCCTACCCATTCGTAAATCATTTGATTGCTGAATCAAAATTGACAGTTGAGAGGTTAGTTGGATCCTGCGTCCAGTCTCCAATTAATTTGACTCAACATGGGGGCACCAACAATTCAATCAGACATCAAGTCAACTAGACTTTGGCATGCCTACGAATATCACAATTACACATGAAATCTAAATACAAGCCCTCGCTCACATTGTGGTCTTGTGTTTGATTGAATGTACCAAAAAACTCTTAACAAGGCACACATGTTTTGCTTATTCAGACCATTACTCTTTTGAGACATAACATGTTTAGAGGCACCTAAAAACTCTTCCAGATAGGAGGATCCTAGCTGCAAATGTGATGAGTTCCAACCCATGGCTTAGTTGTAGAAAGAGTGCATTTCAATACTGAGGTCATGTATTCGAGTGCCTATGTGGGGTGTTGATGTAGACGTGCCACAAATGTACTTTTCGCACGACTGGATCGAAAGAAGCCTAAACAAAAGTAGAAATAATCCATCAGAACTGGACCTAATCCTACATAGGGCGTAATGTAACTAGGTCTTAGGCATGTCTAATTCAAAGAAATTCATTTCGGGTATGGAAGAATTGTCATCCTAAGTTTCATCGTCGTCACAAAATGCACAACCTATTGATTTTTATGTAATGATGGTTTTAGGGTCAACCGACCTACATAGCAGGTCATGCACCTCTGTTCGCAAGAAAAAGTATGCTTACGATTTCATAAAAAATTACTATTTTTAGTAATTCGTATTTTGTATTATCTCTGTATTTTTAGAGTTTTAGGATTTCCATCTTTTTAGTAATTGCTTGTAACTAATCATGCTAGTAATATGCTAGTAAGGTTTATCTAGAGTTCCTAGTTTTGGCCAAATAGACTTTAGAAGAGTTTTACTATTTTAAATAATTTTCAAAATAATGTTGGAATTTTTCTATTTTAGATAATTCTTGAATTAGGATTTTGAGTCATATATACAAGTAATGTAATTGAAAAGTTTTATATTATTATTCAATAAAATACTTAAATTTTTTTCTCGTATTTGCTTGTGAACTAAAGAACTCTCCTTACATATTCAAGGTTCTAATCAGTTGAGGAATCCGTTGATCTTTATCTTATTGTTTCATGATCTTCCCTGTTTCAGGAGTGTACGTGTTAAAAAAAGCTGCAAATATAATACATTTTTTTAGTTGAACGTGTACCATTGTTATATATATTTTTATTTGTAACCATCTATTCGTAAGCCACATATCAAAAGGTTAACACTATCCTGCTAATGATCAGTTTGAGCCATCATGCATCCAAGGTGGAAAAAGTACAAATAAATTGTCTGGATTGCCGAGCAATATGCTAATGGCATTAAAATTTGGCTATTTGTATAGTTCATTCTGTTTGGTGCTTTAATATGCTAGGCCCATGGCATAGTTATCAAAATAGTGTTTTTTAGTACTACTTTCCTCCTATGTTAATTTCCGCACTATTACACAGTTGGATTACCAAGTGAAATCCGGCTATTCTAAAAGTGGTTTACTACAAACCACACGACGTGCTATAAAATATGATGGGACTCTAGTGGTTAGATTAGGGGACTTTTAACGAAAGAAGCTGGATAGGCATACATTGGATGTGATGTATCTAAAAGGGTTCTTCCATTAAAAAATTTCTTCCAAGAAGGTGAGAGCACACCAACTGTAACTTACCTAATATTGAAAAAATAATGCATGTACAACCAGTTGGGTGCGCCCCATAAAAATTGGGCCTCACCTATCATATAGACCTCCGAACAACATCAACAATGTTACAAAAAAGAAGGTCGTGGCACTTGAAATCTGAATGCAATACCCCGTGTGCTGAAAAGGCTTAAAAAAAACTTTGGACTCCTAACCACATCACAAGCCTCTGCTGTGAGTCGGGGGTTCGAGTACCCATAGGTGGTGAAATCCCACTACCCACTATGGTGTGAGTGCAGGTGTGTGTGGGTGGGTGGGAGAGTGTGGGATGTGTGTTGATAAAAAAAAAAAAAAAAAAAAAAAAGAAAAAAAAAGAAAAGGAAAAACACTCTGCCGTGATATCTGTAGCAGACTATAAAGAGACTACTAAAGCACTCACAACAAACAGACCCAGCACTCTCCCAGTTGAATATTTCAACCGACTTATCATAGAAAAGTATAGTGATGGTTTAATTTTAAAGAAAAAGAGTCAAATTATTAAAATGTTGAATTAATTCAAGTAGGAGCTTTCATTTGTTGGCTTTCCACTGAACAAGTTGAGGCTCGTCATACGTTTCTTAGCACGCCTCCTCCATGTGAAGGGAGTAACATGCATGAAATCCAGACCATTTATCATCTGTGCTGCCTCACGTTACCATTTAGAGCCCAAAAATAAGGTTCGTCCTGGTGGACCACACCATAGGGAATAATCGGGAAGCTCATGCCTGACATTAATACCATATGGGCTCCCACCTTTCGGTAAAGGAAAAAAGGAAAAAAAAAAAAAAAAAAAACAGTCTACATTCAATGCAAATAAGTGGCCCAGTCCGTGGGTGGACAGACCTGATGTTTGGGCTGATCAAAGAAAAGGAACCCACATAAGAGATAGAAAAGAAAAGAATATCTCTGCTATAGAATATCTTATGCAGGTTCTGTCTCTCTTGGAGGTTTGGTTGCTCTAGGGTGCTGATAATGCCAATGGCACTGGTGCGACTCAGTGTTGGTTCGAGTTGCCAAGGTTTTGAGTCTCTATACATGCAAATAATAGGCAGAGCCTTTTTTTTTTTGTCGGGCCCTGCTCGAAGTATGTGTACTCTCTTCCCTTGGTTAATAATATTTTTGCCTTTCAAAAAATAAAAAAAAATAAAAAAAAGATGGAAAAGAAAAGAAGGTTTGAAAGGTCCAATGCGCAAAGAAAAGGAACCCACATAAGAGATAGAAAAGAAAAGAAGGTTTGAAAGGTCCATTGCGCACAAGAGCTTACTGCATATTTGAAGCCTCTCTTACCTATAGTTTGAACAGTTTGATTTGACTAAATTCCATGGTACGTATGCAATTTGCAAGTGATTTCTACGTCCTGCATATCATCCATCACATCCTGCCAGAGTATCAAAGTTTCTTTTCAATTTTCTTTTGCTCTAAGTGGAAGCCATGAATATTAATGTCCACCATGGGGCTAAACAACGGTGTGCATTTTCAACATTTCATAAACTAAAAATCAACTCATCCTTCATTCACGTGTCATACATGCACATTAATCTATACGGTCTAATTCGTGGGCTGCACGGAGGATGCATGATATTTAGAAAATGGTTCTCAACTAGTGATCCTAACCAGCCAGTTGGGGACCACCAAATGGACAGGTTTCAGATTCAACGGTTAATATCGGATGGTTAAGATAGTCCAATCAGTGCGTTTTTGAACTATTCTCTAGAATCCCAAATAAAACCCCACTCATTCCCGTAATAACACATGGATTTTTCCCCTCCACAAAAACCCAAACCCTAGAATCAAACCCCCAACCGTTTTACAACAACCCCACAAAAAAAACCCTATAAATGCCCTTCCAACCCCATCTTCCCTCCTCAGGTTTGCAAAAGAAGAAGGAAAGAAGGGTTGAGAAATCACAACAGTTCAAATTCTTCTAGCAGCTTTCGGTGATCTTTCTCACTCACTCTTAGTCTCCATCATGGACATGAGAAAGATCACCTGCGCCATCATCGTCTCCGCTGCCTCAGCGAGCGCAGTCCTCGCTGCCGAGGAGATCTTGGCCCCAGCACCTGGGCCTGCCATGCACAGTGGGTCCGCTGCGGTCGCACCCGCACTCGGGCTGGTGGGTGCCTCGATCCTATCCTTCTTTGCCTTTTACTTGCAGTAGGCCTCACGGGAAAAAGAAGAACAAAGAATCTCAAGGGAGGATAAGAAGAGAAAGGCATGCTGGTTGATTTGTCTTTTTATTTTTCTTTTTTTTCTTCTTTTTGATGTTACAATGGTCTGGATCACCGACCGTTGGATCAGATTTATATCCATTCATTTTGTGAAGAACGTGTGAGCAACAAAGAAGCCTTGTTCTAAAAATTTAATGCGTTTTGGTGATGAGGCAAGATCACCTACAACCTCTTGCATGGGAATTTCACATTAACTTGGACAATGTACCAGTAACGTCTGTGGGGCATCCAAGCCATTCATAATGTGGGACTCACCATGAATATCATGTGGCAAAGAAACCGGGCGCTGCCATGGAGCTAGGGTGCCTTGAAAGTCCACATGCAATTGGTCCCAGGTGATCATTCTATAATTATCGACCAGCCAATCTTGCTAATGTAGATCACAACGGACTGGACCCTATTGTTAGGAAAACCGGCAGCGGAAGTGAAAGCCGAATGCACAGAGTAATGTGAGATCAAACGAGAAACACAATGTAATCAAACCACAAAAGCATTCAACCACAAGAGACAATCCAATTTTACGTGGAAGAACTCCTCAACGGGTTAAAAACCACGGCACAAAGCAATCCACTATGATAAACAGAAGATTACAGAGATTAACAGCCCACAAGCAAAGAAAAACAAAGAAAACCCAAGCTCTCTCTCTCGCTCTCTCTCTCTCTCTCTCTCTCTCTCTCTCTCTCTATAAACTCTCTCCCCTCTTTCTAATACGATTAGGAAACCTTGGACACATTAGGATTACACCTAATCTTGATTACAACCCGTTTATATAGGTAAGAAACCAAAATTAGAAACTTCTTACGCACAACCGCGTAACAGCATAAGAAAACGCGTGCACAATCGATCGGTCGCCCGACTGGTCGGAGCTTGCACAAAACAATCCAGAGGATAATCACAAAAAAATCACACATCTGCCTCACCTTAGACCTGTAGCCCGACCAGTCTAAGCCCACTGCAGACCTGTCGCCAGACAGGTCTAGGGTGAGAGAAAACAGTCCAACGCCTTCTGTGTATCTGGGCCATAACGCGCAGATCGGTTTGAGCACCCAAACCATGCATCCAAACCCGACTGGTCTGAGCGCCCGCCCATTACAAAATATGTTCAGCGAGCAACAGAGAGAAAAACCTGCATTTCGATTGTCCGACCAAACTTGGTTGGGCGCCCGCCCTGGGCACCCGGTCCACTGATCGTCGGGCTCCCGACCACCTGTTGGCTGGCAAACTAGTGTGATTGGCTCTACACCTCAACAATCTCCCACTTGGAGACACATCACCATAGGCCTTCGTCTTCTACATCCGGAATGCACCACCTTCCCGTCTTTAAGCTTGAAGACCAATGAAAGCTGAACAGAGCTTTGGCTTCTCACGTGTGACCGCTTTGGTCAACATATCCGTACGGTTCTCACTTATATGGATCTTCTCCAGAACAATCGACCCATTTTCCAGTAACGAACATATGAAGTGATATCTGATGTCAATATGCTTGGTCCTTGAATGAAAAGCTGAATTCTTGGCCAAGTGTATTGCAGTCTGACTGTCACTGTACAACTTGTAATCTGCTTGCTTTCGCATCCACACTATCTCCTTGCACGCTTCTATAGCTGCAACATATTCTGCTTCCTTTGTATTGATGGACACTATCTTCTGTAGCTGAGAGACTCAACTGACTACAACACCACTCAGAGTAAAGACATACCCTGTAGTACTCCTTCTACTGTCAATATCCCCTGCCAAATCTGAATCGACGTAGCTTTATAACTTGATTTTTGATCCTCCATAACATAGCACTACATCCACAATACCTACTAGGTATCTGAGGATCCACTTAATAGCTTCCCAATGCTCCTTCTCGGAGTTGTTCATGACCTTGCTAACAACTCCCACTGCTTGAGCAATGTCTGACCTCATGTTAACCATAGCATACATGAGGCTCCCTATAGCTAACGCGTATGGGACTTTAGCCATGTAGTCCCGTTCTCCTATGTCTTAGCTTTTTGCTCCTTAGAAAGCTTGAAGTGATTGACTAATGGAGTGCTAACTGCTTAACACCTCCCATGCTGAATCAATAAAGTACCTTGGCTATGTACTCTGCCTGTGACAAAACCAGCTTCTTATTTTCCCTGTTACGCTTTATCCTCATACCTAAGATTTGTTTTGCAGCTCATAAATCCTTCATGGAAAATTCTCTAAATAATTGCCTTTTGAGATCTGAGATGTCCTTCATGCTTGATCCAGTTACAAGCATATCATCAACGTATAGAAGAAGGATGATGTACGACGTATCAAACTTTTTCAAGTAGCAACAATGGTCTGCATGACATATCCTAAACCCGTTTCCCGACATGAAACTGTCGAACTTCTTGTACCACTGCCTCAGGACCTGCTTCAGGCCATATAGACTCTTTTTCAGTCTACACACCTTATTCTTCCTTCCTGGTGCCACATATCCTGTCGGCTGATGCAAGACTGTCTTAACATCTAACTTCTCTAGATGTAGATTCTTTGTGGCCACTATACTCAAGACCATACGAATCGTAGACATCTTCACAATTAGTGAAAATATTTCAGTGAAATCGATACCTGCCTTTTGTTGGAATCCTTTCACAACCAGTCTGGCCTTGTACTGCTTCGAACCATTATGCTCCTCTTTCAGTCTGTAAACCCATTTGTTATGAAGAACTTTCTTACTCTTAGGTAGAGTAATGAGCTCCCATGTACGATTAGACTCAAGAGAGTCTATCTCATCATCCATAGCCTGCTCTCACTTAACCCGTGTATCTGACCGTAATGGCTCTTCAGAACACTCTGGTTCACCATTTTCTGTCAGCAATAGATAATGTAAGGAGGGTGAGTATCGAACCTTGGGTCTTCTCTCCCGAGTGGACCTCCTCACAATCGGTGTCTGTGGTTTTGCCTCATTATGCTCCTATGCATGTTCATCCTGTGACATTGTAACACCTGTGTCTGGTAACTCTTCTAACTCTACGAATTCTTTCTCATCGGCCTTATGCTGCTTTTGCTGCAAATTGTCCTTATGCATCACTTTTTCATTAAAGACTATATCCTTACTTTTAATGATTTTTCGGTTCTTTGTATCCCAAAATCGGTAACCAAAATCATGCTGCCCGTAGCCAATAAATGTACACATCTTGGACTTCATATCTAGCTTATTTCTGTGCTCTGTATCAATGTGAACATATAAAGTGCAACCGAACACTTTGAGATGTGTAAGGTTCACTTCTTTCCCAGTCCACGTTTCTTCTGGTAACCCACAATCCAATGGTATCGAGGACTTTTATTGATGAGATATACGGCAGTATTCACAACATCTGCCCAAAATGTCTTGGATAAGCACGCATGCAACCTCATGCTTCTGGCATTCTCAAGAATGGTTCTGTTAATGCGCTCAGCCACACCATTCTGTTGTGGTATCCCTAGAATCATTTTCTAATGTTTGATTCCATGTGCTGCACAATACTCCTCAAACCACTTATCACAGTACTCTCCCCTATTATCAGATCTGAGACGCTTTACAGTTTTATCTGTCTCATTTTCTACTAGTACTTTTCACTTCTTAAATACATCAAACACTTCAGATTTATGTTTTAAAAAATAGACTCACAGTTTCCTACTAGCATCATCAATGAAAGAGACAAAATAATGTGATCCACCAAAAGACGATACCTGTGCTGGTCCCCACACATCAGTGTGTACAAGCTCCAACAGATGCGTCTTTGGAGCACATCTTGTTTTCTTGAAACTTACTCTCTTCTGCTTGCCATACACGCAATCATCGCATAATTTCAGGTCGATTGACTTCAACCCTGGTAGCTTTCCTTTTGATAATAACACTTTCATCCTCTTTTCACTTATATGTCCCAACCTCTGATGCCATAACTCCCCATTCACTCCAGTTGATACGACTGTGAGTGAACTATATGATCCGGAAGTCACGTATAAAGTACCTTCCTTCTTGCCTCGAGATATCACCAAGGCACCTTTTGTGATCTTCCAGTAATTACTAGTGAATGTTGTTATATATTCGGTATCTACCAACTACCCCTCTGAGATCAAGTTCATTTTTAAACTCGGTACATGTTTGACATCCTTTAACTTTAAGACTGTTCCGTCTTTCTGACTTATGTGAACGTTTCCTTTTCCAACAATACTGCATGGCTCATCATCACCCAGGTAGACTCACCCGAAGTCACCTGACACATAATCACGAAGAACTTATTTAGATGAAGTTGCATGAAATGAAGCACCCGAGTTTATAACCCAAGACTCATTCCGCGCATCAAGAGATAAGATCAATGCCTCTATGTCACTCTCCTCAGATAGATTCACCGAATCCTTCCCACCTTGAGAGCTTCCTTCTTGTTTCTTAAGTGCCCTGCTTCGAAATCTCTAATTTTAACATTAAAGCAAAGCCTATATTTCATATCATCTCACTTATCATATCAAGAGTAAATATTGCAGCAGAAACAAGCATTAAGGAAATGTCCAAACATACATCCAAATATTCAAGTGGTTGTTCATAGGACTTATACAAACCAAGGTTTTTAAATCTAAACTAGTACTAAATATAAAATCCCCACTTCTAACCTTCTCTTCTAGCGGTTTCCTTGCACGCATTGCTTCCGTTGAGGGGGATTCTAGAGTTTTTGTTCTCTTTGATCTCAGCCATATGATAGGTGAGGCCCATTATTTTGTGGAGCCCACCCGAAGACAGTCCCGATACTTTCCTTTCTTCCAATAAAATCGAGGGGACATGTTCCTCTCTTTGCCAAAAAAAAAAAAAATATACTGAATACAAAGACTAAAAACCTCCCAAACGTGAAAAGAAGATAAAGCAGCTAGTCTTGAGCTCCCATCTTCCGGTAAAAGAGGGGGGGGGGGGGGGGGGGGGGGGGGGACACTCTGCGGTGATACCTGTAGTAGACTATAAAGAGACTACCGAAGCACTCACAACAAACAGACCCAGTACTCTCTCATTGAATATTTCAACCGACTTATAATAAAAAAGTTCCGGTGAGGGTTTAATTTTAAAGAAAAAGAGTCAAATTATTAAAATGATGAATTAATCCAAGTAAGAGCTTTCATTTGTTGGCTTTCCACTGAACAAGCTGAGGCTCGTCATACGTTTCTTAGCACGCCTCCTGTAGCCATGTGAAGACAGTAACATGCATGAAATTCAGACTACTCATCATCTGTGCTGCCTCACGTTACCATTTAGAACCCAAAAATAAGGCTCGTACCCTGGTGGACCACACCATAGGGAATAATCAGGATGCTCATGCCAGACATTAATACCAGGTGGGCTCCCACCTTTCAGTAAAGGAAAAAAAAAATGACGGTCTGCATTCAATGCAAAAAAGTGGCCCAGTCCGTGGGTGGACAGCCCTGATGTTTGGGCTGATCAAAGAAAAGGAACCCACATAAGAGATCGAAAACAAAAAAAGGTTTTGAAAGGTCCAATGCTCACAAGAGCTTACTTTATATTTGAAGCCTCTCTTACCTATAGTTTGAACATTTTGATTTAACAAAATTCCATGCTACGTATGCAGTTTGCAAGTGATTTCTACGTCCTGCGTATCATCAATCACATCCTGCGAGAGTATCAAAGTTTCTTCTCAATTTCTTTTGCACTAAGTCGAAGCCATGAATAATGTTCACTATGGGGCTAAACAACGGTGTGCATTTTCAACATTCCTTTAACTAAAAAGCAACTCATCCTTCAGTCACATGTCATACATGCACATTAATCTATACTGTCTAATTCTTCGGCTGCACGGAGGATGCATGATATTCAGAAAATCGTCCTCAGCTAGTGATCCTAACCATCCAGTTGGGGACCACCAAATGGACAGGTTCTAGATTCAAAGGTTAATATCAGATGGTTAAGATAGTCCAATCAGTGCGTTTTTTGAACTATTCTCTAGCTAGAATTCCACATAAGACCCCACTCATTCCCGTAATAACACATGGATTTTTCCCCTCCACAAAAACCCAAACCCTAGAAACAAACCCCCAACCGTTTTATAACAACCCCCCAAAAAAACCCTATAAATGCCCTTCCAACCCCACCTTCCCTCCTCAGGTTTGCAAAAGAAGAAGGAAAGAAGGGTTGAGAAATCACAGCAGTTCAAATTCTTCCGGCAGCTTTAGGTGATCTTTCTCACTCACTCTTAGTCTCCATCATGGACATGAGAAAGATCTCCTGCGCCATCATTGTCGCTGCTGCCTCAGCGAGCGCAGTCCTCGCTGCCGAGGAGAGCTTGGCCCCAGCCCCTGGGCCTGCCATGCACAGTGGGTCCGCTGCGGTCGCACCCGCACTTGGGCTGGTGGGGGCCTCGATCCTGTCCTTCTTCACCTTTTACTTGCAATAGGCCTCACGAGATAAAGAAAAAAGAAGACTCTCAAGGGAGGATAAGAAGAGAAAGGCATGCTGGTTGATTTATCTTTTTATTTTTCTTTTTTTCTTCTTTTTGTTGTTACAATGGTCTGGATCACCGACCGTTGGATCAGATTTATATCCATTCATTTTGTGAAGAACGTGTAAGCAACAAAGAAGCCTTGTTCTAAAAATTTAGTGCGTTTTGATGATGAGGCATGATCACCTAAAACCTCTTGCAGGGGGACTTCACGTTAACTTGGACAATGTACCAGTAACGTCTGTCGGGCATCCAAGCCGTTCATAAGGTGGGACTCACCATGAATATCATGTGGCAAAGAAACTGGGCGCTGGCATGGAGCTAGGGTGCCTTGAAAGTCCACATGCAATTGGTCCCAGGTGATCATTCTATAATTATCGACAGCCAATGCTGCTAATGTAGATCACAACGGACTGGGCCCTATTGCTCAAAAGCTTTCCAGAAAGCTGCTGGAATGAACGCAATACCACTACCACCATATGGGAACATGGCAGCTATTTCCTGTGGTCATTCCTGAGACTGGCCTTTCGAAGACATAAGAAGGAAATCTGGGAGGAAACTCTCTCCTTGTGAGAAACCCTCTCCCCTCCGCTCCTGTCTTACTAGCACAAGAAGTAACACTTTTGGGCTCTAACAGAAAAATGTCATCTCTTTATCTTAGATAACATGCCCTAACTTAAAGAAGTACCTAAAATAATCATTTTACCCCTAAAACGATATCCCTTACCTAATTTTCTAAAACGATCATTGCAATTAGAAAAATGTCCCTCACATAAAACTAAAGTAAGGTCATTACTCGCAATAGGATACACATGTTCTCCTAATTCAGACCTCTACTCTTTTGAGCCCTGGTATGGATGGAGGCATCTCAAAAATCTTCCAGATAGCAGGATCCTGGCTACAAATTATGTGATCGGTTCCAGCCCATAGCTCACTGCCAGACAGTGCATTTCAACACTGTGGGGATGTATTTGGACAAAACTCATTTTGATGAGGTCGGTTTTTAGCACGCTTCGTGTAGCCATATGAAGGGAGTAACATGCATGAGATTCAGACCATCCATCATATCTGCTGTATGCCTTTACATACTGTAACCAAAAAATAGGCTCATCCAAAACTTGGCATACCACACCACAGGGAACATCTGGTTTGGCCCATATATGAGTTTTGGATCAGTCAGATTTTTTGGATCAGGGCCAAACCTGGACGGTGAATTTAATGTACGTAATTGATGGTCTGTCGTCTAGTGGACGGTGTGAATTTAATGTACAAAAATTATTCCCCTGCAACAGAAATTGGGCGTAGTTGCCTGCATTTCTGTATAGTCCTCTATTGGCTAGATATATGTTTGGTCGGGCCCACCTAAATGATTGTACAGGTTTTTTATGTATTAATAAATTCCAAGTGATGTGGCCCCACCTTTCTTTCAAAATAAAAAGGGCATGTTTGTTTCAATAATTACACATTTACACCATTAATGGATTGAAAAAGTGAGCACTTAAAGTTAGATGGAGCACTTGTGCCCATTGGCACATTAGCACATGTGGGGCACAAGAGGATAGATAGTGACACATTTGGCACATTAGCATAGTGGGACACTTTGTATTTGTGGGGTGCGAGAGAAAAAATATGGTGTCACATGTAGCACATTAGCACATGTGGCATGTGTGGGGCATAATTGAAGATGAACATTAGCACATGTGGCATAGTGGCATGCATGTGTGACACATGTGAGTCGATTGAAGATAGATGGTGGCATATTTTGGTTTAACCCTTAAGTAACCCATTTTCCTTCCATCATGGAAAAAATGCCTTCTATAGGAGTGGAGGTGGGAACGAAGATGGTAAGAAATGGTGTCTCCTATAAATTTTTTAAAAGAAAAAGTTAGACAAGGATCGAAAAGTTTGCTTTCCTTTGAGTTTGGATCTTTTATTTGCTATAAATAGAAAATCCCTATTTCGTAGCTTCAGTGTGATGAGGTTGCATTGAGTATGTGATGTGATTGCAAACTTCTGTGATGACTTGGACTAATAAAAATGTTGCAAACAGAGATTTCTTGTTCGGTGCAAATTTCCTTTCCTTTCCTTTTCATGAACCAAAAGAGACCTTGAATAACTTTAAAGCTTGTTTGAATTGAGGATTCGGGTGACAATGGGTTGGGCTTCGGTGTAAAAAAATCTGAATTTTGAATAAGGCTAGCCCAACCGCCTGGCCCGGAACAGTTCCAAATCTAGGCCAAGACCTACCCCAGGCCCAGCCAATTAACTGCCCTAATTGAGGATCACCACAGCAATGTAATGTAAAAGTGCAATAGTAAAAATTTCTTTACCGGTTTCCTAAAATCATTTGCATTTAACAAAAAATTAACGTATTTAATTTATCAATGGTAAAAAAATATAATGGTAACACTTTTCCATCACTTTAATATTAAATTTGATGCTTGTTTGGATTAGAAAATTCCACAATATTCAATTAAAAAGCACAATGCTTACAAATTCTTTTACCTATTTTTTAAAAACATATGCATTCATGGTTGGTTTCATTGCACGAAAATTGTGATGGTAGCACTTTACATTACCTTGCCATGGTAATCCCTTTTAGAAAATGATATAATAAAAAAGTACTATTCATATCTTGAAAATTGAGCGGCATTTGAAAATAGTCATTTATTATTATTATTATTATTGTTTGACTTGTTATACCCATTCAGGCTAAGACAAGCCGAATTTTCATATGAAGGCCAGTCAAGCCAAGCTTGGCTTCGGCCTATTTTCAACTCAAGCCGGGGCCCAGGACCAAGACCAAGACCAAATTGAGCCCAATCCTAGCTTAAAGTGAAGATTCCAAGCCAGCATTAAGCTCCAGCCCAAGGCTGCCATTAAGGCCATATGGGCCCACTTTTAAGCCAATCTCTCGTCCAAATCTTCCACGGGCCATATCTTCACCTTCCTTGGATTTTTAATCCGTCACAACTGGCATGACCGTCTAATCAAGGCAAACGTAAATAGGAGCTTATCAAGGAATATTCAAGATATATCAAGGCACTAATCATTACGACAGGTGGGGCCCACCAACAGTAAAGGTAACATTTTTTAGACAAAAATCAGCTATAGATACCAATGCTGCCGATACACAGAAGCCATGCAATGACAATGGGCACAAACATGAAAGCAACCCTACGAGTACCATGATTCTTGATCTATCAACAAGGATATGCTCCTAAGTGTAGGAGATCGGAAAGTAATAATCCGGTGAGACCGGAGTCAAATCTACAGGAAAGTGTTGATTTAGGCAAAAGACAATCTTCTACTTAGGCAATGATATAAGATTAAAAAAAAAAATAACTTTAACAATGTTTAAAAGGGTTTTGATTTTGAAGATTTTTATGAAAAATAAATAAATCAATCAAACAAAGCTATGTAATTTAATCGTCCATTGAATGCAATTACAATAAACACGATTGAGTTGGATATCTTTGTTCCACTCAATTGGAAGATAAATCAATTAAACTTATGAAAGAATCCAATAAATGTGAGATATTGAATCAATCATGCATCATTATAAACATACTATTAGGCATAAGTGATTATGTATGAGTGATCCGTGAAATAACTCATACATCAATGTAATCGGCTAATAGATTCACCTATCTAGGTAACCCCTAGATTAAATCTAAAGGTAAAAATCTAGGATGCTTGACATATTAGATAAAACTCTAGTTTCAATCCATGAATCTCATGCAACATGGTTTAAAATTCGATTTAAACCATGGGATCTAATGCATTACATTCAATAGATTTGGCTAAATCACATAACCATTAAAACTAATTATTCATAAAAGAAGAACAAAAAAATAATATAGAAAAAGAAAGCATGAAAGAACAAATGTCATAAAAAAATAAACTTCAAATGCTAAAAGAATAATCTTAAAACTCTACGTCCAATCCTCTTTCGTTTCTCTTTTTATCTCTCTTTAAATAAAGAGAAAGAGAGCTCCAGCAAGTTACGTCATATGCTATTCACGTAAAAAAAAAACATGTATAAATTTTTTTTTATGAAATTTATTTCTTTTCTTCAATTTTCAACAACCTTGCATGAGATCTAAGCCTTCTATCTTGTTGCCCATATCAAACATGTCTAAGTGGACCGTTGGTGTGAACCACAAATGATCACAGCCTTGAAATGATCCCAAATGTGTCTGCACCTTTTCCTTTCTCGCGGCCCACCAGAATATCCATTTCTAGTAAAATTTAGTCTCATACCTTAAAATCATGTCCTATACAATGTAGATGTCTCAAATCGGCCAAAACAGGACAATGAAAATCGATGTGCATTGTCGAGATGAATGAATGTTATTCACACATGTGAACGAATGAATGTTATTCACACATGTGAACACTCACATCGTATTGAATTTCATAACTTGTCTCGAATCGTTATTTTGTTGATTTCTCATTCCATAGATCTCGAATTCGCACCAAATTTGACGTGCTGCCATTATTTGACGTGCTCTATCAATGGTGCGAAAATCAGCTCCAAATTCCACTCTGATAAAAAATTGATTTTTCAGGGCCAGGTTTCCTAGCTTTTTCTCTGCACAGCTGCACTCTGACCTATACACGGCTTTTCTTCCCAATCCGAACCACCTGTTATTTTTCACCTGATATTTCAGCCTTAGAAATGCAGTTCTGGCCCTCAGTTTCATCTGTGGCGCTTTGTTCGGCTCCCTGAATCCAATTCTTGCACTCTGACCGTACGACTCATTTTTCTTCTGTTCCTTTCATATTTTGAATCCGTCACTTCTTTGAACTAGTGTCCAGTTTATGCATGAGTGCCGACCACCTAATTCATGTATCAAAATTTAGTAATTAATACATATTAATCACAAATGTACTATATAACTCTATGTATGCAAATATACTTAAAATATGTGTTTTATCTTGAAAACAATGCAAAACTGCTATACTTAGAGGGTCCACTATGCAATATTGGACACTCATCAATTCTGAAGGAAGAAAAGCCCCATCTAAAATGACGACACGAGATTATCAGCAGAATGTAAACTGAAAAAAAGGACAAACCATAGTAGGAAATGAATTCAATGTTCGATGTCTGCAAAAGGAATTGGGACCGCAGATGAACTTACTCTCATAAAAGCAAGTTGATCCGGGCCGTCCAAAATCTGAAGCAGCCCATAACACAAATCTCGTACCCGTATAACAGAACCTTCGATCGTGAGCAAAAGAGGCAGATGCAAACAGATACCTGAGATTGTTGGGGGTGAGCACCCCATCGCCAATTGTCACGCAGGTTATTCCTAGAAGAACAATGTTCAATAGCCCATTACGAAATTTCGAATGCCTATTCGATTTCAGCATAGAACCAGGTCACGTATCAGCTGCTCCTTCAATGCCATACGCGGACAGTACTTTCTCATCAGCAACCTGTTGATGGGGTAGAATGCATAGTCTTGCATTTATCTAAGGCAGGCCCTCCTATCATATACAACGCAATGCCGGATTCGAGCCATAGCACATGCCTGCTAACACTCGTTAGTACAACCCAGACCAACTTTATCTAAGAAAATCAACCCTCTAATTACTGCCGGTAACTCCAATTAAGCTGAGAAGTTACGACGAGTCTGGGATTCACTCCCCTAACAGGCTAGACCATCCGCGAGCTCGTTTGCCTCCCTCAAAAAATGGGAGATCTCTGGGCCATTCTAGTTTTAGCTGGCTAGGTGTTACCAAAAGATTTGAGTTGAAGATTTTTCAAAGTGTGAGTATGACTTGCTTCCCATTACTTAAGTGCTGGCAAGTGACTACGTTCTCATTGGACCACCTAAACTGTGTCAGGCCAGGTGTAAACATCTTGCACAGTTGGGACCGCATGTGTTAAGACACATCGATCAACAATTTCGATTACGGCCCATCGCTCTATGTGCACAATGTGAAGGGGAAGTATAGGATGCAGGATCTTAATCAGGGGTGTCAGTGGTCCAGGGCTCGGACCCTGAAAATCAGAATTTTGAATAGGCCATCCCGAAGCAGTTCAAAAATCGGGCTGAGACCTACCCAGGCCTGGCCCGTTGACAGCCCTAATCTTAATTCTTAGCACATTACACTCAGTGAGTTTTGCAAAATAAAATTTAAAAAAAAATTAGGATATGCCAAAATCGGCCAGTTTGGATACTTGATTTTGTTATCCTACCAGGTGGATCCATCGTTCATTTATTGGCCCCATCACCATCCCATGCATCTATGCTGTAAAATTTAAACCCTTGCCTAGGTCAACTACTATGCCATACTTGGGCTTTGTTTAAGAGCACATTGGCCCGGCCCTGCCCTTCTAGGATTACAAGGGAGTTTTCGTTGTGTATGACGAATGATGGGGAGCACTTAATGACCACACCATAGCAACCAATAAGCAAAAAACTTCCAAATTCATGTGGTGGCCCACATAATGGTTGGATCAGCCTGATTTTCTAGGAATCCCAATTTCATAGTCGAGCGACTCTTATGGACAGTTTGATTGCCATCAAACCGTCATAGTGGATCTAACACTCAAGCAGTTGTAGAATAAGCTCATTTTACAAACGCTGTGGATGATCTGTCCTCATAAAAATAAGACTAGAATCAACACAGGAAGCAGAATTATTAAAACAAAATCCTCCGTATGACCCATGATCTCTCTGAGACATCCACTCCATCCATAATTGATCCTACTCATGTTAGGACACAAACCCAAAATTAAGCTGATCCACCCATCACTAGGATATCACAAGAATTTGGATGTTTATAGGTGGATGCCCATTGTTTTCTATGGTGTGGCCATCAAATGATTAGACAGTCCTGATTTTAGGGCTATCAAGTAATGATGGTGGGACTAACTTAATGCATGGGTTACATGGCATGCACACAACACAATGGCTCCACACTGGCAATAGTGCATAAGCAGTAGAATAAGCTTATTCTATTGGTGAATAACTTGTAGAGTAAGCTTATTCTATGAGGGTCCAGCCTCATAAATTCCCCAAGTTCCTAGAAACAGGAAAATTTGAAAAGTAAAGTTTTAATTCTTCATGTTCGAATCCAACGGCCAAAGATTAGGATTGTCAATGAAGCATGAATATAGGGTTATTGTTGTGTCACACTCAAAAGGTTAACCCATTAGGTGGAGTGACCCCAAAATATATGAAGTTGCTTTCATCGTACCCTCCAGCCAATGTGGGACTAACCGAACAACCCCCCTCCCATAGCCGATGTGGGACTTACCCAATAGTTATAGCTTTTATAATGCAATAATGAGAATGTTAAGGCTCAAAATGCTCTTAGAGCGAATATATATAAGGAGATCTAAGTATCTTGGGGGTAGTTTTATCACTTAAATCTTACGGGTACTTTGGTTATACAAAAGTCTGGAAAAAAATAAGTTTCATGCACTTTTATATGATAGTGTATAGATATAAATACTGAAGGATGACGTACGGTTGGTGCATGTATTTTGGTGGGACACACCATGCAAAATGAGACAAGAAATTCTGAGGAAAGATCAAACCATAGTTTTAGAAGACAAACTCAACTCAACTCAAGACCCATTTTGAGTTGGGTGGACTCGGGAAACTTGTGAGTTTCTACAAAACTCATTGGAGTTTTTTTTTTTTTTTAAGTATTATTTTATATTTAAGGGGTATATTAGATGATGCATAAAAAATAATGTCAAGCTGTGCTGAGTCGAATTCAGGATTTTCAGGTTACGTTGAGTTTCGCGTGTATTTCTTGGAGTCTAGATTTATTTGTGACTACATTGAGTTTTCTCAAGTTTAGGTGAGATGGGCCTAGATTAATTGTGTCGAACCCTACTCTGACCTTTAAGCATCTGACCAAATCTATATGGGGCCACTGTGATATATCTGTTTATCCAAGCTTTCCATCCCTTTTCTAAGATCATGTTAAGGTATGGGCCCAAAAATGGGGCAGATCCAACTTGTTGTGGACCATACCAAATAGTAAGCTTGCGTTGGGTTAAATGCACATTAAATTCAAGAGTCATCTTTGGTGTGGTCCCCTACAGCGTTGGATCTGCCTCAATTTTGGGCCCATGCCTTAACATGATCTTAGAAATGGGATGGATGGCTTAGATAAACAGATACATCATGGTGGGACCCTACACTTATCTGGTCAGATGCTTAACGGTCCAACCAAGGGTAGGACGCAATCGCCGTCTACGTGAGATCTGGTTGGGTCAAGTCAAATCAGACAAATCAACTCAAGTTTTTTGAACTTTTAATGGTACACAGGTGATTCTTTACACATTGGCTACTGTAGTGCTCATGTATTAGATCCAGATCATTTATCAAGGCCCATATTGAACAATCCTGGACCAAAAAATAAGACATGTCCATCCATCAAGTGGAATGCATAAGAACAAGAGAAAAAAGGGTAGCAAAAAAAAAAACAAAAACTGGCATAATCCTAGAAATTTTTTAGTATGTTGTATCGCTGGGTGAGGAGATGTATCCTGCGCTTGCACATGTATAAATAAAATTATAGGTGGCTGTAACATCCCAAATTTCGTAACCAAAGTTTAGTACTTGGGCTTTGAATTCTCCAATGTTAACATTAAAGCGAAGCCTATATTTTATATCATCTCACTTATCATATCAAGAGTAAGTACTGCAGCAGAAACAAAGCAAACTAAGCATTAAGGAAATGTCCAAACATACATCCAAATATTCAAGTGGTTGTTCATAAGACTTATACAAACCAAGGTTTTTAAATCTAAACAAGTACTGAATACAAAATCCCCACTTCTAACCTTCTCTTCTAGTGTTTTCCTTGCACTCAATGCTTCCGTTGACGGGGATTCTAGAGTTTTTGTTTTCTTTGATCTCAGCCATATGATAGGTGAGGCCCATTATTTTGTGGAGCCCACCCGAATACAATCCCGATACTTTCCTTTCTTCCAATAAATTCGAGGGGACATGTTCCTCTCTTTGCCAAAAAAAAAAAAAAAACTGAATACAAATACTAAAAACCTCTTAAACGTGAAAAGAAGATAAAGCAGCTAGTCTTAAGCTCCCACCTTCCTGAAAAGAAAAAGAAAACACTCTGCCGTGATACCTGTAGCAGACTATAAAGAGACTACTGAAGCACTCACAACAAACAGACCCAGTGTTGATAAATTTCTGATCTTAGAAAATAAACTAATTGGAAAAACCGAGAAATAAGGACAGGCTGAAGCACCTGAAAAACACGCTGTCCTTAAAGCGTAATTCGCCCCTACTCAAATTATTTTAGTCTGCTAATAGGTTGCAGGCGGATTGCTTCCAGGATACGACGAGCCTTATGTGATTCTGCGTTTAGCAAAAAACGAAAGGAACCACTATGGAACTCAGTAACACACTCTGGCAGATAAAGAAAAAGAAAGAGAGAAAAGAATGTTAGTCTTCTTCTAGCAGTAGCAGACCACTACACTGGTCTAAGTGGCTTGGTTTATTTCAACCAAACCGAGAGACTAAGAGACTAAGATGGGTGCTGGTTCAGTATTCGAGATTGTGATTGCTGTTGTTGTTGTGTTGAAATGAACTAGACCTGTCCGGTTTATATAGGCAAGGGTGGCTGGCAGTTTTGGTCCAGAGCCATAATGGCACCGCGACTTGCACCAGTCTAGCGCCTCTACAGCCACACTGCCTCACGTGTCCCACGCCCTCGCACCTAGCCCGAGCCCGTGCCCGAGTCCGAGACTGAGCCCGAGCCCGTGCGTGGTGTTCCAGTACGAAACTGGAACACGCAAGCCACCATTCTCCCTCTCTTCCACCATAAATAAGTAAGGTGCACAACACTCTACTTATAAAGAGGTAAAAATTCTTTCCTCCCATCCAATATGGGACAAAAACCAAACGCATATTTTTTCTTTTAAAATTGTTTTCAAAACAAACTTTTTCAACACCCAGCACTCTTCCGTTGAATATTTCAACCGACTTATCATAGAAAAGTTCCGGTGATGGTTTAATTTTAAAGAAAAAGAGTCAAATGTTGAATTAATCCAAGTAAGAGCTTTCATTTGTTGGCTTTCCACCGAACAAGCTGAGGCTCGTCATACATTTCTTATCACGCCTCCTGTAGCCATGTGAAGGGAGTAACATGCATGAAATCCAGACCATTCATCATCTGTGCTGCCTCACGTTACCATTTAGAGCCCAAAAATAAGGCTCGTACCCTGGTGGACCACACCATAGGGAATAATCGGGATGCTCATGTCTGACATTAATACCATTAATACCATGACGGTCTACATTCATTACAAATAAGTGGCGCAGTCCCCGGGTGGCCAGCCCTGATGTTTGGGCTGATCAAAGAAAAGGAACCCACATAAGAGATAGAAAACAAAAAAAGCTTTTGAAAGGTCCAATGGGCACAAGAGCTTACTTTATATTTGAAGCCTATCTTACCTTTAGTTTTAACAGTTTGATTTGACTAAATTCCATGCTTCGTATGCAGTTTGCAAGTGATTTCTACGTCCTGCATATCATCCATCACATCCTGCCAGAGTATCAAAGTTTCTTCTCAATTTTCTTTTGCTCTAAGTTGAAGCCATGAATAATGTTCACTATGGGGCTAAACAACGGTGTGCATTTTAAACATTACTTAAACTAAGAAGTAACTCATCCTTCATTCACATGTCATACATGCACATTAATCTATACTGTCTAATTCGTTGGCTGCACGGAGGATGCATGATATTCAGAAAATCGTCCTCAGCTAGTGATCCTAACCATCCAGTTGGGGACCACCAAATGGACAGGTTCCAGATTCAATCAGTGCGTTTTTGAACTATTCTCTAGAATCTCACATAAAACCCCACTCATTCCCGTAATAACACATGGATTTTTCCCCTCCACAAAAACCCAAACCCTAGAAACAAACCCCCAACCGTTTTACAACAACCCCACAAAAAAAACCCTATAAATGCCCTTCCAACCCCACCTTCCCTCCTCAGGTTTGCAAAAGAAGAAGAAGGAAAGAAGGGTTGAGAAATCACAGCAGTTCAAATTCTTCCGGCAGCTTTCGGTGATCTTTCTCACTCACTCTTAGTCTCCATCATGGACATGAGAAAGATCTCCTGCGCCATCATCGTCGCTGCTGCCTCAGCGAGCGCAGTCCTCGCTGCCGAGGATAGCTTGGCCCCAGCTCCTGGGCCTGCCATGCACAGTGGGTCCGCTGCGGTTGCACCCGCACTCGGGCTGGTGGGGGCCTCGATCCTATCCTTCTTTGCCTTTTACTTGCAGTAGGCCTCACGAGAAAAAGAAGAAAGAAGACTCTCAGGGGTGGATAAGAAGAGAAAGGCATGCTGGTTGATTTGTCCTTTTATTTATCTTTTTCTTCTTCTTTTTGTTGTTACAAAAATCTGGATCACCGACAGTTGGATCATATTTATATCCATTCATTTTGTGAAGGACGTGTAAGCAACAAAGAAGCCTTGTTCTAAAAATTTAGTGCGTTTTGGTGGTGAGGCAAGATCACCTACAACCTCTTGCATGGGAATTTCACATTAACTTGGACAATGTACCAGTAACGTCTATGGAGCATCCAAGCCGTTCATAAGGTGGGACTCACCATGAATATCATGTGGCAAAGAAACTGGGTGCTGGCATGGAGCTAGGGTGCCTTGAAAGTCCACATGCAATTGGTCGCAGGTGATCATTCTATAATTATCAACCAGCCAATCCTGCTAATGTAGATATCACAACGGAGTGGACCCTATTTCTCAAAAGCTTTCCAGAATTCTGCTGGAATGAACGCAATACCACTACCACCATATGGGAACATGGCAGCTATTTCCTGTGGTCATTCCTGAGACTCGCCTTTCCAAGACATAAGAAGGAAATCTTGGAGGAAACTCTCTCCTTGTGAGAAACCCTCTCTCCTCCGCTCCTGTCTTACTAGCACAAGAAATAACACTTTTGGGCTCTAACAAAAAAATGTCATCTCTTTATCTTAGATAACATGCCCTAACTTAAAGAAGTGCCTGAAATAATCATTTTACCCCTAAAACGATATCCCTTACCTAATTTGCTAAAACGATCATTGCAAGTAGAAAAATGTCCCTCACATAAAACTAAAGTAAGGTCATTACTCGCAATAGGATACACATGTTCTCCTAATTCAGACCTCTACTGTTTTGAGCCCCAGTATGGATGGAGGCATCTCAAAAATCTTCCAGATAGGAGGATTCCTGGCTACAAATTATGTGATGGGTTCCAGCCCATAGCTCACTGCCAGATAGAGTGCATTTCAACACTGTGGGGATGTATTTGGACAAAACTCATTTTGATGAGGTCGGTTTTTAGCACGCTTCGGGTAGCCATATGAAGGGAGTAACATGCATGAGATTCAGACCATCCATCATATCTGCTGTATGTATGCCTTTACATACTGTAACCAAAAAATAGGCTCATCCAAAACTTGGCGGACCACACCACAGGGAACATCTGGTTTGGCCCATATGAGTTTTGGATCAGGGCCAAACCTGGACAGGCTGAATTTAATGTACGTACATGGTCTGTCATCTAGTGGACGGTGTGAATTTAATGTACATAAATTATTCCCCTGCACCAGAAATTGGCGTGGTTGCCTACATTTCTGTATAGTCCTCTATTGGCTAGGTATCTGTTTGGTTGGGCCCACCTGAATGATTGTACAGGTTTTTTATGTATTAATAAAGAATCCGGATCCTCTGTTGAAACCAAGCAGAGAACCTCTGCTTCCGCTGCTCTGATTGGTCCACCTCATCCTGACTATGTCAGAGCAGCTCAGCTCTAAAACAGTCGGGCTGATCTGGACCAATCAGAGAAGTGACGAGCAGAGTTTCTCTGCCTGGTTTCAACAGAGGATCCGGACTCATTAATAAATTCCAAGTGGTATGGCCCCACCTTTCTTTCAAAATAAAAAAGGGCATGTTTGTTTCAATAATTACACATTCACAACATTAATGTATAGGAAAAGCGATCACATGACGTTAGATGGAGCACTTGTGACCATTGGCACATTAGCACATGTGGGGCACAAGAAGATAGATAGTGACACACTTGTCATATTAGCATAGTGGGACACTTTGTATTTGTGGGGTGCAAGAGAAAATATATGGTGTCACATGTAGCACATTAGCACATGTGGCATGTGTGGGGCATAATTGAAGATGAACATTAGCACATGTGACATAGTGGCATGCATGTGTGACACATGTGAGTCTATTGAAGATGGATGATGGCATATTTTGATTTAACCCTTAAGAAACCCATGGAAAAAATGCCTTCATAGGAGTGGAGGTGAGAACGTAGATAGAAAGTGAGAAATGGTGTCTTCTATAAATTTTTAAAAAGAAAAAGTTAGACAAGGATCGAAAAGTTAGTTTTCCTTTGAGTTCGGATCTTTTATTTGCTATAAATAGAAAATCCCTATTTTGTAGCTTTAGCTTGATGAGGTTGCATTGAGTATGTGATGTGATTGCAAACTTATGTGATGACTTGGACCAATAAAAAAGTTGCAAACAAAGACTTCCTGTTCGCTACAAATAGAGGATCCAGATTCATTTCCTTTCCTTTCCTTTTCATGAACCAAAAGAGACCCTTAATAACTTTAAAGCTTGTTTGGATTGACGATTGGGGTGACAATGGGGCCGGGCTTGGGCCTAAAAAATCTGAATTTTGAATAAGGCCAGCCCGACAGCCTGGCCCAGAACAGTTCAAAATCTAGGCCAAGACCTACCCCAAGCCCGGCCAATTGACAGCCCCAATTGAGGATCACCATAGTAATGTAATGTAAAAGTGCAAGAGTAAAAATTTCTTGGTTGGTTTCATTGTGTGAAAATTGTGATGGTAGCACTTTAACATTACATTGCCGTGCTAATCCCTAGTAGAAAATGATATAATAAAAAAAAATACTATTCATATCTTGAAAATTGAACGACGTTTGGAAATAGTCATTTATTATTATTATTATTATTATTCTTGGACTTGTTATACCCATCCAGGCTAAGTGAAGCCGAGAATTTTCATATGAAGGCCACTCAAGCCAAGCTTGACTTGGGCCTATTTTCAACTCAAGCCCAGGCCTAGGACCAAGACCAAGACCAAATTGAGCCCAAGCATAGCTTAAAGTGAAGATTCCAAGCCAGCATTAAGCTCCAGCCCAAGGCTGCCATTAAGGCCATATGGCCCTATGGCCCACTTTTAAGCCAATCTCTCGTCCAAATCTTCCACGGGCCATATCTTCACCTTTCTTGGATTTTTAATCCGTCACAACTGGCATGACCGTCTAATCAAGGCAAACGTAAATAGGAGCTTATCAAGGAATATTCAAGATATATCAAGGCACTGATCATCATGACAGTTGGGGCCCACCAACAGTAAAGGTAACATTTTTTAGACAAAAATCGGCTATAGATACCAATGCTGCCGATACACAGAAGCCATGCAGTGACAATGGGCACAAACATGAAAGCAACCCTACGAGTACCATGATTCTGAAGGAAAGAAAAGCTCCACTAAAATGACGCACGAGATTATAAGCACAATGTAAACTGAAAAAAAGAACAAATCATAGTAGAAACTGAATTCAATGTTCGATGTCTGCAAAAGGAATTGGGACTGCAAATGAACTTACTCTCATAAAAGCAAGTTGATCCGTCCAAAATATGAAGCAGCCCATAACACCAATCTCGTACCCGTATAACAGAACCCTCGATCGCGGGCAAAAGAGGCAGATGCAAACAGATACCTGAGATTGTTGGGGGTGAGCAACCCATGGCCAATTGTCATGCAGGTTATTCCTAGAAGAACAATGTTCAGTAGCCCATTACGAAATTTGGATGCCTATTCGATTTCAGCATAGAACCAGGCCACGTATCAGCTGCTCCTTCAATGCCATACGTCGACAGTACTTCCTCATCAGCAGCCTTTTGATGGGGTAGAATGCATAGTCTTACATTTATCTAAGGCAGGCCCTCCTATCATATACAACGCAACGCAACCACCTGCTAACACTCTTTAATTCAACCCAGACCAACTTTATCTAAGAAAATCAACCCTCTATTTACCGCCGGTAACTCCAATTAAGCTGGGAAGTTACGACGAGTCTGGGATTTACTCCCCTAATGGGCCAGACCATCCGCGACCTCGCTTGCCTCCCTAAAAAAAAGGGAGATCTCTGAGCCATTCTAGTTTTAGCTAGCTAGGTGTTACCAAAAGATATGAGTTGAAGATTTTTCAGAGTGTGAGTATGACTTGCTTCCCATCACTTGTGTGCTGACAAGTGACTACGTTCTCATTGGACCACCTAAACTGTGTCAAGCCAGGTGTAAACATCTTGCACGTTGGGACCGCATGTGTTAAGACACATCGATCAACAATTTCGATTACGGCCCATCGCTCTATGCACACAATGTGAAGGGGAAGTGCAGGATGCTGGATCTTAATAAGGGGTGTCAATGGTCCGGGCTCAGCCCTTGAAAATCAGAATTTTGAATAGGCCATCCCGAAGCAGTTCAAAAATCGGGCTGAGACCTACCCCAGGCTTGGCCCGTTGACAGCCCTAATCTTAATTCTTAGCACATTACACTCAGTGAGTATTGCAAAAAAAAAAAAAAAAAAAAAGGATATGCCAAAATCGGCCAGTTTGGATACTTGATTCTGTTATCCTACCAGGTGGATCCATGGTTCATTTATTGGCCCCATCACCATCCCATGCATCTATGCTGTAAAATTTAAACCGTCGCCTAGGTCAACTATTGTGCCATACTTGGGCTTTGTTGAAGAGCACATTGGCCCGGCCCTGCCCTTCTAGGATTACAAGGGAGTTTTTCGTTGTGAACGACGAATGATGGGGAACACTTAATGACTACACCATAGCAACCAATGAGCAAAAAACTTCCAAATCCATGTGGTGGCCCACATAATGGTTGGATCAGCCTGATTTTCTAGAAATCCCAATTTCATAGTCGAGCAACTCTTCTGGACGGTTTGATTGCCATCAAAACATCATAGTCGATCTAACACTTAAGAGTTGTAGAATAAGCTCATTTTACAAACTGGATGATCTGTCCTCATAGAAGTAAAACTAGAAGCAACACAGGAAGCGGAATTATTAAAACAAAATCCTCCGAATGACCCATGATGTCTCTGAGACATCCACTCCATCCATGAATTGATCCGACTGATGTTAGGACACAAACCCAAAATCAATCTGATCCACCCATCACTAGGATATCACAAGAATTTGGATGTTTATAGGTGGATGCCCATTGTTTTCTATGGTGTGGCCATCTAATGATTAGACAGTCCTGATTTTAGGGCCATCAAGTAATGATAGTGGGACTAACTTAATGCATGGGTTAGATGGCATGCACACAACACAATGGGCTCCGCACTGGCAATAGTGCATAAGCAGTAGAATAAGCTTATTCTATGGTGAATAACTCGTAGAGTAAGCTTATTCTAGAAGGGTCCGGCCTCATAAATTCCCTAAGTTCCCAGAAATCAGAAAATTTGAAAGTAAAGTTTTAATTGCTCATGTCCGAATCCAACGACCAAAGATTAGGATTGTCAATGAAGCATGATTATAAGGTTATTGTTGTGTCACACTGAAAGGGTTAACCCGTTAGGTGAAGTGACCCCAAAGTATATGAAGCTACTTTCATCGTCCCCTCTAGCTGATGTGGGACTAACCGAACAACCCCCCTCTCATAGCTGATGTGGGACTAACCGAACAACCCCCCTCTCATAGCCGATGTGGGACTAACCCAACAGTTATACCTTTTATAATGTAGTATTGAGAACGTTAAGGTTCAAAATGCTCTTAGAGCAAATATAAGGAGATCTAGGATCTTGCCGGGTAGTTTTATCACTTAAATCTTAAGTGTACTTTGGTTATACGAAAGTCTGGAAAAAAAAAAAGTTTCATGCACTTTTATATGATAGTGTATAGATATAGATATTGAAGGATGACGTACAGCTGGTGCATGTATTTTGGGGGGACACACCATGCAAAATGAGAGGCGAAATTCTGAGGAAAGATCAAACCATAGTTTTAAAAGACAAACTCAACTCAACTCAAGACTCATTTTGAGTTGGGTGGACTCAGGAAACTTGGGTGAGTTTCTCCAAAACTAACAGTTTTTTTTTTTTTTTTTTTTTTTTTTAAGTATTATTTAATATTTAAGGCCAGGGGTAGAGTGCGGATCGTCTATGTTGGCCGCGCAGAAGAATCCAGCGCCGCGCCTTTTGATTCGTCCACGTCAAAAGAGCCTATGTCAGCTGACGTTATCAATAAATTAAAAAAAAAAAAAAAGTAGGAATACATTTCCATTTTTATACGTATCTACTCATGGCTTATACGAAATACCACTCATTCAAATTTGATTTTACAGGCTGGCAAATCTTCTGACAGCTAGCACATCTACCGGAGGAGTGCATAGTTTGTGGGCCCACTATGATATATGTTTAGATCGTTACCATCCAATCATTTTTACAGATTATTCTAAGGCACTGTCCAAAAAATGAAGCTGATCTAGAGCTCATGTGGACCACAACATAGAACACCAACCATTTCAATTGTGAACGTTCATTCAACACTGTTTTTTGTGTTGCGGTCCACTTGAGATTTGAATCTGCCTCTGCTTTCGTACAATCATAGAATGATCCAGAAAAAGTGAATGGTCGGTATGGATAAAGCACAAAATCATACTAGAGCCTACATAGCATTGACCTCCTAGCCAATCTGCGTCTAGTCTCCCCCATCACCGTCCACGCGGATTTGCCATCCAATAGATTTCCTGTGAAAGCCTTTCGCAGGAAGTTACTAAGCTGGAGACCAAGGTGGGGCCCACCGTGATGTATTCGAGAAATCCACTCCGCCCATCTGCCTCGTGAGCTCATTTTAGTGCATTATACCAAAAATTAATAGGATTCAAGACTCAAGTGGGCCGAAAATGTGAGGATTGAACGTCCACAGTTGAAATATTCGTGGGGCCACAGAAGTTTTAAATCAGGCTAATATTTGTGTTTTCAGTACATCCAATAGGAATGACGTTATGAACGGTATTGATGGCATATAAACATCACTGTGGATCCCAGGGAGGTTTCAACGGTAAGAATTTCCCTACCCATCTTTTCCTTTAGTGCGGCCCACTTAAGTCTTGTATCCGGTTCATTTTTTTTCTAATATTCTAAAATGATTTAACAAGGCAGATGGACGGTTTGATTTATCGAAAACATCACGGTGGGCCCCACCTAGGTTTCCAGCGCAAGGCTTTCGCAGCCTTTGGAGGTGCTGCGCGGGCGCGACTTGGGTGAGACCCCGGAACCAGCGTTGTAGGTCGGATCCTGAACCCAGGGCCCACCTGGATGTGTTCTTTGTAAATCCATGCCGTCCATCTGTTTTTTCATATTATTTTAGGATGCATTCCCAAAAATACAGCAGATGAAAATTTTAGGTGGACCACACCCCAAGAAACAGTTCTCATTCAATCGTGACCATTAAAACCTTCCTGGAGTCCACCGTAATGTTTTTTGACCATCCAATCTGTTGATAAGGTCACGTAGACAGGGATGAAAGGAAAAGACAAATTTCAGGTTGATAGAAAACTTTTGTGGCTCACAAAAGGTTTTTAATGGTCATTAACCAGTGTTTCTTATGTTGTTGTCCACCCAAAAATTTCATCTTCTTCATTTTTGTTACCATAATACAAAATAATATGAAGAAACCGATGGACGGAATGGATTTACAAAGGACATATCCAAGTGGGCCCCACCATGATGTATGCGTTCTATCCTTGCCGTCTATCAATTTTTTCAGATCAATTTAGGGTGTGATCCAAAAATGAGGCAGATCTAAATATGAAGTGGATCACACCACAGAAAATAGTAGCAATTGAATGTTCAACTAGGGCTGTCAACGGCACGGATCTTGATCTGTATCCGATCCGTATCCGATCCGATTTAATCGGATTCGGATCAATAATCGGATAATCGGGTCGGATACGGATATCCAAATATTATCCGTTTAATAATCGGGTCGGATTCGGATCAACCTTGATCCGGCCCGTTAACAACCCGACTCGACCCGATTAAAAAAAAAAGAAGAAAAAAAGCCGTCTCTTTCCACGCACGAGCATCTCTCTCTCTCTCTCTCTCTCTCTCTCTCTCTCTCTCTCGGATATCGGGTCCGATCATAATCGGATCGGAAACGGATTTTTAAAAAATTAAACGGGTCGGGTTCGGATCATATACTTGTGATCCGAATCGGATTCGGGTCAGATTCGGGTCAGATATATCCTTAATTGGGTCGGATACGGATCATCACTGATCCGGCCCGTATCCGACCCCGTTGACAGCCCTATGTTCACCATTAAAAACCTCATAAAGCCTACTTTAATATTTATTTGACATCCAACCGGTTGATTACATCATATAGACCTGATTTAAGGGGGGAAAAAATATTTGCTTGATCCAAAACTTTTATGGCCCTCAATAAGTTTTAAATGGTAGGCGTTCAATCAACATAGTTTCTTTTTATGTGATGTGGTCCACTTGAGATTTGGATATACCTCATTTTTTGTCTTGTGCTATAAAATCATCTGGACACATGGATGGACGGCGTTGATGAAACACAAACACTGTGGTGGGGCCCACAAAGCACCAACCACTTGCCATTGCATGTTAACAATTATCCATGTACACGAGTCGAACCAAGTCGAGCTTGGCCGTGCTCAGTGCCCGACTTGAATCCCCCAACCCTTGCTCGGTAGTCGACTCGACTCGGCAACTAGCCTAAATGTCATATTTGGTCGGCAAACTGAGCGAGTTCAATTCAAGTTCAAGCTCGATTCGAGTTCAGAGTATTTGGTTTCGAATCGACTTAAGGTTATCAGGTTAGGGTTATTTGGTTAGGGTTATCCGGTTAGGGTTTAAAATACATATATAGATTCATATTTACACCATTATTCTAGCATGGAAGCATCTGATTGGGTTGTCGTGGTCGGACGGGATGCCCAAATTCATTGTATTGTATGAGAGAGAGAGAGAGAGAGAGAGAGAGAGAGAGAGAGAGAGAGCGCTGATGGGACAAACAGCGAGTCAACGACGATCGACGAATGGATGACTGAACAAGTAGGGTTGCAAGGGTAGCTGAAGCAGAGAAGGGCTGTGATGGACGTCGATCGCTGGACGATCAGTGGTGGATTGGGAGGAAAGGGATTGGGTTTGGGATTTGGAGGGTCGGGTAGGGAGAGAGAAAGAGAGAGATATGAAAGTACGATTTTTTTTTCCAAATGAGTATTTATAATACTTATTAAAAATCGAGTCGGGCCGAGTCAAGTCAAGTTATATTTTGAGTTGAGCAATGGCCAACTCGATGCTTGACTCAAACTACTCTCGATTTTAAATTTTTAACTCGACTCGGCCCAAATTCAAATTCGAGTCAAGCTGTTTCAAGTCGAGTCGAGAGAGTTAACAGAGCTTTTCCGGCTTGTGTACAATGGTATTAGAGTGTCACTAGCTAATCCACTTCCTCATTGGACGCAATTGGTCTAGTGACGAGTCGGTGCTCTATATGCCCCACCATCATTATTTCTTTAATCCATTCCATGCATCCATTTTTTCAGATCATGGCAGATCTAATTCTGAGGTATGGATGGAATATAAACATTACTGGGGAACCTAGGGAGGTTTCAACGGTAGGAATTTCTCTACCACCTTTTCATTTAGTGCGGCAAACTTGAATCTTGGATCCGGCTCATTTTTTATCGCATTCTTAGAATGAGCTCACACAAGGGATGAACAGGGTAGATTTCGCCGGAACTTCCGGCGAAATGCTTTGGCAGGAAATCCACATCCACCAAAATATGTCCCTAGGCGGGGCGCGACTTCGCTGGATCCCCGAATCCACTGAGGCGAGTGGATCCATTACCGTGCCATCTACTTTGTGATTTGTGTATTACATCCACGGCGTCGTTCATTTTAAACACTCATTTTAGAGCATGATTCAAAAACTGAAGTAGATCCACATCTCAGGTGGACCATAATACAGTAAACAATGGTGTTCAACAATTAAAAGCTTCTCGTGGGTCACAAAAGTTTTGGGTCAAGCTGATATTTGTTTAGCATCTTCATACATATATTTTTGACCTTTTCAACAGGTTGGATGGAAAATAAACATTCCAGTGGCCCCCATGAAGTTTTTAATGGTGTGGATTCAATCACTACTATTTCATGTGGTATGGTCCACCTAAGATTTGGATCTGCTTCATTTTTGGGATACATAGAATGCCATAAAATGAGCTTTCAAAATGCATAGACGGTGTAGATGTAAGGTATATACGTTAAATCTAGGTTTGTCTGACCAGGTGAACATCCTAGATGAAAAAAAAAAAACAAACAAACAAACAAACGTGATGGGGCACTAGGAAGGTTTCAACGGTGGTGGGAGTCCAATACCCACTACCTTTTATGATGTTCTATGGTGTGTTCCACATGAGCTCTAGATCGGCTTCTGTAAAAATGATTATGGTGTGTTCCACATGAGCTCTAGATCGGCTTCTGTAAAAATGATTAGACGGTAACGATCTAACACATATATCATAGTAGGCCCACAGACTATGCACTCCTCCGGGACGCGGATTAGCTACTGGCGGGTTGAGTAGCGGACATCGCTACAGAAGTGACGTCGCCATGCTCTATGGGCCCAGAATGTTGTGTGTTGTATCCACACCGTCCATCCATTTGGAGAGACCATTTTATGGCATGAATCAAATAATGAGGCAGTTCCAAAGCTCAAGTGGACCCCACCACAGAAAATAGTGGAGACAGTGACATCCACCGTTGAAAACTTATTAGGCCCACCATGATGTTTATTTGAGATCCAACCTGTTCATAAGTTCACACAGATATGGAGGAAGGGAAAACACAAATATCAGCTTGTTCGAAAACTTCTGTGGCCCCTAAGAAGTTTTCAACGGTGGATGTCACTGTCCCTGCTGTTTTCTATGGTGGGGTCCACTTGAGTTTTGGATCAACCTCATTCTCTGAATCATGCCTTAAAATGATCTCTCCAACGGAATGGACGGTGTGGATACAACACATATCTCATGCTGAGGCCCACGTGCCATGGTGACGTCACTTCAGTAGCAATGTTTGCTCCTCCGGTAGATGTGCTAGTTGTCAGAAGATTTGCCAGCCTGTAAAATCAAATTTAAATGAGTGGTATTTCGTATAAGCCATGAGTAGATACGTATAAAAATGGAAATGTATTCCTACTTTTTTTTTAAAAAATTTATTGATAACGTCAGCTGACATAGGCTCTTTTGACGTGGACGAATCAAAAGGCGCGGCGCTGGATTCTTCTGCGCGGCCAACATAGACGATCCGCACTCTATTAAATGATGCATAAAAAATAATGTCAAGCTGTGCCGAGTCAAACTGAGGATTTTCAGGTTATGACGAATTTCACGTGTATTTCTTGGAGTCTAGATTTATTTGTGACCAAATTGAGTTTTCTCAAGTTTAGGTGAGATGGACAGGGATTGCGTCCGACCCTACTCTGACCTTTAAGCGTCTTACCAGATCTATATAGCGACTGTGATATATCTGTTTATCCAAGCCGTCCATCCATTATCTAAGATCATGTTAAGGTATGGGCCCAAAAATAGGGCAGATCCATCTTGTTGTGGACCATAGCAAATAGTAAGCTTGGGTTGTGTTAAATGCACATTAAATGCCAAGTTGCATTAAATTCAGAGTCTTATCCGGTGTGGTCCACTACAGCGTTGGATCTGCCTCAATTTTGGGCCCATGCCTTAACATGATCTTAGAAAAGAGATGGACGGCTTAGATAAATAGATACATCATGGTGGGACCCTACACAAATCTGGTCGGATGCTTAACGGTATGACCGAGGGTAGGACGCAATCCCCGTCTACGTGAGATCCGGTTGGGTCAAGTCAAATCTAACAAATCAACTCAAGTTTTTTGAACTTTTAATGGATTAAACAAGTGATTCTTAACACATTGGCTACTGTAGTGCTCATGTGTTAGATCCAGATCATTTATCAAGGCCCATATTGAACAATCCCGGACCAAAAAATAAGACATGTCCATCCATCAAGTGGGATGCGAAAGGACGAGAGAAAAGGGTAGCAAAAAAAAAAAAAAAAACGAACTGGCATAATCCTAGAATTTTTTAGTATGTTGTATGGTTGGGTGAGGAGATGGATCCTGCGCTTGCACACGTATCAATAAAATTATAGGCGGTTGTAACATCCCGAATTTCGTAGCCCAAGTTCAGTACTCGTGCTTAGAAATCTCTAATGTTAACCTAAAGCAGAGCCTATATTTTATATCATCTCACTTATCATATCAAGAGTAAGTATTGTAGCAGAAACAAAGCAAACTAAGCATTAAGGAAATCTCCAAACATGCATCCAAATATTCAAGTGGTTGTTCATAGGACTTTTACAAACCAAGGTTTTTAAATCTAAACAGGTACTGAATACAAAATCCCCACTTCTAACCTTCTCTTCTAGCATTTTCCTTGCACTCAGTGCTTGCATTGAGGGGGAATCTAGGGTCTTTGTTTTCATTAATCTCAGCCATATGATAGGTGAGGCCCGTTATTTTGTGGAGCCCACCCGAATACAATCCCAATTATACTTTCCTTTCTTCCAATAAAATCGAGGGGACATGCATGTTCCTCTCTTTGCCAAAAAAAAAAAAAAAATACTGAATACAAATACTAAAAACCTCTCAAACGTGAAAATAAGATAAAGCAGTTAGTCTTGAGCTTCCACCTTCCGGTAAAGCAAAAAAAAAAAAAAAAACACACTCTGCCTTGATACCTGTAGCAGACTATAAAGAGACTATTTAAGCACTCACAACAAACAGACCCAGCACTCTCCCATTGAATATTTCAATTACCAACTTATCATAGAAAAGTTCCGGTGATGGTTTAATTTTAAAGAAAAAGAGTCAAATTATTAAAATGTTGAATTAATCCAAGTAAGAGCTTTCATTTGTTGGCTTTCCACCGAACAAGTTGAGGCTCGTCATACATTTCTTAGCACGCCTCCTGTAGCCATGCGAAGGGAGTAAAATGCATGAAATCCAGACCATTCATCATCTGTGCTGCCTCACGTTACCATTTAGAGCCCAAAAATAAGGCTCGTACCCTGGTGGACCACACCATAGGGAATAATCGGGATGCTCATGCCTGACATTAATAACATGTGGGCTCCCACCTTTCGGTAAAGGAAAAAAGAAAGAAAAAATGACGGTCTACATTCAATGCAAATAAGTGGCCCAGTCCGTGGGTGGACAGCCCTGATGTTTGGGCTGATCAAAGAAAAGGAACCCACATAAGAGATAGAAAAGAAAAAAAGGTTTGAAAGGTCCAATGCGCACAGAAGCTTACTTCATATTTGAAGCCTCTCTTACCTATAGTTTGAACAGTTTGATTTGATTAAATTCCATCATACGTATGCAATTTGCAAGTGATTTCTACGTCCTGCATATCAATCATCACATCCTGCCACGCATATCATCTATCACATCCTGCCAGAGTATCAAAGTTTCTTCTCAATTTTCTTTTGCTCTAAGTTGAAGCCATGAATAACGTCCACTATGGGCTAAACAACGGTGTGCATTTTCAACATTTCTTAAACTAAAAATCAACTCATCCTTCATTCACGTGTCATACTTGCACATTAATCTACACTGTCTAATTCGTGGGCTGCACGGAGGATGCATGATATTTAGAAAAGCGTCCTAATCTAGTGATCCTACCCATCCAGTTGGGGACCACCTGTTGGGATAGGAAGGGCCGGCAGCGGAAGCAAAGCCGAACACAAGCAGACAATTCAATCAAACAAGCCACACAATGCAAACACAATGCATGCAATCACCCACACATAGACAATCGGATTTTTACGTGGAAAAACCCTCACGGGTAAAAAAACCACGGCACAAAGCGACAACAAATCTACTATAAACTCAAAAGTTACAAGAGATGGAACCCAAGACCCCAAAACCCTAAGCCCACAAGAGAAATCACAAGCTTACCCAAGAAGAAATCCTCTTCTCCAAGCTCTTTCTCTCACCTTGAACGTGTTAGCAACACAATGGGATATCCTCATCCCGTTTTTGGAGCGCTTAAATATCAAAAACGGAGCAATTAGAGTCAGATTAGGAAACTGCGTACAAGCAATTCGCGCAGGGTCGGGCGCCCAGCCAACCAAAAAATAGTCCAGCGAGAAACTTTGGAATAACTGAATTTCGGGTCATGGGGCGCCCGGTCACCAACACCGTGGGGCGCCCGGCTGTCGTCTTCACACATGAAGAGTTGAGGCGTTCAGCCCAACAAACTCCACCACGACTCAATTCTTCATGCAACACCTCGCCACGCACCATCTCCACCTCTACTTCGTCATCATTACAGTCCCGTCGCTTCTCATGCCCCATCGACTCTATCCTTGCATCTTCACACGCCTTGTTGCTCTTCCCATGTGGCCCTTTTTCTCTTGCCACACTTGAACAACCGTAGATCCCGCTGCCGATCCCGCAGCTCCACCATGAATTGTGCTTCCGATCACCTTGTAAAGATTATCGCACCTTCGTGCCTTGATCATCACGCGTGCTCCCTTCATCACTTTACAATATCGATCGCAGCCGATGAACCTGCACCCTTTCGCCTCGAGTGCACCAAGAGATATCACGTTCCTCTTCATCTCAGGGACATGCTTCACACTTTCAAGGATCCGTTCGACTCCATCGAACATCCTAATGCGCACAGAACCAATCCCTACCACATTGCGAGCGTAGCCATCGCCCTACAAACACCGATCCACCATCATGCTCCTTGTATGACATGAATGAGCTTCGGTCAGGACATACATGACATGATGCCCTTGAATCCAAGAGCCACTCTCCACCAAGAGGCTTTATGCCAGATACAGTCAAAACATCACAACCGTCACCACAGTCCTCTATGGTATTAGTTCCTTCCCTAGAAGAACCTCCAGATCTCTCTTGCCTTTTATCAGGATTCGAACAATCCCTTTTCACATGTCCTTCTTCCCCACAATTCCAACATCTCACCTTGTGCTTCCACTTGCCTTTTGATTTAGATTTCGATGAAGGAGATCCTCCACCCCGCTCAGAATTCCTCCCCATCATAACCAGTGCTTCATCAGTAGAGGGACCCACGCCGCCGCTTTTCCTTCTCATCGCCTTCGCCTGAAGGGCTGAGATAACGGTTTCTACGCCAATAGTCTCCCTACCTGCGCACAAAGAGTCCTTGAGTGACTCATATGATTCTGGAAGAGAATTCAACAGGATAAACGCTTGGTCCTCGTCCTTCATCAGCTCATCTACATCCATCAACTTGCAAATAAGCCTATTGAAATTGCTGATGTGGCTCTCGACATCGGCCCCCTCCGTTATCCTCAGATTGTACAACTGAAGCTTCAAGTATATGCGATTTTCAAGAGATTTCTTCGCATAGATATTCTCTAACTTCGCCCATGTTGCAGCCGCAGTCTTCTCTTTCATGACTTTGTACAGGACCTCATCTGCGAGGCACAACTGGATTGAGACATTGGCCTTTTCATCGATCTTCTTCCACTCTTCTTCTTTCATGGCTTCTGGTCGCTCTCCAAGGAGCGCAACTTGCAATCCTTGCTGAACTAGAAGGCCTTTCATCTTCACCTTCCAAAGCTCAAAGTTGTTTTTCCCCGAATACTTCTCTATGTCGAACCTCATGCCTGATGCCATGCTCTTGTCTCAGATTCGAATTCCTGCTACACCCCAACGATCGCTCTGATACCAGTTGTTGGGATAGGAAGGGCCGGCAGCGGAAGCAAAGCCGAACACAAGCAGACAATTCAATCAAACAAGCCACACAATGCAAACACAATGCATGCAATCACCCACACATAGACAATCGGATTTTTACTTGGAAAAACCCCTCACGGGTAAAAAAACCACGGCACAAAGCGACAACAAATCCACTATAAACTCAGAAGTTACAAGAGATGGAACCCATGACCTCAAAACCCAAGCCCACAAGAGAAATCACAAGCTTACCCAAGAAGAAACCCTCTTCTCCAAGCTCTTTCTCTCACCTTGAACGTGTTAGCAACACAATGGGATACCCTAATCCCATTTTTGGAGCGCTTAAATACCAAAAACAGAGCAATTAGAGTCAGATTAGGAAACTGCGTACAAGCAGTTCGCGCAGGGTCGGGCGCCCGGTCACAAGACTGTCGGGCGCCCGGCCAACCAAAAAACAGTCCAGCGAGAAACTTTGGAATAACTGAATTTCGGGTCATGGGGCGCCCGGTCACCAACACCGTGGGGCGCCCGGCTGTCGTCTTCACACATGAAGAGTTGAGGCGTTCAGCCCAACACCACCAAATGGACAGGTTCCAGATTCAACGGTTTAATATCGGATGGTTAAGATAGTCCAATCAGTGCGTTTTTGAACTATTCTCTAGAATCCCACATAAAACCCCACACATTCCCCTAATAACACATGGATTTTTCCCCTCCACAAAAACCCAAACCCTAGAAACAAACCCTCAACCGTTTTACAACAACCCCACAAAAAAAAACCTATAAATGCCCTTCCAACCCCACCTTCCCTCCTCAGGTTTGCAGAAGAAGAAGAAGGAAAGAAGGGTTGAGAAATCACAGCAGTTCAAATTCCTTCGGCAGATCTCGGTGATCTTTGTCACTCATTCTTAGTCTCCATCATGGACATGAGAAAGATCACCTGCGCCATCATCGTCTCCGCTGCCTCAGCGAGCGCAGTCCTCGCTGCCGAGGAGATCTTGGCCCCAGCGCCTGGGCCTGCCATGCACAGTGGGTCCGCTGCGGTCGCACCTGCACTTGGGCTGATGGGGGCCTCGATCCTGTCCTTCTTCGCCTTTTACTTGCACTAGGCCTCACGAGAAAAAGAAGAAAGAAGACTCTCACGGGAGGATAAGAAGAGAAAGGCATGCTGGTTGGATTTCTCTTTTTATTTTTCTCTTTTTCTTCTTTTTGTTGTTACAATGGTCTGGATCACCGACCGTTGAATCAGATCTGTATCCATTCGTTTTGTAAAGAACGTGTAAGCAACAAAGAAGCCTTGTTCTAAAAATTTAGTGCGTTTTGGTGATGAGGCAAGATCAGCTACAACCTCTTGCACGGAAACTTCACATTAACTTGCACAATGTACCAGTAACGTCTGTGGTGCATCCAAGCCGTTCATAAGGTGGGACTCACCATGAATATCATGTGGCAAACAAACCGGGCGCTGGCATGGAGCAAGGGTGCCTTGAAAGTCCACATGCAATTGGTCCCAGGTGATCATTCTATAATTATCGACTAGCCAATCCTGCTAACGTAGATCACAACGGAGTGGACCCTATTGCTCAAAAGCTTTCCAGAAAGCTGCTGGAATGAACGCAATACCACTACCACCATATGGGAACATGGCAGCTATTTCCTGTGGTCATTGCTGAGACTCGCCTTGCTAATACATAAGAAGGAAATCTTGGAGCAAACTCTCTCCTTGTGAGAAACCCTCTCCTTCGCTCCTCTCTTACTAGCACAAAGAAAACCTCTTTTAGGCTCTAACAAAAAAATGTCATCTCTTTATCTTAGATAACATGCCCTTACTTAAAGAAGTACCTAAAATAATCATTTTACCCCTAAAATGATATCCCTTCCCTAATTGCAAAAATGATCATTGCAATTGGAAAAATGTCCCTCACATAAAACTGAAGTCATTACTCGCAATAGGATACACATGTTCTCATAATTCAAACCTCTACTCTTTTGAGCCCTAGTATGGATGGAGGCACCCCCAAAATCTTCCAGATAGGAGGATCTTGGCTACAAATTATGTGATGGTTCCAGCCCACGGCTCACTGCCAGACAGTGCATTTCAACACTGTGGGGATGTATTTGGACAAAACTCATTTTGATGAGGTCCATTTTTAGCACGCTTCGTGTAGCCATATGAAGGGAGTAGCATGCATGAGATTCAGACCATCCATCATATCTTCTGTATGCCTTTACATACTGTAACAAAAAAATAGGCTCATCCAAAACTTGGTGGACCACACTATAGGGAACATCTGGTTTGGCCCATATGAGTTTTAGATCAGTCAGATTTTTTGGATTAGGGCGAAACCTGGACAGGGTGAATTTATGTACATAAATGGCCTGTCATCTAGTGGACGGTGTGAATATAATGTACATAAATTATTCCCCTGCACTAGAAATTGGCGTGTATGGTTGCCTACATTTCTGTATAGTCCTCTATTGGCTGGGTATATGTTTGGCCGGGCCCACCTGAATGATTGTACAGGTTTTTTATGTACGTATTAATAAATTCGAAGTGGTGTGGCCCCACCTTTCTTTCAAAATAAAAAAGGGCATGTTTGTTTCAATAATTACACATTAACACCAATACTGTATGGGAAAAGTGAGCACCTGAAGTTAGATGGAGCACTTGTGCCCATTGGGAAATTAGCACATGTGGGGCATAAAAGGATGGATAGTGACACATTTGGCATATTAGCATGGTGGGACACTTTGCATTTGTAGGGTGCAATAGAAAATATATGGTGTCACATGTAGCACATTAGCACATATGGCATAGTGGCATGTGTGGGGCATAATTGAAGATGAATATTAGCCTATGTGGCATAGTGGCATGCATGTGTGGCACATGTGAGGTGATTGAAGATGGATGGTGACATATTTTGGTTTAACCCTTTAGAAATACATTTTCCTTCCATCTTGGAAAAAGATTTCTTCTATAGGAGCGGAGGTGAGAACGAAGATAGAAAGTGAGAAATGGTGTCCCCTATAAATTTTTAAAAAGAAAAAGTTAGAGTAGGATCGAAAAGTTAGTTTTCCTTTGAGTTCGGATCTTTTATTTGTTACAAACAGGAAATCCCTATTTTGTAGCTTCAGTGTGATGAGGTTGCACTGAGTATGTGATGCGATCGCAAACTTATGTGATGACTTGGACCAATAAAAAAGTTGCAAATAGAGATTTCATGTTCGCAGCAAATAGAGGATCCAGATTCATTTCCTTTCCTTTCCTTTTCATGAACCAAAAGAGTACCCTTAGTACCTTTAAAGCTTGTTTGGATTGATGATAGGGGTGAGAATGGGCCAGGCTTGGGCCTGAAAAATCAGAATTTTGAATAGGGCCAGCCCGACGACCCAGCCCGAAACAGCTCAAAATCCAAGCCAAGACCTACCTCAAGCCTGGCCCATTGACAGCCCTAATTGAGGATCACCATAGTAATATAACGAAAAAGTGCAAGGGTAAAAATTTCTTTAATGGTTTCCTAAAATCATTTGCATTTGACCAAAAATTAAGGTATTTAATTTATCAATGGTAAAAAATATAATGGTAACACTTTTCTATTACTTTAATATTAAATTTGATGCTTGTTTAAATTAGAAATTTCCACAATATTCGATTAAAAAGCACAACTGCTTACAAGTTCTTTTACCTATTTTCTAAAAACATATGCATTCATGGTTGGTTGCATTGTGTGAAAATTGTGATGGTAGCACTTTAACATTACATCACCGTGGTAATCCCTTATGGAAAAAGATATAATAAAAAAATAGTATTCATATCTTGAAAATTGAATAGCATCTGGAAATATTCATTTATTGTTATTATTATTATTATTATTCCACTTGCTATACCCATCTAAGACAAGCCAAATTTTCATATGAAGGCCACTAAAGCCGAGCTTGACTTCATCCTATTTTTAACTCAGGCTCATGGCCAGGACCACGACCAAATTGAGCCTAAGCCTAGCTTAAAGTGAAGGTTCCAAGCCAGCATTAAGCTCCAGCCTAAGGCTGCCATTAATAAGGCCATATGAGCCCACTTTTAAGCCAATCTCTTGTCCAAATCTTCCACGGGCCATATCTTCACCTTCCTTGGATTTTTAATCCGTCACAACTGGCATGACCGTCTAATCAAGGCAAACATAAATAAGAGCTTATCAAGGAATATTCAAGATATATCAAGGAGCTGATCATTATGACAGGTGGGGCCCACCAACAGTAAAGGTAACATTTTTTGGACAATGGGCACAAACATGAAAGCAACCCTACGAGTACCATGATTCTGAAGGAAGAAAAGCCCCACTAAAATGAACGCACGAGATTGTAAGCACAATGTAAACTGAAAAAAAAGAACAAACCATAGCAGGAACTGAATACAATGTTTGATGTCTGCAAAAGGAATTGGGACTGCAGATGAACTTACTCTCACAAATGCAAGTTGATCCGGGCCGTCCAAAATCTGAAGCAGCCCATAACAACAGTCTCGTACCCATATAACAGAACCTTAATTAAGATCCTGCATCCTATACTTTCCCTTCACATTGTGCACATAGAGTGATGGGCCGTAATCGAAATTGTTGATCGATGTGTCTTAACACATGCAGTCCCAATGTGCAAGGTGTTTACACCTAACACAGTTTAGGTTGTCCAATGAGATGGTAAGTCACTTGTCAGCACTCAAGTTATGGTAAGCAAGTCATACTCACACTCTGAAAAATCTTCAATTCATATCTTTTGGTAACACGTAGCTAGCTAAAACTAGAATGGCTCAGAGATCTCGCATTTTCTTAGGGAGGCAAACGAGGTCGTGCATGGTCTGGCCCGTTGGGGGAGCGAATCTCAGACTCGTCGTAACTTCTCAGCTTAATTGGAGTTACCGGCGGTAATTAGAGGGTTGATTTTCTTAGATAAAGTTGGTCCGAGTTGTATTGAAGAGTGTTAGCAGGTGGTTGCATTGCGTTGTATATGATAGGACGGCCTGCCTTAGATAAATACAAGACTATGCATTCTACCCCATCAACAGGCTGCTGATGAGAAAGTACCGCATATGGCATTGAAGGAGCAGCTGATACGTGGCCTGGTTCTATGCTGAAATCGAATAGGCATCCGAAATTTCGTAATGGGCTATTGAACATTGTTCTCCTAGGAATAACCTGCATGGCAATTGGCGATGGGGGTGCTTACCCCTGTTGGAATTAATTGCTGAAAACAGTAGATTAAAATCGAGAACAGAATTTAAATAATAAATTAAAGAAAATAGAACTTATGTGTTTGAGTCGAGGCGTGACTGAGTCACTCGGCTTGAAACCAAATCTGCCCTCCTTGGGCCGCGTCCCAAATGCAACAGGATTTCTTGGACAGTTGGCCTCCAGGATACAACGACTATTGTCCGGTCCCAACGGTGCACTCGCTGTACACGGACTCGAACCAGCGTGCAGAACTTAAACCCGAAGTGATTGACTCACTTGCAAACTCGGTTGACAAACAGTAATGAACCAGAGAGTACTTTGAAGAATCAGAAGGAAAACGAATTTGTTCAGAGAGTAAAAATGGATGAGAGGACAGGTCTATATATAGACCGAGATAAGGTGCCTAAGCACTGCTTCAAATGGGTTAGGTCCGTTGGGTTTAAACCCAACAGGAGTGACCACCCGAACAGATGCATCTCTCTGGTTTGAAAATTCGTGCAAAAAGACAAGTGCGAGTATACTCACGGAAAACCGTTTAGCGCGAGTGTACTCTCAATCCCACATAGACCCAGACCCAGACCCAGACCCAGACCGACCCGAGCCCGAGCCCGACCCGACCCCGACCCGGCACCGGCACCGGCGACGGCTGACGGCTACGGCTCGGCCGGCCGGCCGGCCTGCGGCGGGCGCGCGCGCGCGCGTGTGTGGTCAATGGCATAGATTTGAGCTAATGGCATAGCCCCCCATCGGACCAAATTCACATGCCCCCTGAGAAGGGTCTCAAGGGGCTCAAGCCCAATGCCAAAACTCCATCTTATAATTTTAATATTTCTTTTGTTCATTTTCGATGTGGGACTAAAGAGTAGCACTAAAAGACAAACTTTTTCAAAAATAGAAACATGGAGGGAAATCAAAATTTGAAACACATTTTTATTTTAAAATTCATTTAAAATACAACAACCCCCACCAATCTCAGGTATCTGTTTGCATCTGCCTCTTTTGCTCACTATTGGGTGTCAATGGTCCAGGCTCGGGCCCTGAAAATCAGAATTTTGAATAGGCCCATCCCGAAGCAGTTCAAAAATCGGGCTGAGAACTACCCCAGGCCAGGCCCGTTGACATCCCTAATCTTAATTCTTAGCACATTACACTCAGTGAGTTTTGAAAAAAAAAATTAGGATATGCTAAAATCGGCCAGTTTGGATACTTGGACCAGGTGGATCCATCATTCATTTATTGGTTCCATCACCATCCCATGCATCTATGGTGTAAAATTTAAACCCTCGCCTAGGTCAACTACTGTGCCATACTTGGGCTTTGTTTAAGAGCACGTTGGCCCGGCCCTTGTTGAGTGTGGAGACAGAACTCCACTGAGTTTGGTCGGGCGCCCGGACGGTCTGTGGATCGGGCGCCCGAAATTCAGGCCGTTTTGCTTTCTAGTCCGCTGGACTGTTTTGTGGGCAGCCGGGCGCCCGACGGTCAAAGTGACCGGGCACCCAAAATTAGTCTGCTTCATGTATTTTTAACGCTGGACGTTTTTGTATTGGCCGGGTGCCCGACGGTCAAAGTGGCCGGGCGCCCGACCGTCAAAGTGGCCGGGCGCCCGACCGGCCGCGGGCTTAAGACACGGGTTTCCTATTTTTTGTTCTAATTGCGGGGTTTACTATATAAAGGGGTGTAAACCGGGATTAGCAATAGGGATTAGGGCTTCTATATGTCCAAGGTGAGAAAAAGGAGAGAAGATTAGCAAAAGGGTCATCTCTGTGCATGGGAGCATAGGAGAAGGTAAGTGTATTGCTTGTAACTTCGTTTTTTCTTCATAGTGAAGTTTGCACCCGTGGTTTTTTACCCTTATTGGGGTTTTTCCACGTAAATCTCTGTCTTGTGGATTGTTGGTTTGTGTGATTCTTTTCTAGCTATTATTTTCTTCCTGTTTATCGTTTGTGGGTGAGACCGGAGATTAGATCTCGGTTCACCGACGTTGTTGGCGTGCTGCGCAACAGCCCTGCCCTTCTAGGATTACAAGGGAGTTTTCGTTGTGTATGACGAATGATGGGGAACAGTTAATGACCACACCATAGCAACCAATGAGCAAAAAACTTCCAAATTCATGTGGTGGCCCACATAATGGTTGGATCAGAATGATTTTCGAGGAATCATAATTTCATAGTCGAGCAACTCTTCTGGACAGTTTGATTGCCATCAAAACATCATAGTGGATCTAACACTCAAGAGTTGTAGAATAAGCTCATTTTACAAACGCTACGGATGATCTGTCCTCATAAAAATAATACTAGAATCAACATAGAAGCCGAATTCGAATCAAACGACCAAAGATTAGGATTGTCAATGAAGCATGATTATAAGGTTATTGTTGTGTCACACTCAAAAGGTTAACCCATTAGGTGGAGTGAGTACCCCAAAGTATATGAAGCTGCTTTCATCATCCCCTCTAGCTGATATGGGACTAATCGAACAACCCCCCTCCCATAGCCGATGTGGGACTAACCCAACAGTTATAGCTTTTGTAATGCAGCAACGAGAACTTAGGGTTCAAAATGCTCTTAGAGTGAATATAAGGAGATCTAGGATCTTGCAGGGGTAGTTTTATGATCACTTAAATCTTAAGGGTACTTTGGTTATACAAAAGTCTAGAAAAAAATAAGTTTCATGCACTTTTATATGATAGTATAGATATAGATATTGAAGGATGACGTAAGGTTGGTGCATGTATTTTGGTAGGACACACCATGCAAAATGGGATGAGAAATTCTGAGGAAAGATCAAACCATAGTTTTAAAAGACAAACTCAACTCAACTCAAGACCCATTTTGAGTTGGGTGGACTCAGGAAACTTGGGTGGGTGTCTCCAAAACTCATATGAGTTTTTTTTTTTTTTTTAAGTATTATTTAATATTTAAGGGGTATATTAAATGATGCATAAAAAATAATGTCAAGCTGTGCTGAGTTGAATTGAGGATTTTCAGGTTCTGGCCAATTTCACGTGCATTTCTTGGAGTCTAGATTTATTTATGACCACAGTGAGTTTTCTCAAGTCTACGTGAGATGGATGCGGATTGCATTGGACCCTATTCTGACCTTTAGGCATCTGACTAGATATATATGGGGCCACTGTGATATATCTGTTTATCCAAGCCGTCCATCCCTTTTCTAAGATCATGTTAAGGTATAGGCCCAAAAATAGGGCAGATCCAACTTGTTGTGGACCATACCAAATTGTAAGCTTGGGTTGCGTTAAATGCACATTAAATGCCAAGTTGCATTAAATTCAAGAGTCATCTCTGATGTGGTCCACTACAATGTTGGATCTGCCTCAATTTTGGGCCCATGTCTTAACATGATCTTAGAAAAGGGATGGACAGCTTAGATAAACAGATACATCATGGTGGGACCCTATACAGATCTGGTCGGATGGTTAAAGGTCCGACCAAGGGCAGGACTCAATCCCCCTCCACGTGAGATTTGGTTGGGTCAAGTCAAATCAGACAAATCAACGCAAGTTTTTTGAACTTTTAATGGATTAAACAGGTGATTCTTTACACATTGGCTACTGTAGTGCTCATGTATTAGATCCAGATAATTTATCAAGGCTTGCATTGAACAATCCTGCACCAAAAATTGACACATGTCCATCCATCAAGTGGGATGCATAAGAACAAGAGAAAAAGGGTAGCGAAATAAAAAAATAAAAATAAAAAAACTGTCATAATACTAGAATTTTTTAGTATGTTGTATGGTTGGGTGGGGAGATGGATCCTACACTTGCACATGTATCAAGAAAATTATAGGTGGTTGTAACATCCGGAATTTTCATAACCCAAGTTTAGTACTTGTGCTTCGAAATCTCCAATGTTAACCTTAAAGTGAAGCCTATATTTTACATCATCTTACTTATCATATCATAAGTATTGCAGCAGAAACAAAGCAAACTAAGCATTAAGGAAATGTCAAAACATATATCTAAAATATTCAAGTGGTTGTTCATAGGACTTATACAAACCAAGGTTTTTAAATGTAAACAAGTACTGAATACAAAATCTCCACTTCTAACCTTTTCTTCTAGCATTTTCCTTGCACTCAGTGCTTCTGTTGAAGGGGCCGGATTCTAGAGTTTTTGCTTTCTTTGATCTCAGCCATATGATAGGTAAGGCCCATTATTTTGTGGAGCCCACCCGAATACAGTCCCAATACTTTCCTTTCTTCCAATAAAATGGAGGGGACATGTTCCTCTCTTTGCCAAAAAAAAATACTGAATACAAATACTAAAAACCTCTCAAACGTGGAAAGAAGATGAAGCAGCTAGTCTTGAGCTCCCACCTTTTTTTTTTAAGGGCTCCCACCTTCCGGTAAAGAAAAAAGAAAAAATAAATTGGCAATCTACATCCAATGCGAATAAGTGGCCCACTCCGTGGGTGGACAGGCCTGATGCTTGGGCTGATCAAAGAGAAGGATCCCCACATAAGAGATCAAAAAAAAAAAAAAAGATTAAAAGGTACAATGCACATACGATCTTTCTTTATATTTGAAGCTTCTCTCAACCATAATTTGGACAGTTTAATTTGACATAATTCTATGCTTCGTATTCAATGTGCAAGTAACTTCTAAGTTCCTGAGCATCACCCATCACAGCTGCCAGAGTATCAAAGTTTTTTCTCAAATTTTAATGGATGGATCTTTTGCTCTTCGTTGAAGCCACGAATAATGTCCACCATGGTGTCCCGACTCATGGCTACTTACAAGAGTTTCAACACAGAGGTTACGGGTTCCCGTACCCATTGTGGTGTGTGTGGGTGTGTATTAAAAAATCAAAAATACAAAATAAAATAACATAATAATAATAATAATAATAATAATAATAACGTCTACGATGAGGCTAAAGTACAACGGTGTGCATTTCCAACATTTCTCAAACTAAAAAACGACTCATCCTCCCTGCACGTGGCATATACGTACAACAATTCAGGCGGTCTAATTCGCGGGCTGCACGGAGGATGCATCATATTTAGAAAATCGTTCTCATCAAGCGATCCTAACCATCCAGTTGAGGGACCATCAAATGGACAGGTTCCAGATTCAACGGTTAAAAAAAATGGTTGAGATAGTCCAATCTGTGCGTTTTTTAACTATTCTCCAGAACCCACACGTTCCGTAGTAACACATGGATTTTTCCCCTCCACAAAAACCCAAAATCTATAAACAAACTCCCAACCGTTTTACAACAACCCCCCAAATAAAATACCTATAAATGCCCTTCCAACCCCAGCTTCCCTCCTCAAGCTTGCAAGAAGAAGAAGAAGAAGAAGAGGGTTGAGAAATCACAGCCATTCAAATTCTTCCGGCAGCTTTCGGTGATCTTTCTCACACTCAGTCTCCATCATGGACATGAGAAAGATCTCCTGCGCCATCATCGTCGCCGCTGCCTCAGCGAGCGCAGTCCTCGCTGCCGAGGAGAGCTTGGCCCCGGCACCTGGGCCTGCCATGCACAGTGGGTCAGCTGCGGTTGCACCCGCCCTTGGGCTGGTGGGGGCCTCGATCCTGTCCTTCTTCGCCTTTTACTTGCAGTAGGCCTCACGAGAAAAAGAAGAAAAAAGACTCTCAAGGGAGGATAAGAAGACAAAGGCATGCTGGTTGGATTTGCCTTTTTATTTTTCTTTTTTTCTTCTTTTTTTTTTGTAACATTGGTCTGGATCACCGACCGTCGGATCAGATTTATATCTGTTCGTTTTGTGAAGAACATGAATGCAATAAAGAACCGTTGTTCGTTAGTGTGTTTTGGTGATGAGGCAAGATCAGCTACAACCTCTTGCATGGGAACTTCACATATAACTTGGACAATGTACCAGTAACGTCTGTGGGGCATCCAAACCGATCATAAGTTGGGACCCACCATGAATATCATGTGACAAAGAAACCAGGCTGGCATGGAGCCAGGGTGCATTGGAAGTCTGATGTAGGGGAAGAACCCCATGATCGAGGGCGTGGATCACGCACCTTCCTGCGGGAGATGGACAGGAAGAAAAACAAGAGAAAACTAAGGAATTTCATATTTTGGAGTTTCAACTCAAACAGGAAATTGTTATTCCCGTTTTTGGACTTCGGACCAACTTGTAAGGCCCATCTTAATCATTTATGATGATCCATTCCATCCATTTTGTAGAGCTGCTCGATGCCGAGAAAACCCAACAAGTTTCATGTCGATCCGAGTTACGGATTGATCGTGGCGTCCAAAATGGTGCGAACTGTCCAGAAAGTTCCGAATTCCGCCCACTGAAACTGGAGATGGTCCAGGTGGCCCATTACTACTGGTATAGAGAATCTGAGCCGACCATCTTGAAGAGTACGTCGATGTTAGTAAAAGCACAAAGTTTTGTGGCAATCGGACGTGTGGATTGCTCGTATCAGTAGAAGGAAGATAGCGCCCGACGGGCGTTATACAGTTTGCGCAGATTTTTCTATTTATTTCCTAATTGTATTAGAATTCTTTTTTTCCTTTGCAAGTTAGAGTTAAGTACGAATTTAGGATTTAGTTTATTATTTAAAGCAAAGTAATTATGTTTTTTAATAATTCATTCAATTATCAATTATTCAATTATTCGGAATTTATTTCCTCTTTTTATCTTTTATTTCTTCTCGTGGATTCGAGAAACTATCGGTTAGGGAGACGGTGATCGACCTACCACGTCCTCCCTGCGTCATTGGTATCAGAGAGAGGTTTCTTCCTCAGGATGATGGCCTCTAATAAAGGGTTGGATCTTCATCCTAAGGACGGTGCTCCAAGGGATTATGTCACGGCGGCAGCTTTCGATGAAGCACAACAGGAAAATCGGTTGATCCTGCAAGGTATACAGGCAACCCTCAACCGCATTGCAGCGGCATTAAATCTGCCCCAAGCCCAAGGCAACAGTCAACAACCACCTGTGCTTGCTGTACGGAATAACCCCATGTTCCGTAGAGCACCCCAGGTGGCCTATTGCAGGGCTACCCCAGACGATTCAAAACTCAACGATAAAGAGGTCGAAGACATCATCGTACGACGGCCTGCGTGTGGGAACGATCGTGGGGATTATGTTGAAAGAGCTTTTCGAGGTAATGTAACTTCGAATCAGGTCGTTGAAGTACAACCCACCACCATCTCAGAGGATGTTCAAAATTTTGAGGGGGTAAAGGAAATCAATACTTCAGTCTTAAAGGATAGGGAAGGAGAGTCTAAAGTTATTTCTGACATTATGGAGTCAGTTTTGATGGAATCCATGAGCATCTTAGAAAGTGTCACGCCAGCAATGCAGGAAATTAAGGTGATCGGAGTTGCCGAACTTTCTGATAAATTGTTCATTGTGAAGGAAATTGTCATTTCTCAGAAAAAGTCAACTTTTGATGTGCCAGAGAAGATTGCAATTATTCATGTTGGCGTGGAGAAGAAGTCGGAGAACATTTTTGCTGCATTTCAGGATAGGGCCCGCAAGCATCGACTTCCAAAGTTAAAAGCAAATCATGGCCCTAAGCTAAAGCGAAACTCGAGGACGAGTTTTTTTCAAGTAGGGAAGAATGATGTAGGGGAAGAACCCCATGATCGAGGGCGTGGATCACGCACCTTCCTGCGGGAGATGGACAGGAAGAAAAACAAGAGAAAACTAAGGAATTTCATATTTTGGAGTTTCAACTCAAACAGGAAATTGTTATTCCCGTTTTTGGACTTCGGACCAACTTGTAAGGCCCATCTTAATCATTTATGATGATCCATTCCATCCATTTTGTAGAGCTGCTCGATGCCGAGAAAACCCAACAAGTTTCATGTCGATCCGAGTTACGGATTGATCGTGGCGTCCAAAATGGTGCGAACTGTCCAGAAAGTTCCGAATTCCGCCCACTGAAACTGGAGATGGTCCAGGTGGCCCATTACTACTGGTATAGAGAATCTGAGCCGACCATCTTGAAGAGTACGTCGATGTTAGTAAAAGCACAAAGTTTTGTGGCAATCGGACGTGTGGATTGCTCGTATCAGTAGAAGGAAGATAGCGCCCGACGGGCGTTATACAGTTTGCGCAGATTTTTCTATTTATTTCCTAATTGTATTAGAATTCTTTTTTTCCTTTGCAAGTTAGAGTTAAGTACGAATTTAGGATTTAGTTTATTATTTAAAGCAAAGTAATTATGTTTTTTAATAATTCATTCAATTATCAATTATTCAATTATTCGGAATTTATTTCCTCTTTTTATCTTTTATTTCTTCTCGTGGATTCGAGAAACTATCGGTTAGGGAGACGGTGATCGACCTACCACGTCCTCCCTGCGTCAAAGTCCACATGCAATAGGCCGCAGGTGATCATTCTATAATTATCGACCAGCCAATCCTGCTAATGTAGCTCAATAAAATATGATGGGACTCAAGCAGTTGGATTAGGTCCTTTCTTTAATGATACAAGCTGTTTATTTGATAGGGTACCCTCTGGATGTGGGATATCCAAGAGAATTCTCCCGTTGAATATTTCAACCCACCGAGGTTCGATTTCAAAGAAAAAGGGCCAAATTATTAAAGGGTTGAAATAATCCAAGTGAGTGTTTTCATTAGTTAGTTTTCTACCAGATTCATATAAACCGTTTGGATCACTAGTTGACCCAGATTCAAAAGGGTAAAGTCGCCGCCTATCTTATTATAATTTGTAGGGATGTTTTTGAACAAACCTCATTTTGATAAGGTACGTTTTTAGCACGCCCCGTGTAGCCATGTAAAGGGAGTAACATGCATGAGATCCAGACAGTCCATATCTGTTGCCTCACATTATCACTGAAGCCCAAAACTAGGCCCATTCAAAACTTGGCAGACCACACCATAGGGAACAACAAGGATGTTCATACCTACCATCATGTGGGGCCAACATGATGTTCATATGCCATTGGTTCTACTCATTCAATGCTTTCTACTACGATGAAAGGACACTAAAAAAGATCAGGCTAGAGGTGGGCAATGATTCAGGTTGGGCCGAGTTAGCCCTAGTTTGGTTTGGCTTGTTTTTGTGCCACTCCAATTTGTGGATCAACTCGGTTTGGGTTTCGGGCCAATCCATGCGGCCCGAGTTTGGTTTGCTCCATAAAAATCTAGTTCGAGCCGGGATCGGTTTGGTCGAAAATTTCAAACTGAGCCAAGTTGAGTTTGAACAAGTGGCGGCTCTTTTTTTTTTATTTGTTTAAATAGAAAATAACTGTAAAGAGTCAAAAAAAAAAATACAAAATTAAGTATCTTACTACATGATGTTTAACATTCCCGGAAGGAGAAGTGCAACTTGGAAATAGACATATAGGAGACTTTTGCAAACAAAAGTACGCAAGCATGATTTTACAAGTGTAGGGAAATAGTGTACATTCATGTATATGTATTATGTATTATCCACATCATCATGTATACATATTATCCACGCCATTCATCCATTTTTACATATCATTTTAGGACATGATCCCAAAATGTAATCATATCCAAAGCTCAAGTAGATCACACCACAAGAAACAGTGTGCTTACAATCTACAAACCAAATCAAACTGAACTTCGACCTAAGCCAAGTCAGGACTGCCCTGGTTTGAGTTTGGTTTGTTTTTCAAATGAGCTGGCTTGGTTTGGTTTGAACTTCTATTCGAGCCAATCCAAGCTGAGCTTTTTCAAAGTAGTCCGAGCCAAGCTTTCGAGCTGGCTTGGTTTGTGCCCTGCTCTAATCAGACATCCAAACTAAAGTGGGTCCCAGCACGTGAATTTAGAAGGGCATGATTTTACAGTGTTCATTTGGTTTGGCCCATATAATCAGTTTTGGATCAGTCAAATTTTTGGGATCAGGGCCAAATCTGGCCTCTCATCTAACGGACAGGGTGAATCTAATATACATAAATCGCTTATCATCTGTGGACGGTGTGGAACCTAATGTACATAAATTATTCCCCCCTGCATCAACAATAGTCATACGGTTACACCAATTCCCTTCTGCCTAAGTCTGTCTTAGTCTAAGGGCATGTTTGTTGGGACTAAAAACCGATTTTGCGATGGCAGGTTTGTGGGCTGGGTTGTGAGTTATTCCTGGATGCGGCTGCCTTTTCAGCATCAATTGTAGCAGCATTTGGGAAATCTTATCAGCCTTGTGCCTGTTGGGCAGCTCTTAGTCCTATTTGGCGTTGAAGAAGCGGCTGCAGCATGTAGGCTTGGTAGGAGAGAAAGTAGTAGGTTATTGGGGTTAGGATCATCATCGCTTGTATGGCTGAGATGGGTTGTTTTGGCTTTGCATTTGGTGTGGTTGCCTGTATTTCTGCATCGTCCTATATCGGCCCACCTGAATGATTGTACAGGTGTTTTCTGTATTTATTCTATAAAAAGATGGCATGTTTGTTTCACTTACCTCCATCTACTTCCAATTCCATCCGTTTACTTCCATTTACTCCCATCCAAATGGCCCCTAAAGGAAAAGTGAACACTTGAAGCTAGATGAAGCACATGTGTACATTAGCACATTAGCACATGTGGTGTATATGGAACGATTAAAGAAGGACAATTGCACATGTGGTACATTGGCACACATGGAATGCTTTGCACATGTGGGGGCGCAAGAGAAGATGAACGGTGGTACAATGGACATTGGCACATGTGGGGCACAAGAGAAGATGGATGGTGGCACATGTAGCATATTAGCATATATATGTGGAATGCTTTATATTTGTCGGGGTGCAAGAGAAGATGGATGGTATCGCATATAGCGCATTGGCATATGTGGCATAATGGCACGTGTGGGGGCATAATCGAAGATGAACATTAGTTCATCTAACATATTGGCACATGTGAGGCGATTAGAGATGGATGATGACACATTTGAGTTTAACCTTTTAGAAACCCATTTTCCTTCAATCGTGGAAAAAAATGTCTTTCATGAGAGTAGGGACGGGAAAATAAATTTGTTTATTTGTTTACTTTCCAACAAAGGTAGAAATTAAGTGAAAAATAGTGCTTCCCATAAATTCCTGCAAAGAAAAGCTTGACAAAGAATGAAAAGCTAGTTTTATAGGAAATAATGTTTCCTTTTCTTTTCTATGAATCCAAAGAGACCCTTAGTAACTTTAAAGCTCGATTGGATTAAGAAAAGTGCAATGGTAAAAATTTCTTTACCTGTTTCTTAGATACATTTGCATTTGGCTGAGGATTGTTGTGTTTAGTTGACCGGAGGTAAAAATATAATGATAACACTTTTCCATTACTTTAATGTTAAATAATCAAATCTATATTTAATGGGCTTGTTTGGATTTGAAATTTCCACCATAATCAAATAAAAAGCGCAATGATTACAAGTTCTTTTACATGTTTTCTAAAAACATTTGCATTTAATTAACGGTTGCATATTTAGTTTCGGGATGTTAAAATCGCGATGGTATAGCACTTTTCCATTAAATTACTGTGGTAATCCCTCGTGGGAATCATATAATCACTTTATTGCTTTAGAAAAGCAATATATACCAAAAGTACTATTCACATCTTGAAAATCGAACGGCATCTGAAAATAGTAATTTTTTTAATTATTGGACTTGGTATACCCATCCAAGCTAAGACAAGCCGAGTTTTCACATGAAGGCCACTCAAGCTGAGCTTGTTTTCGGTCCTAAGCTCATCTCAAGCCCAGGCCCAGGACCATGATCAAATTGAGTCCAAGCCTAGCTTAAAGTGTAGATTCCAAGCCAGCAATAAGCTCCAGCACAAGGCTGTCATTAAGGGCATATTTTGATTGGGCCCACTTTTAAGCTAATCTCTCATCCAAATCTTCCATGGGCCATATCTTCATCATCCATACTCGGATTTTCAATCCATCGGAACCACCATGACCGTCTAAGTCTAATCAAGGCGCACGTAATAGAAGGAGCTTATCAAGCAATTAATCGAGATATAACAAGGTGCTGATGTTAGTACACACACCCCACTTGTACACACGCCCCGCTGTGTGCTAGTGGCATTTTATCATACAATCAAAACTACAATGGGAGTTAAATTGAAAATAGAATCGGAACCAGTGAGGTGCTGTGTTCTTTCAAACCACCCATTCACTGAACAAGACAAGAAGGGGTAGTGAGCTGATACAGGGGCTAATTGGTATACTGCAAACTTAAAAGACCTTTGTGGAATTTAAAGCTAGAGAGAAGCGGATCTACAAGGAAAATAACACCCACTCTGATATATTAAATTTGAGAACTGGAGATTGAAACTTGAAAAACTGGACTTTATGCTAACTGATACATTCTATATATGTGCCAGTATATGACTCAATATTGTCTCGGTCCCACTTTTGGTTTGTAAAAGGATTCAATATTTACTTCCAAACGTTGAAAATATTCATCAAGAAGCATGGCGGTGTATTCATCCAGGGCCATCTAAATGATGAGAAAAAGAAAATGCTTGTTATAGATGCAATGGCTGCTATTGTTAGGGCACATTGGAATAGGTAAAAGGAAAAGACTGTTAAATAAGGGTTTGATACTTTATCTAAACAAGGTAGAATTCTACACATGTGAGCATTGTTTTCTGATAATATGACCAGAAAATATTTTCCTAAAGGAAATAGAGCATCAACGTTGTAGTACATTGTGATAATTGTGGTCTTCTTGATGTAAAAACTCACAGGAACATTTTTCTAGATATGGATATTTATATCTAATTAGAAAGAAATCAAAGACCATAAAAGCACTTTAGGACATGAAAGGAAAATAAAAAATCAGTTAGGAAGAATCATCAAAATTCTCAAAAAGATATATGTAATTAAGCATCAAATTATAATGTTTTATGCACTTGTATAAAATGGTGTAGCAGAAAGGCACAATAGAACCGTTTAGATATGACCAAGTCTATGCGGGCACATGCTTATTTGCCTGAGGCACAATAGTGCTAATATGTGCACTATGTATAGGTAGAAACCTGATCTATCTTTGAAAGTGGGCTACATAGTGCACATATATATTAGCATCTGATCAACTTAGAAATAAGAATTGGAACCCAAGAATGATATGTGTAATTTCATAGGTTACCCTAGCAAATCAAAAGGTGGAGGTTCTACCATTAAAAAAAAGGATATAATAGAAAGTCGAGATGCTCAGTGTGTGGAAGAACTCAATAGATCAATAAGGTATATAGATAATAATCAACCTCGATCCAAGTGTGATAGGCGAGGATGAATAGCTTGCATTAACAGTGATCCAGTAGGTGAACAGCGTACAGATGTTCTCCTATGTTGAATGGTCAAAAGAGATTAAGAGCTACCTTATCATACCTAAATGACTTCAATGTACACCAGAGCGAGCAACTAGCTAGGTGACTCCATTGATATAAATGAGATGGATGACTTATATGATTATATAAAAACTATAAACTCCTGAGAATCTAAGAGATGACTAAAAGCTATGGATCAAGAAATTGATTCAAAAAAAATGAATCAAGTTTATGAACTTTGTAAGCTACCCAATAATTAAAAAAAGCACAAGTAATACCACAACATTTGTTTAATTAGGAAAAAGCACCAAGATTTCATTGGGCCTATTTGGATTGAGAATTACCATGGTAATGTAACGAAAAAGTGTCATAATTTTTAGTACTGAGAAATCAAACACAACAATCATGGGTCAAAAGCAAATATTTTCAAAAGACAGGGAAACTTGTAATCATTGCGCTTTTTAATTGCAATATTGTGGAAATTTTGAATCTAAACATGCACATCAATGAATGGATTTGATAATTTAACATTAAAGTAGTAGAAAAGTGTCTTCATTACAATTTTACTGTTGATAAACCAAACATAGCAATCCTTCATCAAATGCATATGTTTCTAGAAGACAGGTAAAGAAATTTATAATTATTGCATTTTTTCATTACATTATTATGGTAATCATCAATCCAAATAGGCCCTAGCAAACTCTATCAACATTCAGCTTCAATCAACTTGAATGAGTGCAACACCATTTCACAAAAGAGATCCAAGGAAGAAGAACAGGACAAGTAGGAACCGTAGGGGGATCGCCCGATAGCCCAGCTGGTAGACGCCTGGGCATTTCAATTGCTGGTCTTGGTTCGAAACCCACTAACCCCACCAGTCAGGTGGGATCATCTTGTGACTGACTGAGTGGGCGCATTGCGCATCTAACAAGGTGTGTGTGTTGCATGACTAACCAGAAAAACAAAAACAAGAAAGTAGGCATCTACAGGCCCCAAGAGAGCTGGTCGTTGAACCTACAATGAATGGGAAACAAAGTTCCTGATTGACTTGCCACCACCAACTGAATAATAGCATCACTTATATAATGAAAAGAATGAGATATTCCACCATATCTCCTAGTAAGTCCTTTTTCTCATAGTTCCCGGTAAATGAATAAAGGGAAAACACCAATAATAAACTTTAAATGAGAAGAGCTTTTGGATGCTCTATTGAACCCCTCGCCAAAGAAATGTCACAGAAATAACTAAGTAACACCAGTTTCAGGGTAAGTGGTACAACATCCAATTGCTAGGTCATTTTCATGCTACGTTGCATGATAGAGATGGCCCACTTGCATGAATAGTTTGATGTTTGTTTGGTAGATTTTATAGCGACTTTTGGTGTATATTTTTTATATGGTTATATCACTCTTCATGAAAAACTGGCAATATTAGGTAACTTTGGTGTTAGGTCATTTACAGGTGGTGTGGTATCCAAACACAGCTTTAAATATTTTGCAATCCTGCGGTTTTGGTTTGTATCATTCATCTTTAAAATTCTACTTGTGGATTAGTTCCTTTTTCTCTAATATTGATGGATGGCGCATGGTTGGTCTATTTTTTGTGGGCCCACCATGCCAAATGAGATGATAAAATCTAAGGTGATTTGTGCAAGGAAAGATCAAAAGCATAGTTTAGAAACATGAAAGCTCAACTACACAACCTAGTTGAGTCGAGTCAGCTCAGAAAGCTTGGATGAGTTTCTTGAAAACTTGTACGAGTTTTTTCTGAGTTTCTTTCGTGTTAATATTTAAAAAGTATAAATAATAAATAAACAATGTTGAGCTCTGCTGGGTCTGAGTTGGGTTTTCATTTTTGTTGAATTTGCCCATTTTTTCTTGTGTTTGTTGTAACCAGATGTATGTGTTTCATCCATGCCGTCCATCCATTTTTCCAGCTTATTTTAGTACACCAGCTCGAAAATTGAGGCAGACTCAAATCTCAAGTGGACCACACCGCAGGAAACAGTAGGGATAATGACGTCCACCCTTGAAAGCTTCCTAAGGCCCACCATAACGTTGATTTTCCATCCAACCAGTTCATAAGTTTACACAGACCTGGATGAAGGGAGAACGCAAATATCAACTTGATCTACCTCCAAGAAGTAGTTTTCAACAGTAGGCCGTTTAATCCCCACTGTTTCCTTATGGTGTGGTCCACTTGGAGTAGGAATATGTCTCATTTTTTGGCTCATGCACTAAAATGATCTCGAAAAATATATGGACGGCGTGGATAAAACACATACACAACTGTGGCCCCGAGACACAGGTCACCGGGGGTATCCCGGGTGACCGAGTGGATTGCTGCTAACGACTCGGTCCTGGCAGGGGCTTTGTGGGGCCCACCGTGATGTATTTTCTTTATCCACTCCGTCCATCAATTTTAACATATTATTCTAATGGAAGAATCCAAAAAGAAGGCATATCGAAGGCTCCAGTTCGCCACATTGCAGGAAGCAGTGGTGATAACGACGCCACCATTGAAACCTTCGTAGGGCCCACAGTGATGTTTATTTTCTATCCAACTTGTTCATAAGGTCACATAGATCTGGATGAAGGGGAAAAGATAAATATAATCTTGATCAGAAACTTCTGTGGCCCCGAAGAAGTTTTCAATGATAAGTATTCAAACCCCATTGTTTCTTGTGGTGTGGTCCACTTGATCTTTGGATCTGCGTCGTTTTTGGGTTCATCCTAAAATGATCTGGAAAAATGGATGGACGGAGTGGATAAAACACTACATTACGGTGGGCCCACAGAGCTCCTTCCAGGACCCAGTCCGTCATGGCAGGGGTACTGGGTAGTACGCAATCCACGTCCGCCGGTGACCGGGTCTCCAGGCAATCCACATCCATCTTTCCCGTAATAACAACAGATGGATCCTTCCCCTCCACAAAAACCGAAACCCTTTAAACAAACTTCCGACCGTTTGACAACAACAACCCCAAAAACTGTACCTATAAATGCCCTTCCAACCCACCTTCCCTCCTCAGGTCTGCAAAAGAAGAAGAAGAAGAAGAAAAAAAAAGGTTGAGAAATCACAACCGTTTAAATTCTTCCGGCAGCTTTCGGTCATCTTTCTCACAGGCTCCCACTATCCATCATGGACATGAGAAAGATCTCCTGCGCTGTCATCGTCGCTGCCGCCTCAGCGACTGCAGTCCTTGCTGCCGAGGAGAACTTGGCCCCTGCACCCGGGCCTTCCATGCACAGCGGGTCCACCATGGTCGCACCTGCCCTCGGCCTGGTCGGGGCCTCGATCCTGTCCTTCTTCGCCTTTTACATGCAGTAGGCCTCACGAGAAAAAAGAAAGAAAGAAGACCCTCAAAGGGAGGAATAAGAAGAGAAATGAATGCTGGTTGGATTTGTCTTTTCATTTTTCATTTTCTTCTTTTATTACACTGGTTTCGATTGTCCACTCGTCGGATCCAATTCATATCCGTATGTTTTGTGATGAACGTGGATGCGATAAAGAAGCCTTTTTTTTTCTATAAATTTACTTTGTTTTGAGAATGAGGAGTGATCATCTGCAACCATCTTCAATATGGAACTCAGATCATGTGCCAGTCATGTGTATTGTGTTGGATTTTAACCTTAAAAATGCACCTGAGAGGAAATATTTTTCAAAAATCTCAATTAATTAATTTAATTTCTAGGATCCTCTGGCGATAATTTCATATTTCTACAACTATAAACGTAAAAGATGATTTCTATTTTACCTCAATGCAATCATGGTCCAGATAATAATTTTTCCACAACACGCTGCCAATGGCAATCCTGTAATAATTCTCAATATGGAATCGAGAGATGCCGCTGTCTCTACTTCTAAAGTAGGCGCAAGGAAAACACACATCATCCACAAGGTAAAGAGGGAAGGATGATGAGAGAAAACACTCACTCTCTCTCCCTCTCTCTCTTCAGGCTTTTCTCTTTGCACAAACTACTCTTTATAATAAGATATTAATATAAGGAGCTAGGTTTTTAGAGAATGCATAGATATGGTGCTCTACTATCATATGAACTTCAGGATATTTTACTATAAACAAAGTTTATTAACTTACATGATATAAGTTTAAAGTAATATTGGGTATTAGTTAGGTTAATGTTGTGTCACACCCAAAAAGTTAACCCGCTAGGTGGAGTGACCCTAAAGCATATGAAGCTCCTTTATCGTCCCTTCCAGCCGATGTGGAACTAACCTAATAACCCCCCTCCCATAGCGGATTTGGGACTCTCAGAACTCGTCTCGGCTTATGCCTCCCCCCAGAGCATATGAAGCTCATTCATCATCCCTTCCAGCCGATGTGGAATTAACCCAACAACCCTCATCCTACAATGGATATGGAACTCTCGCAACAGGTCTTGGCTTGCCCCAGACATGGCCGTCATGGTCCTTGCTTTGATATCAGTGTTATGTCACAACCACAAGGTTAACCCGCTAGATGGAGTGACCCCAAAGTGTATGAAGCTCTTTTCATCGTTCCTTCCAGCCGTCGATGTGAGATTTACCCAACAGTTAAACCCTAGAATCTAAAACGACCCATGGTAATTAAGATCAAAGGCTTAGATGGACCCTATCACATTTACATGGTCAGTGGATCAGTGCATATATTAGCTTCTTAGGGTACAAACCCAGTATGTTAAACATCCAAGAATAGAGACACCAATGGTCTAAATTATGATCAACTATGGTGTATATATAAAGAAAAACCAATGGTTTGGATTGGCAAGGACATGCACCCTAGCTGTCAGAATTTAAGTATAGTAACATTTTCTACCAAACTCTTCAAGGGTGACTATACCACGTGATCTTGGATGTTGAACTCGGGCAAACCTAACACACAGACTGGATGGTTTGTGCAAGACAATGGTCTGGATTGTTTGTCCGACACACGTGACTGGCACGTAATCTTGTTGGACTACTTGTGTGATCGTAATCACCATCAACAGAACTTATGATAAACGTTCAAAATCAGGTTTATCGTCCAATGGTTGCTGCATTTTCACGGTACATCACATGCTAGAAAAACTGGGGATATCGGGCAACTTCTGGAGCATCCAAACGCAGCTTTAAATATTGGGATTTTCACGATAAAATTCCTCAACAATCTACATTTTATGAAGAGAGGCTTTGATTGGTTGGAATTTTCAAAACAATCTTAGGGCAGAGGATGAAATGACCCAAATGCCCTCTGTCCATTCTATTTGAGTGGTGCAATCGAGCATTGTAGCCCCACGTGAGGTGTTTCGTGTGTGTATGAATCTATGCATTCCACCCCATTCGATAGGCGTGACGCACCGTGATGATCAAAATTCACAGACGCGGCTGAGGTCGGTGGATCCTTGACTGTAGGGCCACTGTGATGTATGTTCCTTACATCCACTGTCCATCTGTTTTGACAGCTCACTTTTGTGGGAATGATCCAAAAATGAAGCAGATCCAAATCTAAGGTGAACACCCCAGGAAACAGTGGTGGTTGAATCCTCACCATCAAAATTTTCTTTGGGGCAACAGGAATGTTTATTTTCCATCCAACCTGTTGATAAGGTCACAAAAATCTGGATGAAGAACCACACAAATATAAGCTTGATAAAAAAAAAATTGTGGCCTACAAGAAGTTTTTAATGGTAAGTCACCACTTTTTTCCTATGGTGTGGTCCACCTGAGATTTATATCTGCTTCAATTTTTGCAATCCTGTCCTAAAATGAGCTGTCGAAACTGATGCACAGTGTAGATGTAAGGTACATACATCAAGGTGAGCCCCACAATTAGGGATAAAGCTGGGCACAAACCAAGCCAGCTCAAAAGCTCGACTCATATTCGTTTGAAAAAGCTCAGCGTAAATTGTTTCGAATGGAAATTCAAACAAAACCAAGCCTCAAGTCAAACTCATTTCAAAATACAAACCAAGCTCAAATTGGGGCAGTACCGGCTCAGCTCGGCTTGAAGCTTAATTTGATTTGGCTTGTAGATTGTAAGCACACTATTTCCTATGGTGTGATCCACTTGAGCTTTGAATATGATTCAATTTTGGGATCATATCCTAAAAGGACATGTAAAAATGGATAGACAACATGGATAATACATATACATGACAATGTATATAATACATAATACATAGACATGAATGCAAGTTATTTACTTATACTTACAGAGTTACACTTGTATACTTTTGTTTGGAATAAGGCTCTTAAATGTTTATTTTGAAGTTGCACTCCTCTCCAAAATGTTAAACATTATGTAATAAGATACTTTTTGTATTTTTTATATTATTTCTGATCTTTTTTTAATTCTTTCCTATTTAAACAAATAAACAAACAAACAAAAGAGCCACTACCTGGTTGGAACTCAGTCCAGCCCGGCTTTGAAATTTTCGACCAAACAAATCCTAGCTCGAACCAGATTCTTCTAGAGCAAACCAAACTCAGGCAACATGGGTCGGTGCAAAACCCAAACCAAGCTGATCCACAAACTGGGGTGGCATAAAAATGAGCCGACCCTACAAACTGAGGTAGCACAAAAATGAGCCAAACCAAACTAGGGCTAACTTGGCCGGCCCGGATCGATTGCCCACCTCTAATCAGGGATACACATTGGATCCGCGGATCCACAAAAGCTGCTGTCGGATGATCCAATGTTAAGAATCAGGCCGATGTATGTCACGGGTGAAATTAGATGTTTTTGGAAGGTTACCCACCTGGTGATTTGATGGGCGTTATTTTTGGGGCATAAGATCAACCTGGTGGGGCTCACCTGTTGGACGGTTATATGTAATACACCAGCATACGGGCCCACAATCCTCCACTGAACCATTTTTTTTATATGAAATGGACCAACACCCATCACATGATTGTTTTGAAAATTCAAACTAGTCATAAGTCGTTTTCATAAAACTAAGATTATTAAGAACCTTTTTTCGTAAAAAAATCCCTCAAATATTTTGAAAGCCTGCGAATTTGCTTGTACCATTCATCCTTAAAACACTCCTCGTTAATTAGGTTTCTTTTTCTTTGATATTAAAGGATGGCACATGATTGGTGTATTTTGGGTGGCCCACCACATGAAATGAGAAATGCTAAGGTGATTCGTACAAGGAAAACATGAAAGTTCAACTTGACTCAAAACCTAGTCTGCGTTGAGTAAAAGATTCGGGCTAGTTTTCTCCATAACCCGTAAGGATGGCACATGATTAGTGTTTTTGTGGGCCCACCGCATGAGATGAGAAATGATAAGATGATCCGTACAAGGAAACACGAAAACTCAACTCAAAACTCAGTCTGAGCCGAGTCGAGAACTGGGGCAAATCTTCTAGATAACTCATAAGGATGGCTCATGATTGGTGTATTTGGTGGGCCCACTGCATGAGATGAGAAATGCTGAGGTGATTCGTACGAGGAAAACATTAAAACTGACTCGACTCAAAAACTGTCTGAGTCGAGTCAAAAAACTCAGGCAAATTTTCTTGATGACTCATGAAAGTTTTTCAATTTTTTTTTTTTTTTGGTATATTATTTAATATTTAAAGAGAAGTTCTGAGTCCAACCCGTTGGACCACGTGTTACAGTACCCACCCAGCGAACTTTCAACCAATTAAGTGTATGCAGCATCCAACCCATCCAATAAGTAATTATCTTCACCATGGGGACTAACTTGTGCAAACGTAGCCATATCCTCATTAGGTAGACCACACTTGTATTTTTGTATTTATCAATGGGTAGTCTTTTTTTGTGTGGTGTGGCCCACCTGATTAGTAGATAGGGCTATATATTTTCACTAGTTGATCCCCATGGTGGGGCCAACCTATTGGAAAGTTTGGATTTCTCTTGCACTCAACATGTTGGAAGTTATCTTCTGGGTGGACCCAAACTTGTGGTCCAACCGATTGGATTCTATTCGAGACCTTTTCATATTTAAAGAATAATACAGAAATAATTCTAGCTGTGCTGAGTCAAGTTGATTTTTTCATATCCAGTCAAAGTTTTCTCAATTGAAGTTTTGAAGTATAGATAAAGGAAGTAATTCTTTGTACATTTGTGAATGTGCCACACGATATGAGATCTAGACCATTCATCAGGCAACGAGGCATATGATGAACAAACCAGCACCTAAAAATGAGACCCATCCGCCGTTCATCAAACTGGCTGCGCATGAATAAGAAAAGCAGGCAGCAAGAGGAAAGGACTCGGATTCGGCATGCATTGACCCCTCCAGCAAAGTGGTCTCATTATTGGTCGGTGTTGTGAACCCCACCATGATGTACTGTGTTTTATCTATGTTGTCCATTCATTTTTCCAGCTCATTTGAGGGCATGAGCCCAAAAGAAAGCAAATCCAAATTTCAGGTGGACCACGCGACAGGAAAAAGTGTTGATTGAAGGCCCACCATCCATTTTTCCAGCTCATTTGAGGGCGCATATGCATGAGCCCAAAAAAAGGCAAATCCAAATTTCAGGTAGACCACGTGACAAGGAAAAGTGTTGATTGAAGGCCCACCATTAAAAACTTCCTAGAGCCCATTCTAATGTTTATTTGTCATCCAACCGTTGATCGTGTCATACAGACAGGATGAAGGGATAACGCAAATATCAGTTTTATCTAAAGCCTTTGTGCCCCCAAAAGGTTATTAATGGAGGGCATTCGCACCACCATAGTTTCCCGTGTTGTAGTACCTATAAGATTTGTGTCTGCTTCATTCTTGTGTTAATGTGCTAAAACGAGATGAAAAAAGAAAATGTATGGATGGCCCCGATGAAAGACATAGATCATTGTAGGGCCCACAGCACCCACCATGGAAGGGGGCAAACCTGAGTTTCAAGAGGAAACTTAAATGGGATCTTTACTCATGGCACAATGATAAACTCATAAGAGTTTCAACTGAAATGGAGGGGGTGTTTGTTTTTCATTTCCGTTGGGTAAATAGAGGTAAATTGATGCAAACAGGTAATTATTACAATTTTCCTCTATTTGATACGAAGAGTATTTACTCTTTGTAAATGCATTAAAAAAGGGATAGTGATACATTCATGGTGCCCATTGTGATCTTTGTGACCTATTTATGTTGTCCATCTATTTTACTAGAACATTTTAGAGGATGAGTCCAAAAAATGAGGTATATCTGGGGCTCAAGTGGCTCATACCATAAGAAATCATAATCATAAATGATTTTTTATAATATATATTCAAACTACTATTTCATGTGGTGTGGTCCACTTATGCTCTAGATTTGCCTCAATTTTGGGTCCATGCCCTAAAATCACCTTACAAAATGGATGAGCAATGTGGATAAGCCACATGTATCACAGTGGGCCCCACAAAAAATATGTACCTTCTTTGATTCCAGTACACAAAAAACAAAACTTCATTGTAAAAAATTATAGAAATTATATGGTTAGTAATAATTATCCATTTGCTTGTATTTACACCATGTAAATGGAAATCAAATTGGCAAGAGTTTAAGTATCCATTGTGATGTATACGGGTATGTCAGGGGTGTGTAAAAGAAAATAAAAAAAAACTAAAAACAACTAACAGTCCACATTCAATGCAAACAAGTGGCCCACTCGGTGAGTGGAGTGGCATGATTGTTGGTCTGGTCAAAGAAAAGGAAACCTCATAAAAGATCCAAAAGAAAAAGGAATAGAAGGTACAATGCGCATACTAGCACACTTTATATTGTGTGCACTGTGCATCTATATGCTTTAGCTCCTACATACCACTTTTGGGTTGGCTTGTGATGATTAGGTTTCCTCAACTGAGTCAAATAGCTTTTCCATCCCTCACTCTTTGTGTGAAAAAAGAGATACCATTTTCTACAGTAAAAGGTATTGATTTGACCCATCAAAAGCCAAACAATCATCACTACCACAATGTACACATTCCCTTTTCAAAAGGAGATCAGACCCACCAGCAAAATCTTGAAAAGAACGGATCATTATCATTGATGCATGTGGATACACCCAAAAGTCGTTTCATTCGATGCTTGATCCAAGGATATGTACAGTTTGTACTTTGTACAAGTGAGCCCCATAGAGGTGGACTGCTGATGTTTGGAGCTGCTTTCTCTCAACTGGACCTTTGGCCTTTACTGTTGAAATTTGGACTGCTGACGTGTTTTCTTTCTTAGCCATCTATTTTGCTACATGGGCCATTAGCAGTGGGGTCTGTCAACAGTTTGGATCTCTCAAATGGTCCCACTTGTGCAAACTGTAGAATTAAGAGGAATTGTCAGATCCACGAAAGATGAGGTACCATATGATAGGTGGTCCACATTTTGTAGTGGCCTGGGTGGGATTGGAATATGAGCCTTGCATGGCTTCGCATGCCCTCGTCTGCTGGGTGCACGGCTTTGGTCCAAGTGACGTTCGGTGATCGAGACTATTCATCTGTTCAGGTCCCACCGTGGATGAAGCATGGCCCAAAAATGGTAGTTCCAGCCCCCAATATTAGGAATATTTTCTGTTGAATTGGGACAGTAGTTGTATTTTCCTTCCTAACTATTTATCATTAGGTCAGAAAAATGAATGGGGGTGGGTGTACTAACAATGGTGTGTATACCGACCCAAAAAAAACAAAAAAGGTCAGAAATCTGAAATCTTAAGATGGTCCGATCAAGGAGACAGGCTATGCACGGTCCATCCAAGGTGGGATTCAATACGCCAATGGTCTTGATTAATACGGGCCCCACTTGCTGGAAGACAGCTTTGAAGTCATGGAGGTTTGCAGCGAGCATACATCCCCACGCGTATTGCAATGGGATACGACCATGACTTTAGCCGTTGGATTGAACCAAACCGTTTATGTGATAGGGATACTCTTGGATTGGAAGCCCCTGAAACCATTCGATTTGGATATCAGAAGGGTTTTTGAACGTCCATATTCTAGAAAAAGACCAAATTATCAAAGCGTTAATTTAATTTAAGAGCTTTTATTTGTATTCTGTACATCATAATAATTTGACACTCATCCTATGAACGGCTCGGATCATTGGGATATGACCTAGATTCAAGGGTTAAAATCCAAGGGTATCTTATCACAATACGTCGGGATGTATTCTAGCAATCCTATGCAGGTGTACTGGACATTCACATTTTTTAAGAGGTGTCATCTGAACCTCTGGCAGCATAGGACTCCTGATAAACAAACAGGCACTCAGATACCGTACCAGTGACTTCTCTCTCTTTTTTTCCTTTTCTTTTTTTTCCTTTTTTGAACATCTTAGTGGGCCTTACCCTCCGTTTGGTACCCACCTTGATGAATTTGTTGTACATCCACATCATCCATCCGTTTTTAAAGCTGCTTTTAGGTAGTTATCCCAAAAATTAAGAAGACCTAAATCACAGGTGGACCACACCACTGGAAAACGTGGTGAATGAACATTAAAAACTTTTTGTGGGCCGCAAGATTTTTGGATCAGGCCCATTTTTGTATTTTCCCTCTATCCAGGTGTGTTTTCACCTTATCAACAGTTAGGATGGCAAATCAGCATTATAGTAGTCCCTAGGAAGTTTTTAATGATGAGATCACCATTATTTCCTGTGGTGTGATCCACCTGTGTTTTTTATCTGCTTAATTTTTGGGATCACGCCCTAAAATGGGCTGGAAAATGAATGAATGGTGTGAAGATACAAAAATCATGAATTTATTACAATTTAACATAATTTACAGAAAAAAAAAATCGAAAATAAAAAATATTGAACAGTATGATATATACCACTATTTGTGTGTTTCATAACACACAGATGCAATACAAGATATTTTGTGGGATATATTGGCCAATACTGTCTATTGTACTTAAAACACTAATGTTAACCTCTAATTCATACAGACTTGTTTGTTGAAATTGGGCCACTAAATATTTTTCATTATTAACAGTCCAATAAATGTCGGCAATATGATGGATAACCAAGCGTAATTTTTGGGTTCTGATACAGCTAAATTCATGAGACCCATATTTGAAAGGTTTAATTTGACTTAATTATATGCCACGTATGCAATTAATTTGTAAATAATTTCTAAGTGGCTGTGTATCATCCATCAAACTCAACCAGAGTAGCAAAGTTCTTCTCAATTTGTAATTAATGACTGCTTGGATGCCATGTGGCTGGACAACAGTGTTCATTACAACATTTCTTACCCTAAGTGACTCATCCACCCTACACCTGGCATGCGTGTGCATCAATCCATATTGTCTAGCTCATGGCACTCGCGAAGGATGCAACGTATCTCGAAATCATACTCATCCAGTAATCCCAAACATCCAGTTGGGGGAACATCAATGGACAGGTTCCAAATTCAACAACCAATATCAGATGGTTAAGATCGTCCAATCAGTGCATTTTTGTGCTATTCTCCAGCAATGGCAAATACCATTAGGATGGTCTGACTTGAAGCAATTCCCACCATAATTTAGCTGGTGCGCCTGCCCTACTCAAACTTCAGACATTGATTGTCCAACAGTATTGGCACAAGATCAACGGTAGGGATTTGCTGATTTGTGCAAATTTTCACAAAACGAGGTCTCTATGTCCAACTGGTTGGACCACAGTTTACAGTCCACCCACCGGATTAAATCCTACATGTTAGGTTCTTATGACATCCAATCCTCCTAATAAGTTGGCCCCACTATGAGGATCACGTAATTCAAAATTTCAGCTCTAACCAATCATCAAGTGAGCCACACCATAGAAAACAATGTATAGCCATTGATAAATGGAAAATACAAGTGTAGTCCATTTGATCAGTGGATGGAGCTGATTTTTGCTTGAATTGTTCCTCAAGATGAGGCCAATCTATTGAATGGGTTGGATGTCCCATGTACTTAGCAAGTTAGAAGTTATCTTCTCTCACAAAATATAACAATAATCAAATGCATAACAATCTTCATTTAGGTGTAATATATAAAAACACTTGCACATTGCGATGTTCGCATACATATATTGGATCAAATGAAAACACCCACATACATAAAACATGACAAGTTACAACATGGTGCATGAGGTTTCTCATACAGCTCAGGAGGGATAGGCAAAGGATGAGAAAAGACTCATCCGGCGAACGGCAGACGTAGTTTCTTCGACTGATATTCGGAACTCAGACATGGGCAGTATCCATGACCAGGTTACACGGTCTTACAAGGTCAAGAAAAAAGTTCTACACCATTAAGAAATACATAAGAGAAGACATGAGGACCAGAACACTAATTGTTTCGGGTCTCCATGATCTAGTAGTTGAAGATGATAAGCAAAGCTCAGGTAGGATATCGCCATCCTCATGCACGGTCCATGATCAAACTTGGTCTGATCAATGGGCTTTCAGCTTTCCATCGTATGGGCCACACATGTTGATGAGAGATGAGCATTGTGATGTAGGGGTGCAAAGTCTCCTACCTGGCATGGGAACTTGCTGTTGATGGAACAAAAGCTATTGAAGAAGTAGTCAACAAGAGAAGGAGAGAAGGAAGATGACCCAAAAGCTCTTTAACAACTTTTGCCTTCTCTTTGGATGGTATAAGCTATTTATAAAGCAAGGATCGCCCATAGAAACCTTTAAACAGTTATGTTATTAGTAAAAAGGAAAACTTGATACTCTGGCAGAGTGTGATGGTTGATGCTCAGGCACTCAGACATTACTTGTAAATTGCATATGTACTATATAAATAATTCAAATTAAGCAGTCCAATTCAAGGGTCTTAGTTTTAGATGTATTATGAACTAAAGATTACGCTTATCTGATTATCCAAACCATCATTTATTGGATGGTTAATAATAAAAAATATACAAAGTGTTCACAAATTAGAGGTTAGGATTGTACAACCAATCTGATTTTTGAGATTTTGAATCAGCTACGTCGGAATCCACTATTTAGTAGGTTTAATTTGAGTTAACGTATGCCACGTGTATAATTTCTAAGTGCCTGAGTATCAGGCATCATACTCCAAAGTATTAAATAACTCTCCATTACAAAACTAACGTCCGGTCATTGGGTGGACCGGCATTTGCTGCTGAAATGGTGGACACATGATCCACCCCTGGCCCCATCACATTTTAAGTGGGCCCCATGCCTTTGACAGAAGGAAAAGAGAGCTACTAACTGGTTTTCCCTACGGAAGGACCCATTTTCGCTTAAGCCCCCAAACTGGCTGCTTAAATAGGGGAACACTTAATTACGTACACACCCGGCCAATCACATCTGTAAGTGGGGCCCACGCTTCTGACCAATGGGAGAGTAATGAGTGATCTTTATAATATTCTACGAATGGACCGTTTCTACTAGCCCCACTGAGTGGCTGCTGAAACACCAGGGCCATCACATTTTTTAGTGGGCCCCATGCTTCTGGTCAAGGACGGAACCCTTTTCCTGGCCAAGAAGTGGCATGCAGACGCTTTAACCTGGAGAATGACCAGCTTGAAGCTTGGTGTGGATAACATGCCTACGCTTACAATCTTCCAGTGAGTGGGACCATGGCTAAAAATACCATACAGATGTTCTCAGGAGTCATATCAATGGCCTACTTTTGGACGGACGATCAGCAGAATCTAAGGGCCTATGAAAGAAGAATGGTGGACCAAGTCCCATGCATAACCTTGTGCTTTTGAGTATTCGGCAGACCAAGTGTGTAATGTCAATCTGTCCAACAGGGTTTGGGGCCTTGCCTCGTTGGTAGACTCTGCAGAGTTTCAACAAAGAGGTCTCAGTCTCGAAACCCTTCATGGTCAATAGACGTTGTTTTTTTTTTATGGTCCAACTCACTTGATGAGTGGATATGAATGATTTACCTCTTTTTTAATGATCGCTCACATGGCACTGGTGCCGGTCATGATGTGCACCTAGCTTAAAAGTCAGGCTAATCCAAGCATTAGGTGGGCCATAATATAGAAAAGCATGTTCATGTTCAATTGCCTAAATATCTTGAAATTGGGACCCTTGGGGGTCGTTTGGATGCCCATAAAATTGGTAAGTTGTAATCGATTACAGGTAATTAGGGATAAGGTGTTTAGATGGTGTGTTTTTGCCTGTAAACAAAATCAGGTTGTAATCGGATTACAACTTGTAGCTGTAATCTGAAACATGGCAAAAATGCATATTTTAGATTATAGGGAAAGATTTCAGGCAACCAATATTTAAAAAAAAAAAAAAAAAAAAACTCAATGAAAGGAGAGTTGCAGCTTCTTCCAACACCGGTTGTGAAATTGTCAAACCAAGGAGTTAAAAACCCTTACTGAAAAAGGAGAAGATAGATCGCACCTAAATCTCTGTACTGCAAACCTCTCTCTGTCTCTGGTTTACAAAAGCTAGAGAGCTTTGTCTCTAGGGTTAGAAACCCTCCTGAACTATTTTTAGAAACTCCTTGGAGAAGAAACCCTCTTGAACTGTTTTTTTAGAAACCCTCCGGATTGTTTTTAGAAACTCCTTGGAGAAGAACCCCCCAAAACTGTTTCCCGAGAAGAGTTGCAATCATTCAATCCAGTGGTGCGAAGCTAGGTGGGGCCACTGATTTTTCTAAGAAATTCACCCTCTTCATCTATTTTGCCAGATCATGGTAGGACATGGGCCAAAGAAATAAGGTCAAACAGAACTGAACCAAGGGAAAACACAAATACCAGCAGGATCTAGACTTTTGTGGCCCCTAAAAGTTATTAGTGGTACATGATCCTATCACCATTTTTTTCTCCTTATATGGTCTACTTGAGAGCCAACCTTTTCATAACGCCATACAGACCTGGACAAAGGGAAAACACAAATATTATCCTGAGCTAGGACCTCTTTTATTTTTTTTGGTCGGTCATGCAACCCACCCACCCAGTCAGTCATGCAATACACCTAGTGAGGCTGTTAGCAGTGGGAATTTCACCCTGATGGGTCTAGAGACCGAGACCTCTGGTTGAAACTCCGTAAAGTCTACCAACTAGGCAAGGCGACGTGTTGGGTGCGTTTCACACAAACCTTCGGATCTCGCCCCCCAATATACTAGAATTATGGACTATGCTAATGCAATAGTCAAGAACAAACATCAACCACACGAACACAAAGAGTTTTTACGTGGAAAACCCTCAAAAGAGGTAAAAACCACGGGACCTAGTCCAGATCAACAATCCACTATCTCAGGGAACTGTTACAATCGATCACAAGCACACACCGCTTGGATCAAACTTCTTCACCCACGCAGGGATGGATAAACTACAAGAGAATAGTAAAGGAGAAACGATCTCACCGATCCCGAGGACGTAGAAGCGCTGAGACGACCGTTGCGCAGAAGAATCCTTCTTCAAGCAACTTCTCCCTTCTACAAGCTTCCTCTTTCTCTCTCTTCTCTTTCTCTCTTCCTCTTTTTATCTCTTTCTCACCTTGGACGTGTTAGCAACCTAATGGGATGCCCTAATCCCGTTGTGGAGCACTTAAGTACTAAAAACGGAAGAATTAGAGCCAGATTAGGAAACTGCGTACAAGCAGTCCGCGCCGGGGTCGGGCGCCCGGTCACCAAAACCGTGGGGCGCCGTGCCAACCAAAAAACAGTCCAGCGAGAAACTATTGGAAAAACTGAATTTCGGGCGCCCGGACCAACATGGTCGAGCGCCCGGTCGGGTCATGGGGCGCCCGGACACCAAAACCGTGGGGGCGCCCGGAAATGGACAAAAGTATCCAGCAGCTAGCTGCCTTTTTCTGGGAATTTCGGTCGCCCGGCCTCACCCTGCTGCATTCTCTCCTCTGACAGTTTGAGGAGGAAAACTCCATCACGACGAACCCTTAAGCTAGGACCATTGTGGCCCTAAAAAGTTATTAATGGTAGGCCTCTGGTCACCGTTCATTAATGGGCCGCACTTTAGATGCATTGTAAAACAAAAACAACCCTAATTTAATGAAATAGTTAATTGATAGATTGACCTTTATTCAAGGGTGGAACCAACGGTCGGTACTTAGCAAACAAGTGTCCTCTAATCACAAGTCATTATCTTTTAATCAATTTGATTTCGAGAGGATTACTTATCTATTGTGGGTCCCAAAATGTTACTTTTAAGTTAATATATACCATCATTACAATTTCTGAGTGCCTGAGCATCAACCATCATACACAACCAGAGTACGGGAAGAGAAAGGACGGAATCATAGTTCATAGTATAAAAATAATATTTCGTATGAGAAAAGTGCCGATCTCGTCCCTGCCTGAGTGGGTGGAAGCTTTGGTTTCCATCTACCTCGTTGGAGGTTCGAGATATGTGCATGAGAAAGAGAGAGAGAGGATAGAGAGAGAAAGAGGTATTCTAAAATACCTCGCTTTTTCTTTAAATTTTTATTTTTTTCTATTTCTGATATCTTTTCATCTCAGCGGGAATACGAACGGTTTAGATGGTTGAAGGGTTGGTCTTCTCCGTACCCATTTCTTCCTGTTGAGTGGGCCATATTCTATTTCTGTTTTGAGTTGATTTTCTTCGACATTTATTCCATTTCTGTATTCTGTTCATCTCGAAAATAGGAATATGAACGGCTTAGATGGCAGATAAACATTGCGGTGGCCCCACGGAAGGTCGAAGGGCGGGCGTTTCCATACTCATTTCTTCCTGTCATGTGGCCCACTGGAGTCTTTGGATCTCCCTCACTTTTGGCCTCATGTACTACAGTGAATTTTAAAAACTGATGTGCGGTGTGGATTTCTATAGGACCCCTGTCTCGGTGGGCCCGATAGAGCTTCCACGGAGGGCACTAGCAATTCACGTCCTGGACTGTGTCCCTCGGACCCAAATCGACCGGGGCAACTCTAAAACAGACCAGATCTTCTCCATCCATCAGGTGAGAACCATTATCTTAACCGTACATGCAAAAGATTATCTCCGTAGGGCGCGGATATCCTGCGAAAGCCTTGCGCAGGAAGTTCGTGCGCTGAGAACCAAGGTGGGGCCCAAAACGGAAGGACGGGGTGGATTTATCAAAAAACATCACTGTGGGCCCCACCTTGGTTCCCAGTGCAGGAACTTCCTGCGCAAGGCTTTCGCAGGAAATCCGCGCCCATCTCCGTAGAAGCTCTGATCGGTCACACCAATGGGAACCATGTAAAAACCCCTCTGATGGGCACCATGATGTTTTGATATGGAAGGTACACACCACAGTGGCCCATAAGCAAACCTATGGTTGGCATCCCATCTCCACTGTTCGCTTTGGTGTGTGCCACCTGAACCTTGGATCTTACTGATTTTTTTGCCCTATGTCCTAGACTCTAGATGATATAACCTGATAGACATTCCAATCCATTGATCTAAGACTGTTCATTAGCTCACCACACATTCCATGGGCCATAATGCAAACATCACATCCAAGCTAAAAAAATATGGACCATTTGATTAATGGTCTTGAATATAGACGGTCAAGATAATTTACACAAAAATAAGTCCAATCAACGCTATGATCCATTTATTTATTAGGGCTTATCATGAATTGCTTATGATTCTAAGAAATAACTTTTGTTGGGCAATTGTAATCATCCCATCCGTCGATTATGGATGGCCTTGGAAAATAAGGCCAAATGAAAGATGGGTTTGTTCATCCAATCAATAAGATTTTTGTATGGTATCAATGAAATGTGTTCTGGGCATAGTGGACAGTCCATATCTGGCTGGCTGGCATTTTAATTAGAGGCCAAAAAAAATGAGTGGTATTTTGAAATACCTCTATTCCAAGAGCAACGTAATGAGCAACGGCAACCAGCCTTGAACCCTCAAACATGGGCCAATGGTGCAAGGGTCTCACCACCAAGATAGGGAAAGGTGGGTTCGGAGCCTGGCCTTGTTGGTAGACTCTGCGGAGTTTCAACAGGGTCTTGGTTTCGAAATCCAACAGTGGTGAAAATCTACGCTTACATACAGCATCATCAGTGGATACGTTGCACGATTGACTGAGTGGGTGCGTTGCATGACTGACCTAAAAAAAAAAAAAAAGTAGGAAAGGTTAACTCTGCAAAGCTAAGAATTTCTACCAAGCTTCAATCTGATTTCAGGATTATAATCAATCCTCGGTGAAACCCACGATCTGGATGGTTCAATTTGAGTGAACATTAAGAACCAACGAGCTGTGCCAGACAATCCTGACGGTTTGATTCTGCCCTTTAATTGGTTGGATTAAAACATGGTAAGCTGTCCGCGTAAAAAGTGTGAATTTTGGCCTATGGTCTCTTCACTGTTAGAGGAACTGAATGAACGGTTCTGATCCATAATAATGTGAGACATAGACAGATTAGGTTGACATAAAACCACGCTGTGCACGGCTAGGAGTCTCCGCTATTTTTCAAATGGTGGTGAACCATGCTCCGAATCTAATCCAATGTGAGTACGACGTGACCGCGGATACGCAAGACGCCAGTTGTGACCCTGGTGACCACGCAATCCACGTCCTTGTGACCACGAGTATTGCCCTTGTATGTGCCACGGGTTGTTAGCATGATATGGTAGGTGTTGTTGCTGACTCGTGCACAATGGATAAGTTGTTCGAAGGACCACCTAAGAAGGATGAATGTGGCCAATCTTCTATTGGTGAACCACTTGAATCTTAGAGAAAGATTCTATACAACATAAGGAAGGCTACGAGGGTGGTCGGGAACTGGCCATTGAGTCCTCCAATACCTAAGTTAGATAAATTTAAAGAATGAGATGAGTGATAGACTTTGAGTAGATAAATTGTGCGTACCTTCGAATGGAGATGAAAGTCCCTTTTAATAGGCCATCAGAGAGGAATCATGGGCCACAATTGTAGCCATGACCATGGGAGTGAGACACGTTGCACGGCATGATTTTTGGAGACAGGGGATCATGCTGGTAGCAACTAGAGACATGTCCACCTTCTTCAGACCCGTCTCTAAACTCTCACCCGCATTCATGGTGGTTGTGGTTCAGATCGGTCTAACTTAGTAAGGACCAAGGCCGAGCTCTTGGCTCATCGGCCATGTAAGTAAAGCAACTAAGTTCAAGTTGCTTTGATGTATCCAAAATATCCTTCGTGATAGCTGATCCATCGCCACGTCGGCTTTGGTCATGATCAGCTCTCTCAGTCTTATAAGCAAACACCTTGTGCCTACCTTCAATATGTGAGCCATAGACTTGTACCTGAGCCAATGAGCCTTCCTTGGGACCTAAGGTTAGCTTGGATTTACCGGTAACAATAGAATTTGATTGACGACAAACTGCTGTGAGATGTGGCCCATCTGGTATTTGAATTAGGTTGAGATTTTTTAGTTCTTTTTTGATATATATTTTTACCTCATTTTAGCCAGTTACATCTGATAACGGTTTTGATGGAAGATACACACCACTTGGGCCCATAATCAAACCTAAGGTTGCCATCCCATCCCCATTTTTCCCTTTGGTGTGTCCCATCTGGAGCCGTGGATCTGACTGATTTTTTACCTCAGTTCCTATATAAAGTAGATGATATAACCTGATGAACAGTGAATTTTATATATATATATATATATATATATAAGACATGGAACTGGCGCCCTGCAAGCTAGAGTGTTTTACCGCGGTGAAAAACATACATTTTAGAAGAATGTGGTCCGTCTCTCGGGAGTGGAATGCCTGTGACCCCGGAGCTTTCTGGGGCTCATATAGATGTCCGTGACAAATCCACTCTGTCCATCTGTTTTGAAAGACCTCATTAGGATAGGATTCTAAAAATAAGGAAGATACAAAGTTCACGTGGGCCATAGAACGCAAAATAATGGGGATTGAACGCCTGACAGTGACAGAAGTTTTCTATCAGGATGATAATTGTTATTACAGTTTATCTGAGTGGTAATAATTCTATGAACGGTTTGGATTTCATATAAACATCATGGTCAGCTCTATTAAGGCTTCAACGGTGGACACTATCGTTCCCACTGTTTTGCTCGTGTGTACTACCTGATTTTTTTTTTTTTTATCTTGATGACTTCTAGAATCCTGTCCTAGTGTGGTCTTTCAAAACAGATGGACAGAGTGGATTTGTCACGGACATCTCTGTGGACCCCACACAACCCCGGCACAGAGATATCCCCCTCTGGACGCGGATTGGCTAGTGACCTCAACACCACCCGGGGGCTGGTGCCGAAGCTTGGTTGTCTCCACCATGGTGTATGTGTTTTATCCACGCTGTCAATCCATTTTTCCACCCCATTTTAGGGCATGGGCCCAAAAATGAGGCAGATCCAGATCAGGAGGACCACCCCACAGGAAAACAGTGTTGATTGAACGTTCACCATTAAAAACTTCCCAGGGCCCACCGTGATGTTTATTTGCATCCAACCTGTTGACAAGGTCACACAGACCTGGATGAAGTGAAAACGCAAATATCAGCTTGATCCAAAACTTCTGTGGCCTCCAAGAAGTTTTCAACGGTGGACATTCAATTCCCACTGTTTCCTGTGGTGTGGTCCACCTGAGATTTGGATCTGCCTCATTTTTGGGCCCATGCCCTAAAATGAGGTGGAAAAATGGATGGACAGCGTGGATAAAATACATACATCATGGTGGGGCCCACACAGCTTTTACACCAGCCCCCGGCTGGTGTTGGGGTCACTAGCCAATCCGCGTCCCGTCTCTCTCCTCTCTCTCAATGGGCCAGGTGGGCCTAATAGGCTTCCGGGCCGGGTTGGGATTAACATTTGAGCCTGTTTCCAAGGAATCCGGGCTTGGATATAGTAATTTAAAAGCCGGACGCGTTGAATTTTACAATAGTTTCAAAATTTTCTCTCTACCTTCTTTCTCTAAATATAGACCAAAGATCTCCCAGCCATCATGAGGCCCATTATCTCCAAACCCTAAATCAACGGATTAGATCTCTATCCTCCTGTCGGATTTACTAACGGTTGAATTTTTGTATTCACATTTCTAATCGCTGGTCCTCTCCTGCCTTGCTTCCTCCCCTCTTACTTGATGCCCCTTGAACGTGGTGAACCTACTTGAGAGTTTCTTTTTTTTCTAAAAACCTATTTCAACTGGGTTGCATTCAAGTGAGCCACACGTTGATGTCTATGTAAAATCCAGCCCGACCACCAGATGCACCGTCACAAATTAACCATATGTCACAAAAATTGCGGTGTTCCATACGTCAGGTGGGCCATTGCAAACAACAATAATTGTAACAAAAACACCCGCCCTTAATTTTTATGTGGCCATAGTGATGACTATACGAAATCTAATCCAACCATCCCTATAAAAATTATGCCTATTGATATATAATAAAAAATTCAGATGCAATTGTGATTCAGGCGGGCTACACCAATAAAATCAGCTTCAAGAGTGAATATTGCACTGTACTGTTTTTAATCGTGTGGTTCCAAAAATCACGGATGGACTAGAAATGTGAGACCTATACCTAATATGGGGTGAAGCACCTGGCGGTGTGGGATGTAAAATCAGTGGCCCACCCCAATTTTAATGGCACAATGGAGGACATGTCAATTGCAATCCCGATGCAAGAGGGAGCCGACCGGGTACTTGCGGTGCTTTGTGCACCCCACCATAATGTATGTGTTTTATCCACGCCGTCCATCCATTTTGGATCATTATTTTAGTGCATGAGCCCAAAAGTGAGGTAGATCTAAATCTCAACTGGACCACACCACGGGGAAGAGTGGTGATTGAATGCCCACCATTAAAAACTTCCTAGGGCCCATTGTAATGTTTATGGGCAATCCAACCTGTTGATTAGGTCACACAGACCTGAATGAAGGGAAAACAAAAATGTCAGCTTGATCAAAAACTTTTGTAGCCCCTGAGAAGTTTTCAATGGTGGGTAGTTAATCAACATTGTTTCCTATGTTGTGGTGCACCTGAGATTTGTGTTTGCTTCATTTTTTGTCTCAGTCCCTTACAACATGGACAAAATAAAAACATCATAGCGAAGCTTACAGAGGTCCAGCAGTGATCCCGACTGATGCTTCTCTTTGCGGGAATGCTGGTTCAGGCGGGCCCTGTATATGCATCTGAAGCTGGACTGTTTCCGCCCGTCGTATGCTTGGGTATACTCTCAAAGTATGAGTCATGCTTCGCCCGACCAAGGGCTGTAAATGGTCGGGTCTGTAGCCAGTTTTGCCAAAGCCAGACCTACCCATTTACTAAAGGGGTCTGGATCAAAATTTTAGATCCAGACTTTTTTACTAAATAGATGGGTTTGAGTCAACCCTAGACCCATTTATAAATGGGTCTGGATTAGGTAGAGGGAGATCCGCCCAGACCCATTTATGAATGGGTTGGGTCTAAAGGGTATGGGTCTGAATTTGGTATGCAAGGAATTTTATCAGGCTTAAAACCAGGTCTAGATAGGTCTGAGCCTGGATGGGTCCAATGCAACGTAGACCAAACCCGCCCATTCACTAAATGGGTTCAAGTTGGGTTGCGTCGGGGTCGGGTAGAGCTTAATATAAAGGAAACTAGATCCATACCCGTTTAGCAATTGGGTCTGTTGTTGGCCCCAGACCCATACCGTTTAACAAACGGGTCAGGTCTGGATTGGGTCTAAATGGGTTGGATTTGGGTACCTCATCGAGTCCGTTGACCCATTTACAGCCCTTCCTTAACCCGGCCCGTTAACACCCCTGCTCTCTGTAGGCCAATGGTTATCCTTTACAATACCTGCTTTACATAGTGCCTAAGACACCCAAGTATGGGAGGTCGACCATGTTTAGGGTTGCACATCTGCCCCGTTAACCCGCCCGACCCGACCCGACCCGGTAGAAACCCGGTCCGTCCTGACCCGCTAAGAAAACAGTCTGGTCCCGAGTAGATGCGGCTGGACCGTTTTTAATTTGGGTACGATTTAGGGTACATGGCAAACCCGCCCGACCCGACCCGTGTATCCCAACCCGTGTATCCCGACCCAAACCGCCCCGTTTATACTAGTTTATTGCTTTTAGAAATTTCTATACAGCATTATCAATAGGTTGAATGGTCAATAAACATTAGGGTGGACTCTAGAATCTTTTAATGGTGGGAGTTCAATGATCACTGATTTTTGTGGTGAGGTCTACCTAAAGCTTTTATCTGCTTCCTTTTTGGGACTATGTCCTATGATAATCTGGAAATGTAGATGGACGACATGGATTTACAATATATACATCGAGGTGAGCCTCATGGTTAGGGTCTCACCCACATGGCTGGTTCCGGGTCTCATCGACTCTCACCCAAGCTGCGCTCATCTCACACTCATAGAGAGCGGATTAGGTGACTTCCGGGATCCACCAAGGTGCGTGGCCCTTGACTATGTGTCTTAAATCCACACTGTCCAACTATTTTGAAAGATCATTTTAGGATATGATACCAAAAATGAAGCTAGCTCAAATCTTAGGTGGACCACGCCATACAAACATAGTCCTAACCTGACCCGACCCGACCCGGCCCGGTTTAGCATATAGGGTAGGGTAGGGTTAGGGTTAACCCTTTTACAATTAGGGTAGGGTTAGGGTTGGGTCAGCCCAACCCGGTCACGACCCGGACTGAAACCCGGACCTTTAAATATATTTAGGTTCGGTCCAGGGTTGGGCCCAACCCGACCCTAACCCGACCTGTGTGCAGGCCTAACCATGTTGTATAAAATGTAGTCCTTGCCTCGTTGGTAGACTCTTTCAAAGAGATCTTGGGTTCGAAGCCCATAGGTGGGGAAAACCTATAGGGAGTGACTGTGGGGTGCGTGTAAAAAAATAAACACAAAAGTAGGTCCGATCAACAATATGATCCAGCCATTTGTTAGCGTGTATACGCAGAATATCCAGGCAATGGTTTACAGGAAAGAGCAGACGTTAGCTCACTGATGAACGGTCCAGATACACTAAGCTTGGGACACATACACATACACATTTTAAGTAGTGGCCCAAAAAAATGGGGAGGTATTTTGAAATACCTCTTATGTTGCTGAATGTTGCTGTTGCCACAGATGATCACCAGCCTTGAACCCTCGACCGTGGTCCAATATTAGAAGGGTCTTACCATCAAGACAGGGAAAGGCCGGTGTAGAAATCTGCAAAATTAATATTATCTACCCACGCCAACTGGCCCACTCAGATTTCGGTGTTGTGCTTGCCGTTAATCTGAGGGTATAATCCGTCTGATCATCAAATCCGATTTTAGGGTTGTAATAAATCGACGGTGAAACCCACTATCTGGACGGTTCAATTTGAGTTAACTTCATCCCATGTCTACAATTTTTGAGTGCATGAGTATGAACCACCGTGCTCTGCCAGACAATCCTGACGGTTGGATCCTTCCCTTTAATTGGTTGGCTTAAAACATAGTAAGCTGTCCACGTTAAAAGTGTGAATTTTGATCTATGGTCTCTTCACTGATGGTCTCGCTGTGCACGGCTTAAGAGTCTCCACTATTAGAGCTGGGCACCGGTTGAGTCAACTCGGTTGACTCAACTCGGTTGACTCAACTCGTCCGAACCAATTAGACTCAACTCAAGTTGATTCACCAGCACCAGACGGTCCAATATCGATTATTATGAATAAGATCTAAATCCAAATCGAGTTGAACGTGGTCCATTAGTAATCCGATTCGACTCGTAATCCAACTCAATGGGGAACCGACTCGATCCGACTTGATTGGGTAAAAAAAAACTAAATTCATTCCTACTTTTAACCAACTCAGCCATATGCCCAACTGCATCCCTACTCAAACCCTAACCCATCTTTCCTTCCCTCCTCAACCTCTCCCAAGCTCGCTGGCAACCAAACCTCCTCCTCCTCTCACACTCTCCCTCTTCACTACTCTTCACTCTTCATTGAACTCGTGCTGGAGCCGGACCCTCCAACAGGTAGGCAATCCGAACGCCTAACGCCTGTTCGTCGCACCAGCTAGCCCGATCATCATGTCTACTCGTCTTGATTAAAGCAATTCACCTAATCAAAGAATCAAATATTCAAAGGTACAATCCGACCCATTTTTGCTTCATTTTCATATTATTGTTCAACAAATTTGGGTTTTTTTTTTTGGGTTTTTCATATTATTTTCATATTTAAATGGTGGTTATAGATTATTGGAAGTTTGAATGGGTCAAGCTGGGCTTGCTGTAATGGGACCATCCGGGATGGTTGTTGGATCGTCCGATCTGGATCAAGTACGGCCTAGGTGACTCGGGCTGAATCATTTATAATTTGTAAATCCCTAAATAGTGTTGGATGGAAATTAGAATGGGTCAGGTTGGCTGTAGACTACAGTGGAGTCATTCGGGCTTGCTGTGTAACCATCCGAGCTGGCTCAGGTGCAGCTTAACTAGCTCGAGCTTAAGTTATTTATAATTTGTAAACCCCTAAATAGAGTTGGATGGAAATTGGTATAGGTCGGGTTGGCTGTAGACTGTAGTGGGACCGTCCGGGCTATCTATGGGACCATCCGAGCTAGCTCAAGTGTGATCTGACTGGCTTGGCCACCACATCTGGAAATTTGTGTTTATGTGATATGTTTTAAATTTTTTATGATTTCTATCATCTTTTTGCATTTTTTAATTTTCAGATTTTTTTTTTTTTAATTTCAGCCTTAACTCAAACCAACTCATTCTGACTCAATCCAACTCGGTCCTTATGACTGGGTCGGACTCGGATCGGACCAGATCATTTCCAACTCGATTCGGCTCGGGTCAGGGCTGGCTGACTCGATCTAGAATCTGATCCAGCTCGGTTCAAGCGACCCAAAAAATGATAAGGTATTTTGAAATACCTACCAACTCGAAACCTCGTTGATGAAGTATAGTTGTTAAGCTCCGACCATCTCAACAAGAGGAGGAATGGTGGTGTAATTTACCAGAATAATTTTCTTGACAATTTTATTTGGTCCAGTTGTTTGGGTCCACATATGATGTTTACGTGGAATCCAAACCTTGGATCTAGTTAGCCTTCTCATGCACACCATAATCTCAAAAATTCATCATTATCAAAAGCTCAAGTGAGACACACTTCAGGGAGCAATGCACAATCACAATAACCTATATATTCACCTATTGTGGCTCACCTAAATTTTGGAACGGCTCGAGTTTCAGTGTCCCTTCACCCTAAAGGGGTGCATCTGATTGATAGGTCAGATGACATGCACAACACGGTCGACCCCACATTCCATCTGGAAGTTTCTATGTTGCACATCCACCCCCCCCCCCCCCCCCCCCCCCCCCCCCCCCCCCCCCCCCCCCCCCCCCCCCCCCCCCCCCCCCCCCGCCCCCCTACAAAGTTTCCGTGGCCAAAAGCTATGTAGGGCCCACTACAATGTCCATGTGACATCCATTCATCAGTTTCGCCAGCTCATGATAGTACATGAGTCCAAAAATGAGTCAGATCCAAAACTCAAGTGGGGCACGCCACAGAAAACAGTGGGGATTGAACGCCCACCATTGAAACCTTCATGGGGTCACACAGCAGTTTTGGATCAGGCTAATATTTGTGTTTTCAGTTCATCCCAGTGGAAATAACCTTATAAAGGGTTTGGATGGAATGTGAACATCAGTGGGCCCTGGGAAGGTTTCAACCATGGGTGTTTTTATCCCTATCATGTGGCCCACTTGCTATTTTTTAGCTCTATGTCATAACGTGAGTAGCTGAAACTGATGGACTAAGTAGATTTTTCAAGGAAATTATAGTGGGACCGACATAGTTTCCGTCTTACGTACTGTAATTATAATATGGGTCCAACGTATGTGATCATTTGGCCTTGAAGAAGGGCTGCAGCTCAGGCAGGCTCAACCAGACTGACCCAAACTCAAAACCAGGCGAGGTTGCATTGGGTGCAGGTAAGGCTTCAGTGGGGGTTTTGTTTCTACTGGAGTATGATGAGCCATGTTGGTGCAAACTGATTCAACGATCATTGGCCGTGATTAACTGGTGTTTGGTAAATTCAAACCGGCGGATGTCCTTTGGCTACCCGTCAAATAACTAACAATCGACACACTTGGAAATACTTCCGTGCAATGCTTTATCTATGAACCAGCTGAAGTGGGTCCCACAATTTGAACGCCTTGATTTGAGTTACACGCAAGACACGCATTCAACCGTTGACTGGATGTGTATTAGACTCTATCACGCTGCCAACCTGCCAGGGCATCCGAGTTCTCTTAAAAAAAGTGTACCATGCTGATGAGAACACTTCTTCTGTCCCGTTTGAAGAACTTGGAAATGGACTGTCAAAAGCAGTAGTCTACACTCCAAAAGTCTAAAAATTCATTTATCGTGTGGTGAGGATTGACTGCCAAAGTGGATCTATGAACAGTGGGCAGTCCATGGTGAGAACCAACAAAGTATAACTTTGGGTTGCTTTCAGGCATGGTTGATCCATTGTGACCTATCAACGGTGTAGATAACAAAAAATGGCCCCCAACTGTACATACTAAGGTTACAATACATCCCCCTTAGGTGAAGAATTACTAAATCAGATCCACAGCACTCAAATTCAGCACCGATGCAGCGGCCCATGATCCAAACCATTCATTGGGTGGGTCACCTGGCAGATGGCCACACTACAAAAAATGTCTCACATATCAAACGACTATATCACTCAAGGACTGACCTACAAATGGATGATAAAAAAAAGATTATGGGCGATGATAATGAGAAGTTCCAATCTTAAACAGAATTATCCTATCTGGAAATTTTGCAGACAATGGCCTGTCCATCAAGGGACCCATCAAATGAACGACCTAGACAATGTACAGCTGCATCATGTGTCTGATTTATGTGCAGTGCAACTGATCATAAATTTGGTAAGACACCTGAGCTAGTAATGTCCTAGTTCTTGAGGTATTTATGGTATAAGTGGAGAATTCAATTCCTTTTTTCTTTTCTTTTTTTTCTTTTTTGTTTGGCCAAAAATGGTACAGGTGGGAACCACCTTTTAGTGACCAAAGACATTGATTGACCAAGACATTGATTGGAAGGGCCCAGTCGCAGGATAGACCATTGCTGTAATGCCTCCCCAATCAACTGATCTTAGCCATTCGAATAAATTGATAGTTGAAACCATTGGTCCACATTTGACAGGGTAAAAACAGAGTATGAAACATATATCATCTTCTTACTGCAGAGATGTTGGTGGCATCTGGTATTCACTGGGTCCAGCCACACGATACAATTTCCTACTGGCCTCAGCAAGCTTAGCTGGGTTCCTGTTTCTATATTTGAGAAGGAGATGAGAGCTTCAAAGATAGCTGCTGATTGGAGAAATGCAGCCAAATATCAACACATCTTACAAACGAAGCACACTATATGATTCATGGAGTCGAGAAAAGAAATAAATACATGGAAAGATGCAGCCAGCTGATGGGAAGCAAATATTCTACTGGAGTCCTTTAACGAAGCCAAAATTCCATGGATTCTTCACTTCTGTTTTCGCTTTTTGGTCCGCTTGCTGCTTTCAAGCCTTTTCCTTGCAGCCTCAAATTCCTCTTCATTTGGCTCAAGGGAGGGCTCACCACCATTGTATTTTGCCATTATGGAGGAGAACATAGACTCAAACTGTTCTTTCCTCTCGCTTCGGCGCTGAGAGATAATTGCAACCAGATCAGAATCTGCACGTTTATTGGATCTGCAGAAAGGTTTAAAAGATGGTGAGCATGGAAGGAGAATTAGTCGTGTGAGATGTAGCATGGATGACAGTGTTGCGGGCAACTCACTTGCCCTTCCTTTTTAGAGGACTTGTAGGTGGTTTTGTCTCCGACACTTGCTTTGCCCATTGCTTGTATGCCTTGGTTTCCTTCAGCTCTCCTGTAGAAAGAAGAATAAATCAATTGATTACTTCCCTCGGCAAGTGCAGAACTGACATATTCACCCATTCAAATTTAGTAAATGATAACGAGAGGTATTGCAAAGTGCATGTTGATCACAAATCTTGTTTGTTGATTTGCAGGGCCAAATTATCATATGATTAAAAGAGCAGGGTTATGTTCAAATCTCAAACAAATAAAATAGTAGTTGAAAAGAGTTCTGAAGAGCACGATCATGATGCATATTATAACTAATATGAGTGTGAGAGAGATGATTGTAAAACAAAAATATATATGACCAACGGAAACCAGATATGCTGTCATTAGCAGTTATTCATTAGCTCCTTCAATGCTTCCCATTTGAACAACACACGCACGCGCACACAGATATGAAGAGTAAGAACCAGAATTCTTATTGATACTGGAACTCATAGGGGGAAGATGGATTTATGGATGGAATCAAATATGAAGTCTTTACAGAAAAAAGTATTCAGTTATTAATCAGGATCAACTAGGACAGGAGTAAAGTTATTGGGTTTAACTCTTCTTTGGTGTCAAGGTAATGGCTATGACTAGCCATATAAATAAATTTTATCTGTGTGTGTAAAGAGAGATCTACGGCATGCTGAAACCCTCTTCTTTTCAATCTCATAGGACAAAATCAGAATGCATTCCTAGTATAAATATAGATGACAAGAATTCACACCTGCAGCTATTGCCTCATCAATGATATCCTTGAACCGGTGTGAATCCAGTTTTGACTCTGAACAAATCATCGAACAGAAAAGCCTGCAGGACAAACTCCTCGACTGTCAGGATGTTGCATCCTTTTAGAGAGGCTAAGAGGAATGACGAAGAAGTGTTCTACTTCACACCTGTTCATATTACCCTTACACTTCTTATATAGATCCTTCAAATCCTTCTTCTCTGTATCCGATCCTCTGTAGTTAGCTTCAAACTCTTCAATGTCAGCCTCTGTAACCTGCAATTGATAGAAAACTATTTCCTCATCTAGCTTGAAAAGAATAGACCAATTCTGGAATACAAATAATGAAATCTTCTCAACCAAAAAAATAATAATAATAATAATTAAAAGGATGAGGAAAAACCCAAAAAAAAAAAAAAAAAAAAGCCACCTTTTTGTACAATGATCTGAAGAACTCCTGAAGATTTTGAGCAACGTCCCCAGCTAGGTCCTGATTAATGCAAAATATGCATAACAGACATGCATGTCATGTGATCAATATCATAGTTCAAAAAAAAAAAAAGACAAACCAAGTTTTGAGAACCACTCACAGCATCATCAACACATCCAGTCTGGTCATAAAGTGCCCTTTTCTCCTCGTCTCCAAGAATGGATATCACCTTTTGCAACAGCTGGAATTTCTCTTTGGCCTCCTGCAAGAAAAGCAACAACGTGATTAGAGAAACAAAAGAAACATCTTATTAAAATGCTAAATGTTAGAAAGAAGATCCAGCATTATGGAAAATCAACTTTTCGCACCTCATCACCAGGATTCTTATCTGGATGAAGACGCAAGGCCAACTTGTAGTACGCCTTCTTTATTTCCTGTTGGGATGCAGTCCTCTCCACACCGAGAATCTGCATGAACCCTGGGCTGTTAATTACACTTTTTGTATTTTATTAACAAGAAACAAATCAAAAGCCACCATGAGCATTACAAAGCAACTTTCCACTCGACATTTATGGAAGGCCTAGATAACAGCAGGCACCCAGTGCCGAATTCGTCTCTTTTAAACTCTAGATTTTGTAATGCATTTTAGCATTAGAATGTCAGGGTGTGTAGATAGCTGTTACAATAACCATGTACCCTAAATATTTTAGTCTAGGAGGCAAAAATCATCTTGGAACATCAGGGTAAAGAAGGGTAGGTATCAGCTGAAATACCTCAATGAATTGATTTGAGGCATTGCAACCTTGAGTTGTCAATACCTGACCATTGAAAATATTAACTACATGCGGTTAAGCATGTTTGTTTTGCACCCATCTTTTATGAAATGTTGTGCTAATGACTTCTACCTGGTTGGATTTCAAATCTCTTAGGGGCCATTTGGAATGTAAGTTACTTAAGATAAGCAACTTATCTTGCTTTCAACTTAATGAGCAGATAAGTATGTTTGGTAAACAACATACTTATCATCCAAAAAGTAGAAAAGCATGTTCGGTTTTCAACATCATAAGTAATCATCTCTCAAGTGTATTTGGTCCCCCTCAAATCCACTGTCCATCATGTGGGGCCAACCTTTGATGTGGATCGTTTATTGTGTGGCCCCCACTAATGTGGGTCATCCGTCATGTGGGACCCACCTTGGATGTGGGCCATTTAGCATTAGGGTCCAACCTTTAGGGCCCATTTGGATACCGCCAAATAAGTTACTTTTCTACTTACAGCAGTAGATAAGTGACTTATGTTCAGATAAGTAAGTTTGGTTTATGATTAATTATAAGAACTTTTTTACTTTTCAGTACATAATCACTTCAGTTTTTTTTTTTTTTTTTTTTTAAGCTTTTCTACTTTTCACTAGTTACTGAAGAGAGGAATGAGGGGAGACGAACGAAATAAGGTGATAAGCTCATAGTTCATGTCGGGCGTTGCTCTCTCATACAGTCCATATCAAAGAGGTCCCACATGATGGACCACCCCATCAAAGGTAGGGCTCACACAGTAGACAGTCCACATCAAAGATGGGCCCCACATGATGGATGACCCCATATTAATGTGGCCCCACATGGATGGTCCACGTCATTGTGTTAGCCCATAATTATAGAACTTCTTGAGGCCCACCATCTTCGATTATTTTCCATCAAGCCTGTTGATGAGGTCACGAGTGACCTGTGTAGAACCCACACAAATATCATCTTAATCCAAAGTTTTTGTGGGTCCCACCTACCCCAACAGTGGGAGCACCCACAACTTAAAACTCCCTAGGTGTGTCTCTCCCACACCGTCGTAGGATCCCCAAATGAAGCGGATCCAAATCTCAAAGTGGACCCCACATCTCTGGATAGTGCCGTTGTAGTCCTTTCCTTGGGCCCATATGATGACATGGAGTACCCACGTTGTCTGGTTTATAAACTAGACAGTGGGGTGGGTGCACCTGTTGTACCCACATTGACCATCCAGCTTGCTGGGGCCCATTGCGATGTATTTAATCCACGTCGTCCATCTGGCCTGGACGTGAGTGAGGCTAACATGTAAGGCAGATCTAAACCTCAAGTGGACCCCACATCAAGAAGCAGCAGTGATAATGATGGCACCGTTGAAACCTCCACAGGTCCAGCATGATGTGTTCTACTCACGTCATTCATCTATTTTTCCAACTAGTTTGGGTGGCCCACTGGGTAGTCAAGCCACATGATGTGCACATAAAATCCACACCGTCCACCCTTGTTGGTCTAGCCCAAAAATGAAACAGAATCCAATCTCATATAGACTGCACCTCGGGAAACAGTGGTCATTAACGCCCACCATTGGTCAGCCCTAATGATGAGCGGACCATATCCAAGGCGGGGCCCTGCATTATGGAAGGCCCACATTAGAGGTGGGCCCCACATTTGGGAAGGTCCACATTAAAGGTGGCTCCACATGATGGGCAATGGATATTGATGATGGGGCCCACTTGATGGATGACCAATATCAAAGGTGGGCCCTACATAATGAACGGTGCACATTAAAGGTTGGGCGATAATGATGAATGGCCCACATCCAAGGTAGGCCCCACATGATGGACTGCCCACATCAAAGGTGGGGCCCACACAATGAACAATCCACACCAAAAGTTGGCCCCAAATGATGGATGGTGGATGTGCAGGGACCAAACAGACTTGAGGGATAATTACTTATGATGTTGGAAACAAACATGCTTTTCTACTTTTCAGTTGATAAGCATGTTGTTTACCAAACATACTTATCTGTTGATTAAGTAGAAACCAAGAGAAGTTACTTATCTAATAAGTAGCTTAAGTAACTTGCAATCCAAACGGGCCCTTAATGTGCAACATTCATTAGGTAGGGCCCACCTTTGATGTTGGTCATCCATCATATGGGGCCCACCATCAATGTTATTGTCCATCATGTGGGGCCCATCTTCAATATCCACCGCTCATCATGTGGTGCCCACCTCCCATGTGGGTTGTCCATCATGTGGAGCCTGCCTTGGATATGGGCCTCTCATTAGGCCGACCTTTGATGTGGACGTCCATCATGTGAGGCCCACCTTGATGTGGATCATCCATCATGTGGAGCCCACCATTATTAATTACCCATCATATGGAGTCCACCTTCGATGTGGACCCCACCTTCAATGTAGGTTGCCCATCATGCAGGGCTCCCCTAGGATGTGGGCCATTCATCATGAGGGGGTGACCTTTGATGTGGATCATCCATCATGTGGGTCCACCTCGATATGGAGCCATCATCATGTGGGGCCTAGCTTCAATACCCACTGCCTATCACGTGGAGCCCACCTTTGATGTGGATTGTCCATCATGTTGGCCCCACCTTTGAAGTGGGTCATCCATCATGCCAACCCTCTTTAGATGTGGGCTATTTATCATTATGGGCCAACCTTTGATGTAGACCATCCATTATGTGGGTCCACATTAATATGGGGTCATCCATCATGTGGAGGCCATCTTTAATGTGGATCGTCCACTGTGTGAGCCCCACCATTGATGGGATAGTCCATCATGTGGGGCCTCCTTTGATATGGACCGTATGAGAGACTAGCACCTAACATGAACCATGAGAGAGAGCTTATTAGCTTCTCCTCTCTTTCGTCTCTCCTGATTCCTCTCTTCAGAAACTTATGAAAAGTAGAAAAGCTAAAAAAAAGTTGAAGTGATTATGTACTTTTAAGTGAAAAAGTTACTTATAATTAATCATAAACCATACTTATATGAAATAAATCACTTGTCTATTGTTGCAAGTAGAAAAGTAACTTATTTGGTGGTATCCAAACAAGCCCTTAAGGTGCATCTAGTAGTAGCTCTTACAAAATTGAAGCCATTCTACACTTTAGAATAGCTTCTATTTCGTAAGAGAATCTACCAGAAGTATCTTCTGGTGGTGTTACCAAACACACCCTTAGTATGATAAGTTATGTCTGTTATGTGCTAGAAAGGAGGCCTAGAGAAGTAATTGGCTTTGTTTTAAGGTTTCATCTGTTACATGATGTTGTCTATAAGGATAGTTTAGTCGTCTCTGTATTTAAGGGCGGTTTCATTAATAGGTGTATATAACGGCAGCTAAATCATTTGATGTATTTAAGGGTAGCTTGGTCATTGTCATAACTGATAACCGTATTTTATATGTACCTTTTTTTATGCATTCACAAGTAGGGTTGGCAATGGGTTGGTTCGACCGGTGCAATTGGCCCAACCCGCTTCTAAGTAGGTTCAGGCCAAGTTAGGTCAGGTTACAGGTCGGGCTCAAGCCAAAAGAATCAACCCAGTAGGGTTTACCCTGACCAGACCCACCCATATAGAGCATCAATGCGCTGGACCAAATGACCTGACCCAACCAACATATAGTTTTGATCCCTTCCAAATCATGGGAGGATTTAGCAACCAACGTATACCATCACGGCAAAATCATTGAGCATCAATAAAGGACAAATGACAGAGCAAAAACCACACTGCTTTAGGCATAAGCAGGAATAAATTGCAGCCAAACACGCTTAGTATCCTCGGTCAAGTCGGTTGAACCCAACCCAATTACAATTAAATGGTTTAAGTCAGGTTAAGTCAAGCTCTCGAAGGACACCTGTGTCTAGCCGTTTGAGCCCTCAAGTAAAAATTTTGCCAAGTCTGCTTAGGATATCAACAGATCAAGGGGGAGTCTGTAGGGGGCTGGTCTCGCTAGGTTTGGCATTCGAAAATGCCTCCTAAGATATCAAACTTTGCCTAGGCGCTTTTACATGGAGCAATCTCCATGGACAAGAGAATTCAGTTCAAAGGCATCGATCTTGTGTAGAAATGCTCATGCTACTGGTTCGTCCATGATCACCATCCTCAACCGGAATCGCTTTTCTACCTGTTTGTCGCGAGTGAGCTAGCTTCTAGAGTCTGGCTTTTCTTCATGTCCCTATTTGACGTGGCCTGTGGCAATGACTTCACTATCTTGGGGCGTCTCACATGATGGCAGTCAGCAACGCTCCCTGGTTCTAAACTCGGTGTGGCTCGAACCATAACCCCCTCAATCATCCTTTGGGAAATCTAGAAATCAAGGAATGCTCAAAGGTTCGAAGACTCCAAGAATTATTTTGAAGATATCATCTCTCGGGTGAAAAGATGGCTAATCTGGATTTGCCAACCCTCCCGGACACCCCAACAAACACTCCCTGTCTGATGACATTGCCTTCAATATTATCAATTTTCCTCGGATACACGCCCAGCGGCAATTTCTTCAGGTGTTCAAGTGGCAGAGGCCTCCTTACCAAGGTATCCCAAAACGGTTACGTATCGGCCGTATCGGCCGATACGTAACGGAAACGGTCATGACCGTTACGCGTTATGGGGTTAAAACAAGCCGTAACGGCCGTTACAGAAAAAACGGCCCGTATCGGCCCCGAATCGGTCTGATACAGCCCCGTATCGGTCCGTAACGGCCCCGTAACAGTCCTATAACAGATTTTTTTTTTAAATAAAAAAGGGCCGTATCGGCCGATACGGGCCGTTACGGACCCGTATTGTAACGGTAATGGTGGTGGCCGTTACGGCCCGTTACCGTTATGGGACACCTTGCTCCTTACGTGCTGGGTGAAGCTAAATGTAGACAGGCCTGCTAAGGGCAACCCAAGCAACTCGGGCAGTGGGGGTTATCTGCAGAAGTTGAGACGGTGATTTGATCTTTGCATTTTTTGTGAGGTATGGTTCGGGCTCCAATAATGTTGTGGAATTCAAAGCTCTTTACGAAGATTTGGCCCTCTGCAGGCAGCATGGCTACACCAACATTGAAATTGAAAGCAATTCGTCTTTAGTAATTGACACCCTAAAAAGTATCAGGCTGACCAATTGGAAATGGTAGTACTCGAAGGCCAAGATTGCCAAGCTGTTGGACTCAACCCATGTGAAATTATCCCACATTTGGCGAGAAGGCAATGTGGTGGCGGATGGGCTAGCATGTTTGGGGAGCGACACCCAAGGTAGCAAGACCTTCCTCCAATCGTCGAATCGGTCGCGTGATATTCGGGGGCTCCTCTTTCTTAACAGGGTAGGGCTGGGGAATCTAAGAGAGTCTGGGCTCAATTAGGGTCTCCCTTCGCCACTCCTCGGCTGCCTCATTTTGGCCCTTTGTTGTGTTTTGTAGGTGCTTGTTATATGATAGGCAGCCTCTGCTTTTTTTTTGCAGTGGGCACCTTAAAGTGGTCTCTGCTTGTACATGTCGGTTGTGGCCATCTTTGTTAATAATATTCCTTTTGTTTAAAAATAAAAAATAAAAAAAAGGTTAAGTCAAGCTCTAGAAAAATTTTAAGCGGCCTGAGTTGGGTCATAGGGCAATAGGTCCTTGGGTCTAGTTAAGGCCAAATTTCTTGGCCCTTTTAATAAATGGGTCTAGGGTGGGCTAACCCCAACCTGGACCAAACCCAACTCAAACCAAACCAAACCCACTGAAAGGCCTGTTTTATAGGAGGAGGTCGTTCTATAGTGTATGTGGTTTGCAAATGAGATGGTTTTAATTGAGATGAGGGAGGGGGTGCACACAGAGCTAGAACTATAGAGGAACGTTAAAATCAATTGGATCAACACCAGTCACATGAAATGCAATTTTAGAAACAACAGGAGTGGGAAATAGTTAAGATTGCTAACCAAGAAGTAAGCCAAATGACCACCTTCGATATCTTAGGGTCAATAATCCCTGAAGGGAGAGATTGAGAAGGATGTCGCACATAGAATCAAAGTTGGGTGGGATATGCAGGACAATCAACTTGACAAACATGAAGAAGAGAGATCCACCGCCATCAACTTTGTGTCGAGTAACCTGTTATGCGACATACCAGCAGCAACTGACCACGCAATGGGAGACACATTCGACAAGGTATCCTTGATAGAGTGGTGCAAGTTAAAGGCTCCAAAAGGGCAAGGGGAAGGCCCAAAAGGACATGGGTGGAGATAATAAGAAAAGACTTGACAGAAATAGTTTAACAAAGGATAGAGTGACATGGCGGAACAGGTGCATGCAGCCAACCCCAATCAATAGAAATAAGGCTTAGATGATAATGACCTTTTTCAATCTTCAATGAAGTTTACAAAAGACATTATTCTCTCAACCTTAGTACAAGTTTCATAATATCATATCTCCACCAGATCTAAGACAACTATGGTTTTGACTAAGGATATGATCCTTGAAAGAGTGGAATAGTGAAACAAGTACATGTGGCCAACCCCAATCAGTAGAAATAAGGCTTAGATGATAATGACCTTTTCAATCTTCAATGAAGTTAGGGAAGAGATTATTCTCTCAACCTTAGTATAAGTTTCAGAATATCAGACCTCCACCAGATCTAAGACAGTTGTGGTTTGACCAAGGATATGATCCTTGATGGAGTGGAATAGAGGAACAAGTACATACAGCCAACCCCAATCAGTAGAAATAAAGTTTAGACGAGAATGACCTTTTTCAATCTTCAACGAAGTTAGAGAAGAGATTATTCTCTCAACCTTATTACAAGTTTCAGAAATATCAGACCTCCAACAGATCTAAGCATTTTCTAACATCCTTGGACATCAAATCAAGTTATTTGTCCCTCCTCCATTCCTTTGTATCATCCATTTTTTTCTAGCTCACAAACATGCATGTGCATGTGGAGCTATCGGGCAACCACCTCAAATATAGTTGAAAGTGGTCCTTGTTGATAAATCTTGATTTATAGATTTTTGTGATTTTTAAAGAATTTGTGAAGCTCATTTTGAAGGTGTTTCAAAGAGTTTAAGCTCAAAAAAATGTTCAAATTAATAGCTTAATCCATTTTTTTAGTTGGGGTTTCTTTTGTCGAAGATTGCAAAGGGTAGATAGAATAGTATTTTAGCAACATTTGCAGACTAATATAATCAAATTTGATGTTGATTTGAGTTTGTGGCATCAAAATACTCCTTAAGAGTTGCCGCAAAACAATATTTCTTGTTTTTTAAGGTTATTTGTCTTGAATTGTAGGAATTTCAGATTTGGATATTAGTTTTGCATTCCTGTGTTGTTGTTGTTTGTTGATAAATCCCTTCAAGCAATAAATGTGAGGTTGAATGGCAAAAATTACACCTTGTTGGTCATTTTTAATGCACTTTTTTTATTGGAGAGAAACTCGCATATTGATGACCCTTAAAGAACAAAGGGATATTGGCAATGAATGCGGGCTAAATAATGCAAAAATCATGACATGGATAACAAATTGTGCCAACCCTCACATTGGTGTGCATCTTAACAAGTTTCAGAATGCAAAAAAGGATTGGGAGTACTTCAAAATATTCCATAACAATAATAGTATCATAACGGCCACCGCCATTACCGTTACAATATGGGGCTATAGATTTTTTTAACCTATTTCAACACCATAACGAACCGTTACAGGACCATTGCGAGGCCGTTACGGACTTACGGGTCAATTTTTTCTATAATGGCCGTTACGACCCCATAATGCATCATGAAAGCACCTTGGAGTACTTAGATGGGTTGCATGTAATAAAATTTGTACAAAGAGTATCAATTGGACATTGCTGTTCAAACTGCTTGATAGGAGCATCATTTAGGCAAGGAATTCTAGCCTCTTTTTTTTTATTACTTGGCCTTGATAGAACCTTAAGTTCACTGCTAGCAACATTCTTACCATTCAACATTATAGAGAGCAATTGAAACTTAATCAACCTTTTATGGCCCTCCAGACCAAGCTATTCTGTATTGATAACGATAACGATCAACACCATTATCAATACGAGTATCGGCCGTAATGACCGATACATGTATTGGTGGGTGTAATGACCGTTACAACCACCCTGATAGTTGAAAAAAAAATTGCCTCAAAATTTTCAAAATAATATCTAGAAAATCTAAAATAATGTAAATATTTTAAATATGTATTCATTTTTTTAACACAATTATAGTAGCGTAATGGTCCACTATTTGGTGAGAATGTCGTATCAGGCTATCTAGTGAATTTATGAACATGGTTATGTCTCTAATGTTTACACATTACAATCAAGCATTTGAACTAGAAATCGGGGGGAAAAAAGAAGCATGGTTGCCTTTTTTTTTAAAAATGGCCCTTAGAGTTTCTATTCACTCAAATCGCTTCAATCTATGGTTTTAATCCCAAAAGCAATAATGAGTGGCCAAAATTTACTATAGAATGATGTAGGAGAGTTTTTGGAATGAAAAAAGGTGAAAAAATGAGAAATTTGAATTTAAATAGAAAAAGAAGTGGCTATTTTTTTGCCATTACGCGGGTGACGGTCGTTATGCTCCATAACGGCCGATATAGTCCCAAAAAACCAACTACCCCATTTTACCCCCGTATCGCATAACAGTCATGGTGGTTACATATATGTATCGGCCTTTATGGCCTTATCATAACAAATATAGAACACCTAGCTCCAGATAGAGTTCAAACAAATACATAGATCTATTCTTCACCATTCATTGCCTCTCAAAAAAAAAAAAAAAAAACAATCTTCACCATTCCGCACAACTTCATTTCTAGATCATTTTTCCGAGTTTACTTCAAATTCAATGATAATCGTAAGTCTTTGCTCATACTTGTCTAGGCCCCACAAATGGACTAATTCTCACCCCATTGAGACATGCCTTCAATAGCAATCAATTGGGATATGTGAAGTATAATTGTCCTAATAAGCACAAGAATCACAACTAAAATAGAGATACCCTTATTATTAAGCTCAACCACATGTGGCTACTTTTTCACTCTTACTTCTAAGGATTCTACTTGTGTCTTACCCCTCCTATGGACCCAACAAGTTCTAATTATGTCACATGTGATAGCTAACAAAAACTATTAATAATCATGCATCATCCAACTCTACTCTTGTTTTATTCACCTGAACTATTCTTCCTCTACACGGCATCTTGGGAAAATACATATTGTCCTCTTCTTCTTCTTCTTCTTTTTATAAATAGGGTAAGATATATTTTGAATGGAGTTGGTAAAGAGGGCATCTACTTTGCTTCCATGTTAGGGTTTTAAAGGCATTGTTCTAATGTTCCAAAGAGAGCATATGATTGGATGGAATAGCCACTCCTATCATGGCACTGGCAAGGGCATACTCTAGTACAAATGGCAAAAGTGGATTCCTTAGTTTGACCCAACGACCAAAGCTTTGATTCAAGAGGCTTCCACTAGAGTCTTACACCAAGCTCCACTCTAGAAAGGCAGGTCCTTATTGTGTCTTAAAGAAGTCTTACCCCTCCTACGGACCCAACAAGTTCCAATTATGTCACCTGTGATAATGAACAAAAACTATTAATAATCATGCATCATCCAACTCTACTCTTGTTGTCTTCACCTATACTTTCTTCCTCTACACAGCATCTTGGGAAAATAGATATTGTCCTCTTCTTCTTCTTCTTTTATGATAAATAGGGGAAGACATATTTTGAATGGAGTTGGTAAAGAGGGCATCTACTTTGCTTCCATGTTAGGTTTTTAAAGGCATTGTTCTAATGCTCCAAAGAGAGCTTATGATTGGATGGAACAGTCACTCCTATCATCGCACTGGCAAGGGCATACTCTAGTATAAATGGCAAAAGTGGATTCCTTAGTTTGACCCAACAACCAAAGCCTTGATCCAAGAGGCTTCCACTAGAGCCTTACACCAAGCTCCACTCTAGAAGCTACGAAATAATGCATGCATGATCGAGCTTCCACCCGAAATGAAGATCAACCATATATTTAATATGAAAGACTTTACGGTTTATCTTGGGCATGATGGAAACATGAGCATAGAAGAACAAGCTATCCGGACACTCGAGGTACTACACTAATTCAAGAAATTCATTGAAGATGTGTTAGACAATCAAGTAATTTAGACACACCAAGAAGGACGTTAGAAATTTTCTCGCCAAGTGGAGGGGTCAACTGAGATCCAACAGTACATGGATCTCAGCTGACAATTTCAAGTGCATCAGCTCAGAGCACTATAAGTAGAGTGCCATTAACTCGACAAAGCCAAATTCTTTTAAGCCACGCGTGTATGCTCCACTCGTGCGCATAAGAAAAGGTCCAAATGGGGGCCCACTTATTATACACACATGATAGACGTCCCTTAGTTGCTACAATTTCCTCTTCTGTTTAAGTTTCTTAAGTGCTTTTTTTTCTTTTAGAAAGCCTAGTTGTATAGATTAGAAATAGGAATTCTCAATGACTTATAAATAGGCTCTTATGGTCATATGTATAAAGGACATTTTATGAGATTTTCTTCAATAACACCCACCGCTTTGGGACAGTGGTAGACTGAGTTAAGATAACCTCGTTTCAACACTAAGGTCCTAGTATTGATTCCCAACGTGGAGGGTGGCTAACATTGAAGTGTGTCTAACCGTATGGGTGTGTGTACTAACAGTGGGATGTGTGTACTAACTCAAAAAAATAAATAAATAAAATAAATAATAAAAAATAAAAAGAGTTGCTGAGAATTTTCCTTACAATAGGAGAGGGTAGGGGGTTTGTGAACTCTAGCATAAAGGCTAAAGGACTGTTGAGCCTTTCTCTAGTCTTTATTCTTCTTTCTAACTATCTGTACATGTGGATGCTTGAGCTAGCGTGGTAAGTAGATTTCAGTTTTGCAATTAGCTTTACTTCATTTGATTCCGGTTGCATTAATGTTGCTTAAGGGAACTTCCAAACATAGCCTTAACTCTTCTTCAACTTAAACAAAGATCATTTTACATCTCGTGGCAACAAGAGGTATGGCTGGAAGATGTAAATAGCAACCGTGATTTTTTTTATCAGTGTAAATAACAGCCATTATTGAGAAATAACAGCCGCTGTCTCAAAAGCAACAGCCATACAGTTCACAGGATTAACTTTCCTTGTTGCCTACAACAAGGTGGAGTAACCAGCCCCATTATAACGGGAATTAAAAGACACAAGGCCGTCCATCTTGAATGACTTCAAGCATATCATATAGTTCATATCAAGAGAAATTCCAACGCATCAAAATCCATCTAAGCAAGCTTCAAAAGAGGAACAAAATCAGCAGCAACTAATTAATTCAATAGAAGAAACAAAACAACAGAATGCAAACGAATTGAAGAATTTCTCCATATGCAGCAGATTTAGACCTAATTCCAAATCTAGGGCACGAAGTCCAGCGAAACGAACGCCTGAAAAGAAGGTCCTATTCTCGAAGATCACGGTTTAGAATCTGAGAGAGAGATGCAGAGACACAGTTACCTCATATAAGCTCTTTTCTTTGGGGGTAGGGTCTTCTTCTTCTCGGTTTTGATGCTCTTCCTCTTCGCTTCCTTCGGAAACCCTAGCTTTCTGCTGCTTCTTTTTCGCCATTTCTGTGGGGAGAGAAATGCAGTGGGGAGAGATGCGATCGGAGGGGTTTGGGGGAGAAGAGAATGAGGGATTCTCTGCCTTTATATCATTCGTCTGTTTGTTTATGCGGTAAAATTTCCCGCCATTTCTTTTCAGAGAAGAAAGAATGAGACGGGAAAACCCGCGCATATCTGCTCGAACCGCGCAACGTACCCGCTTTTTATGCTGCAGCTTAGGTTCGGGTCTCGGGTCAACCGTCGGGTCCAAAGGATTTGAGGAGGTTTCAATAAATTTCACCAAAAACCCTTATAAGAGTCACATGTGTAACAAATATGTCACTAGGCTACTAATTTATTAGGCACATGGTCCATTGATGATATCCCTAAACCATTAGATTATCAATTGCACCACTAACATAACTTTAATATGATATGATGATCTGCCTGGTCCAAACATTATCAACGTAAATCAATTAAAAATCCTTGGTTAGTCGTTCAAATGTTATCCTATGCTTGTGACTCATTTGAGACTCGGAATTTCATTGTTTTTTTGTTGTAGTATATATTTCAATGGGTTTATTACAACTATTGTGTCAAACATTGCATACGTACACTAATTAAGAATATTAAAGTTAGTTTTATAATTAAATTCAAACCCCTATAAATATCATACTTTTGGATTACAGGGGATTTCAAATTTAGTGTGCCAAACACAACCAAGGGTTTTAAATCCACACTCCAAACAAGCCCTAGTTTGGATTTGGGCTAGCACCAGGGTTGGAGTCAGGGGGGATCACAATGAGATCTCGGCCTCATAAGGGGGATATGGCGAAATTGGTAGACGCTACGGACTTGATTGGATTGAGCCTTGGTATGGAAACCTACTAAGTGGTAACTTCCAAATTCAGAGAAATCCTGGAATTAAAAATGGGCAATCCTGAGCCAAATCCTGTGTTCAGAAAACAAGGGTTTAGAAAGCGAAAATCAAAAAAGGATAGGTGCAGAGACTCAATGGAAGCTGTTCTAACGAATGGAGTTGACTGCATTGGTAGAGGAATCGAATCCTTCTATCGAAACTACAGAAAGGATGACCCTGTATACGTACGTATGAGTCGGGTCGGGTCAGGCTACCGGTTGGACCCGGGTTAAACCCCAACCTGACCAACCTACCGGAGTTGCACCCCTGCCTACTGGGGTTAATTTCGTGAGTGAAACTTTAATTAGATCCAACACGTCCATCAGGTACGCTGTTGTTCCATTGAACCAAAAGATCATAATAATCCTCCATCCATTGTGTGAGGCCCATCCTTGATTGAACATTCTAGTGACAAAAGTAATTGTCGCTGTTAATCATGCTAGATAAGGATCACCAGTTTGGACCATCCCTCATGTGGGGCCCATCTGTGACTGCCCAACCTTCTTGAAAAGTCACTCCGATGGCAAGATCCTAACTATCCAACAAAGTGATTGGAAAATGGATCGCCCATATTCATCATTCTGGTCGTAGTCCGATCATTGATCTGGGACATCCATCATGTCTGGCCTACCTTTGATTATCCATCCCTCTCAATAATTACTTCGATGGGATGATAATAACCACCCACATTGATGATGCTAGAAAAGGTCCAATTGCTAGTTTGGACCTTCCATCATGCGGGGCTTACCTTTGATTGTCCATCCCTCTCAAAAAATCCCTTAAAATTGACGGTTCATATTGATTATAGTAGAAAAGATCCAGACGTTGATTTAGACCACTGATCACGGGGACCCATCTTTGTTGCCCATCATACTAAAAAACATAAAATTTATTTAGTGGATGGTCCAAAATATATACGAAAAAGGTTCGATCATTTTATGGATCATCCATCATGGGGGGGGGGCCACATTGTGTTGCCATTGACAAGGGAGAGAGAAAAATGGATCATTCATCACTGGGCCCTCGAAGATTGGATGGAGTATTTTAACTGGATACCGTCTCCCATTTCAACAACACATCCAAACGACCCGTAAGCATGGCCATGTGTTGCGCCATTGGTCGATTACCAACAGTCCACTTTCAGACACATGTACCACCTGATGAGGTGCCTGGCCCCCACACTCTGACTGTCAGACGCATGAGGTGGCAGATGCCTAACCAACGGACCGGATCACGCACACATCTGCCAAGAAGACACTGTTGTATTCTACATCGCCGAGTGATATGTCCAGCTAGGCGAAGCAATGGGTTGGGTTCGAGCCGGTGAGAGCTAGGCCCAGCTCATTCCAGGCACAGGCCTAGCGGCTCAGGTTAAATACAAACCTGAAAAATTGGTCAGGCTTGGGCCCATACATTAATCAAATCCCCATTTCCCTGGTGAATGAATGTTCATATCCATCCACTGATCAACTGGGCCATACAGACAAAGAAATGGACATTTAGAGGAATGAAACCCCACAATCTTTGGTCCCAGGCCCCACACACAGACCAAGCTGATAGGTCCAAGCCATGTCCAACGTGGGGCCAGGCTACTAGAGAGAGGCCATTGCTATCCATATATCCAGCCACAGCATGGTCATGTAGTCTATCCAAAGATGGTCACTCTCATCATGGGAACCCTTTTGTCACCGCCAGCATGCAGCATGTTGTAGGACGTTCGAGGCAAGCCAATGATGGATTTCTTCATGAAGATCCTAGCAAAAGATGGATCTCATCACAAAGATCCTGGCGTGAAAGATCGACTGCACCATCAAATCAATGACCGCCCAATATGATCGGACCCAGCCTACAGATGCGGCATGTTGATGGTGTAATCCACCTATTGTATGCCCAGGATGTCCGTCCCTGCAAAATGATCTGTAACAGGCCTCAAGAGTCTCAGACCCATTTCATAGCGCACGGGGGCAACGTACAAAAATGCACTGATTGGGCGTTTCTAACTATCCTATCAATGGCCTATAAATTGGATGGTCAATGTCGTCATATATAAAAACAAAAACATGAAGAACAAAAAAAGTCTCCATATAAAATAAGGTCCAAAATACAATTTGAACCATCTTTTTATTCGGGCCTTTCATGGATTTCTCATGGTTCAAAAGATCTATCAGTCAATCCTAACCATTCGATTCATGGCATGGAAAATGGATGGCTGTAAGAAAAACATAACCAACTTATGGATGAATTGGATCATCAATATTGGTGTGATTTTCTGCCATGGAAACCTATGGAATGCCCACTAGACCAACTGCAGATCCAGTTCACTCGACTGGACTGTCCAAATGTCCACATCCAACAACAAATTGCTGGGACAAACAGAGCTTATTCCCCAGGACAGCACAAGCAGCATTCAGTGCGTGGGGCTATCAATCAAGAATCTATTATACGGAGAATCCTAACCATCCAATGGATTGACTTTTCTCTAACTATCCAATTGGAAGACTTCTCCCACAAAACGTGGGCTATCGCTTAAACAAACACTCACACAAGGACATGGCAATATTACATTAATTTTCCTGCATAGATCTTCCAAAATCACATTGCTCTTTTGCAGAAAATATCCGACCCAACAAAAGCAGCTAATGGAAGAGATTTAAACTCACTGTTTATCCTTATCGCCCGAGGATCTCCGGGTGTAGACTTTCTTAGCATCCCAACGGCCCAGTCCGCCACCCCTGCGCCCGCCTTGCTTCCTCATTTTCTTAGGAACAAGGAGCCTGGACCCTAAACAAGGCCTCAAGGTAAGCTGTTCTGCAGCCGAGACTGGGTCCAGCATCGGTGTCGACCCAGGTTCTGGTGCAGGGCACGGTTCTGGTGCTGAAACTGCTGGACCAGTGCTCTCCTTTGCTTCGTCTAATTCTTCTGCGGCCTGCTGGGGTGGCTCTAGAGGCTGACCAACCTTCTCAAAATTCAGCAACTCTTCCTCGGAAGCTTGGTTGGGTATCAGAACATCATCAGCAATCTGTAGACACGGAAGTATGAGGACCAATCTACATGAATTATATAAATCAGGAACTAATGGGGAATATTGAAGAAAGAGGATGCTTTCAAAATGTGGAGTCATCGTTTTTTCCTCATTTTTTTTTCGTTTTGTTTTCTTTTTCCTTTTCTCCATTTCCTGAAATCCAGATCGAATCCCATTCAAGGTCCCATTTCCAGATGAGGTGCATTGGTGGTGCAACTAGCGTCAGCCTGATGGAGGTAACCTGCAGCTTATGGCTCTGCTGAAACCAGAAGAAACCTCCAGCAGCTCAACAACAGCAAGACGGTGGTAGTTGCAGGTCTACCAAAGAGGTTCTCAAACGGATCTAAGAGCTGTAGCTCAATGGTTTGTAAGTGGGTGGTCAGGGTTGGCTCAGCAGGGCTCATTTACTAGGCCAAACATGGTGCGCAACCCGACAAAGCACAGACAGTAAACCATCTCAAAACATTGTCTACTGGAAATGGCGAATTTTAGTTACATTCCTTAGCATTAGTAGTGAGAAAATAGGCCCTCAAATTCTGGTTGCGTTTCTTTCATGCCCAACTTAACAGCAGAAAAATTCAATTTGGAGCTTCATCCCTGAACCATTAGTATCAAGGAAGGTAGTTTCAATTTGGTCATTTTGACTATTGAACTTGGTATTGCAATTCAATTCAATTGAGCATCCTAAAGCAGCCAAAATTAGGGATGCAACTTGGGTTTGGTCATCCTAAACCCAACCGACCCAACTCAAGTACAGGTCAGGTTGGGTCGGGTGGTCTGGGTCCTTGGGTCGTGTTAGGGTTGGATAACTCCAACCTGATTTCAGGTTAGGCAAATTCGGTACAGGTTTGGTCGGGTTCGGAATAGTCACATGTATTAGGGTCAGGTTGGGTCAGCTTAGGGTTGAATACAGATGAATTCTTGTTGGGTTTGGGTTGAATTCAGGTCGGATCGTTGCTGGTTGGGGTCCTCTTGAGGTCAGTTCAGGCTCAAGTTGACCCTCAACCCGACCCAACCCAACCCACCCCACCCAAGTAGCACCCATAGCATAAACCAGGGAGATTTGATCCCTTTTATACTCAGCAGTAGGTTTATACCTTTTGAAGGTTCAGAGAAAGACCATATTCATTGTATCATGAAATAACAGGAAATTCTCAAACTACCTATTAAAAAGGTCTTACATCTTCGGAAGAATCACCAATCTGAGGTCGATCGAGAGAGACATCAGCAGCAGATAATAGGCCCACTGTGCTTTCAATTATATCAGGAAGGGCAGCTTCCCCAAAGCTTGAAACTGCACTTTCAGGCCTGACTAGATCTTCAATGCCATACTCAGCAGATACATGCCCAGGTGGAGTATACAGTGCCCCAACTGGCATGTCATCAACATCACCAGGAGAGAGAGTAGTATTCAAAGCTGAGCCAGTTGGTACGTCGCCTTGCATAAACAGGCTCAAATTCTCCGTCGAAGAGAACTTTCCAGCATTTTTGCACATCAATGTATTGATCTGGGCCTTTAGCTCGAGGACCCGAGACTGCTGGACATCGATGTTCCAAAGAATCTGCTCTAACAAATTATCACCGTCTTTGGAATCGAACACGGGCCACTCATAATTAATGCCAAACTCGCCGGCACCATTAATATCTTGTTCCATCATGATCACTGCTGCAAAAACAACAGCAGAAGTGAATGGCCAAACTATACAGATCAAAGATTGTCAAAATCCTGCAAGGTTGAAAACCCAGCAACAGGCCCACTTCAGAAATCAATCCAACCAGAAAGCCATTAGTGCAGTGATTAGATAGTGTCAGATAGTGCAGAGAATAACCATTCTGTTTCCTTATACCGCATTTAAACTCCAACATCTATGGTACGTATAAGGAAAGTGCATGCGAATAAATACTCCGTGTCCAGCATCTAATTGTATTTAATGGAATTTCCTTCAATCAGCTTCCTCCTGCCCAAGGCCAAACAGCTCGGACTCTTGCATTTCAAAATTTAGCAGGGATTTTTTTTTTTTTTGAAAGGCTACAAAACTTTATTGGAAGCCACCCAAAGGCAGAAAAGAATCCAAGAAAAACGACGTCATTAAGCATGCTATATGATAGTCACAGGGATTTTATATGGTAGTATACTGACAATTGCATACAAGCATGCTATATGACTGTATTCCGACATGTCATCAAACGATGGACACATGATATCACATAGGATGCAATGTATCCGAGCCTGTGTCGAGAACTTACGGCACATTTTTTGGGGGCATGGCTCTGAAGTGTTACATATAAAGCATACTTGATGACAAGGAATCACATACAAAAGTAAATCAAGTGCCACAAAGTACACCAAATAGCATGCGATCCAGTGGTCTGCAGTTTATAAAACATAGACCCCGGAAGAGTTCTTAAATGTAAAAGATTTTTTTTATTTGCAATTGCTGACAATTATTTCACAATTCAAGTTTACCAGCAAATCTCGCACAAGAGGTTGCTACACATTAACATCTGCCATGCATCCTCTGGGCTCTAGCAGTGTGAAGCAAAGGAAAGTGGAAGGGGAACCAGGTCTGCCAGTTGCTCTCTCATTTTAAGGAGTCCAAATAGGAAAATGGTGATAGTTCGATTCATCCACATTGCATACATGCATGGGATATCAAAACTGTATAAATTCTGGGCTTAGATATGAGTAAAGCATGAATATCCCATTGATCAGACAATCAATCTTAACTATCCGATTGTGCCAGCTTAATTTGGGCTGCTGACCATATTATTATTATTATTTATTTATTTTACTTTTTATGTTTTTGAAAGATGAACTGCGGACCATATAATTTTAACCAGCTTACTACTTGAATTGGGAATTGTACACTAACCGCGTGGTATGCTGAATCCATGTGGCTGAGAATTTGGATTAGTTGGAGTCTTTAGTGGCAGTTTTTTTAGTTGTTTAATTTGAATTTAACTTTCTGGTTCTGCTAAGAGTAGACAAGATTTCTTTTAAATAATGATGGTGAATGAACATACGAATCTAGTAAAAAAGATACAGGCTATTTGCTCCAGAAGATTTCGAAGAGCAATTTCCAGCGCATGCCCATGACAAATGGGAGATCCGGGCTCGCGGCCCACTTAAGCATGCCCTGACCCAAAAAAAAAAATCAGTCAGTCCACTCATCAGGTGGAACAGACCTGCAGAGGAAAATGGATTTTCCAGAAAAGAAAATGACCGGCAATGTATATTCGAAGTGCATATGTCACCCCCACCTGATGAGCAGAACACCTAATTCTTGGGGTCCAGGACCAAACTGAATAATGGCCCAGATTCCACAAATGTGTGCCTAATTGACACATGCTGCAAACCAACTCTATGATCCTTCTTCAGTTGTCACAAAAATCACTTCCACATTTATTGCCCAAAACTCAAACGCACTAGAGATTTGCTAACCCACAACACCCCCTGCATGCAGCTTCAAAAGCAGAACCACACCAACTTGGCCCGTTGTGGGCCATCGTGGGGCATTAGGTGGCCTGATTGTGAAGATGACCTGGTGCACAAATCAGGCCAGTCCACTCATCAGGTGGGTCACGTGTAGGTTCAATTTTGGGCACTGGCACGTTTTTTAAACCACCCATTGTTGTCTACAGGGGCAACCAATTGATGACTGGACCAACCTGATGTCTGGTCATCTTCACAGTGGGAGCTACCTTATGGACCACTCAGATGTCCCACATATGTGCCAGGTTCACGTGTTCTGCATGTACATTGTAAAAGGAGTTGTCCCACAGTAATCTCTCCACAAGCACTGCTATGCGCAGACATTAAGTACCAACTTAGCATGGGTTGGAGATACCCAACCCATGCATAAGGAGGACAGGACAGTTCAGATGACAGAGCATAAATCAGGCCGGTCTACCCATCATGTGAGCCACAGATGACACATCTGTGTAAAATTTGACCACTGGCAAAAATCTAACAATCTGTTTTTTTTTTTTTTTCCCATATATGTGTGACCCACCTAGTGCATTAACCAATGTCATTTTCAGGCCATGTCATCTGCAAGGTCGGCCTACCTGATTCACATTTAGGATTCCTTTACCCTAACAGGCAACTTAGGGATACGCAAATTGAGTGCTCTACAGAAACATAAAACAAAGAAAATGTGGACAATTACACACTTATGTCAGCTTTGCATACTTGTGCAGATTCCAAGTTCTGATCAGGTGGGACCCATTGTATAGATAGCATATGCAGAAAATTAGGAAAGCAAATAGTATAGGCCAGCTGCACATGTATGGAAACAAAGGATAGTTCAAAGATGAGTGTCAACCATCTCTTCTTCTTCTTCTTCTTCTTCTTCTTCTTTTGGAATGATGATAACTTTATTGAATAGAGGCCGAAGCCTAAAGAATTACAAAAGGAAAAAAAAAAAACAAATTACAGATCTGACCATATATCAGGGAAATGGGCAATAGCCATAGAATTTGATGTCCTCGCCCATTGGATTACTTTCAGTTTAGCCATATTGAAGACCTCAAATATTCACCCCTTCCAATTCCTGGAACAATAGTTGTTCCTTTATAGCCAAAGAACCAATATCCTAGCTGATAAGCAAAGACACCAAAGTCTCTTCCCGATTTTTCCTTTGCCTCCATAATACCAAGCCAAGAAAAATGCTCAATGGAATACGGCGAAACCCATGCTATTCCAAACAAATTAAAGAAACTCCCACCACCCTTTTGGCAAAAGAGCAATGGATAAAAAGATGGCCTACAGATTCCCAATTTTGATAACGCATTGAACACACATTCAGAATAACCATTTTTCTCTTGTGCAAGTTGTTGACTGTGAGAACCTCGTTCCTTCCCACTAACCAAGCTAGAGCTACCATCTTTGAAGGAGTACCATAACACCACATGAAAGCTATATGACTCAAACCACCCGCTAATCATACCATAGAAGGATTTAACCAAACATTTACCTGACTTCTGTTTTAACCATACTATAGAATTACTTTCTAACCTTGAGGGATGCACCTAACTCAACCAACATATCTAGCATTTTAACCAGCTCTTCATCATTCAAATTCCTTCTACAAGGAGAAGCCCAAATAATTTCCTCTCCAAGATAAGAGAAGCAACGAGCAACCAAAATATTCACCTCTACCGAAATTCCTGCCAGTCAGGGAAACCGTGCGTGCGTGTGGGCATTGCCGCCTTCATTAACATTAACCTTCCTCCCAAAGAAAGATGCATACACTTCCCTCTTGAGAGTTTTCTTTCAAATCTTTCTATGACTTATGTTTAGACAATTTTCTTATGCATAGGGGAAGACCAAGATATGAAGAAGGAAAAGAACCCACCTACATCCTAAGGGCCTGTTTGGTTGGCATCTGGCATCTGATGTGTTTGGCGGTTAGTTCCAGCCAAACAGGATTCCATCTGGAAACCTAGATTGGCTGGAATTGGGATTAGTGGAAACGGTGTAGGGGACCGTTTCTACCGAAGGGAAAAGAGGCGGAAGTGAGAGTCATGACATATCCACGCCTCCATGTATGCGTTGTACATCTATGATGTATGTGTTTTATATCAACGCAGTCCATCCGTTTTGAGAGCTCAATTAAGGGGCATTAGACAAAAAATGAGGCAGATCTAAATCTCAAGTGGATCACACCACAGGAAAACAGTATTGATTAACCATTAAAAACTTCCTAGGGTCCACTGTAATGTTTATTTGCCATCCAACCCAACCATCTGTCTTGCGGGACTACTATTGGCCAGGGGTCAAGTTCTCAGGCGGATCTGACGCCCAAGTGGGCCATGCCACAACCAACGGTTGGATTACACAGTTTTCAACAAAACAGCAAGTTCCAGATGGAAACCTGGTTTCCAATCTAATTTCTGCAATTTTGGATTCCAACACTGGAATCTGGATTCTCTAGAATCTGGATTCTGCAACCAAACAGGCCCTAAGAGCCTCACAAAACTGACTTCTTCCTTTACGAGACCCACACCAAAACTCACTTTTGCTAATATTAACCCTGAAACACCTCAAAACATGGTATTATCTTTCAAAAGATGTCCACTTTCGATTCATCACTAGAAGTATTAACATGGTATTAACCCCGCAAACTTTCTACACCTTTTTTGAGAATTAGAGCAATAAATGTAGCACCTAATTCTGACACTAGAAAACCCTTCTCATAGAATTCATTAATAAACTCTATCAAATCTAACTTAATTAACTATAAAAACTTTAATAGAACGCTATCGAATAACTGCTCGGACCGGGTGCTTTATCACTTCCAAATTCTGAAACTGTTGCCTTAATTTCCTCCTCTAAAAATACTTTGTTTTCAAACGAATCCGCTGAGACCTTTGATAATGAGCCAAAAGGAAGATTATCCAGTCTAGGTCTCTCCCATTCTTCCCTTGGCAAAAGATCCTTATAGAAATTTACAAATTTGCTATTGTTGCACACACCTTCACTTGACCTTCAACTCTTTCCCCCTCCCCCAATACACTCTTGATTTTATTTGCTCTATCTCAAACACTTGCCATAGCAAGAAGAAATTTCATGTTCTTGTCTCCTTCTTTCAGCCAGATTGCCCCAGACCGCAGTCTCCATTTAATTTCCTCATCTCCCAACCTAGCATTGTACTTAGCACTATGAATTTCCCTCCAAGCTCTTTCTTCTGTAGCTCCCCATTCCTCTACTTTGATGTCTAGAGCATGAATATCTTTCAAAATTTTCAATGTTTCCTCTTCGCGACTCCCCAAAGCCTATTTTTTCTACACATTAATATGCCCTTTTATAAGCTTTAATTTCTAAAAGAGAGAAAAACCTACAAAACTGTAAACCTCAAAAGATGACCACCACTCTTTCACCCTCTCCAAGAATCCCTCCACCTCTAACCATGAAAGCTGAAATCTAGAAGGACGAGGGACCCAATACTCTTCTTCCACCTCTGAAATGATCGGACAATGATTGCAAGCTGGCCTTGGCAAACCTTTTTAGTGAGCTAGTGGGAATTTCTCTACCCAATCCAAAGAGAGCAAAAAGAGATCCAGCTTTGACTTAATTGCCTTAACCTGTCCGTTGGGCCACGTAAATTTCACCTCTCCCATCAGTAAGTCGGCCATTTCATTTCTGACTATCCATTTTGTAAAAAATTTCATGCTACAAGTTATTCAACCCACATTTGATTTTTCATACGAAAAACTCACTGCATTAAAATCCCCTCCCATGCACCAAGGGATTTGCCACCTGTTAAAACATTCGTCCAACTCTGCCCAAAATTGTGACCTACACCTCAGACCATTCAGCTCATGTACTGCCGAGAAAATGAAACTTCTCTTGATAACACTAAGATTGAGAACAAAACATTCCAACTGTCCTCTTTAATCTTTTTTTTTTCTTGGGAAGATCTCTTAGCAGCTCATAACCTCATACCTCTGTATTTTAAAAGTGTTTGCCGTCCTCTACCAGAGTCTTCATTTCTGTTGGGATTAAAAAAAAAAAAAAACTTCTCTCACCTCTCAATTCCTATTTCCTCCAACACGATCGACCTCTCGTCCTCAAAATCAATCGAGCCCTCGACGTCTGGCTCCCACCTCTGGTATCGCCTCTCATATCTCTTGTTTCAAAGAGAACATTAGGTTGAACAAATGGTGAATGGGGTTGATGAGCAAGGCTCGAGAAATTTGGCATCTACAAATATTATCTTTGAAAAAAAGAATAATCAATGCTTCTAGGATTGAAGTGGATCAGCACCAGAGGGATTTAGAAGGGAAAAGATGATTGTAGACCATATTTGAAATTGCATTCTGGATTGCTTGATGTGTGGACTGGCCTGATATATGTGAACGATCATCTATACTATGGGACCCACCTTGTGCACAATGGCTCAGATATCTCATATATGTTTTGGGTCGGCACATGTAACCACGTCTACTGGTACACACAGTGAGGGCTGTGTCCTCTACTGCCTTACATAATTTTGGTCTTACTCTGGCTCGTTTAGAAACAAGGGAGCATAGCTGGGCGATCAGCTAACTCTCCATCTCTTTCTTCTCCTGACTCCCACATATTTGGGTGCAATGACACTTTTTATAACTTTTTGCCGCACCCATGAGACTTGCCAGCACACCTTTTCACAATTTATGCAATTCTAATTATTTAGTTATACTATTATGCAGTCATTCGTACCTTGATTACCATAATCATCATCGATAGAGATACCATCTGCTTCAGATTTCTTATTTTCTGCAGAACACCAAAGAAAAAACTTGAATAACTGAACCGGATCATAACAAGCAGAAAACCAACAAATAAGTGCAGGCAATGAGTACCATAATAAGAGAATAGGTTGTGATGTGACATGTATGATCGTATATCAACTGTGTCTTCAACTCGCTTTCTTTTTCTCCTCTTCATGACTTGCTTCTTCTGACTTGGACAAGACAGAGTCACTGACCTAGCAGCAGAACCAACTGATGCAACCTGCTCTACCTTCGACTGCTTTTCATTAGAGTATGCCAAAAGTTCTGTGTCATATTTTAATGCTTGAGAATGCAATTCTTTCACCCGCAATTCTAACCATTTGCACCGCCACATCAGAGGTCGGATGTACCTTCTCCAATGAGCAGTCAACTTCTTCTTCCTGGGAAGTAGGGGCTGCATATTATTAGAGTGCATGATATGCATAACTGCTCTACTTATCATCATCCATGGAGATTTAAGTCCAGAAGATAGGTTTCTACTACGCATATTGAGAGGTAAATATGAAAATGCAATTACAATGGTCTTAAAATATAAAGTGGTTTCCCAAAAGTTGCCAAAACATATTATGAACCATGCAGTTGGAGAAAATGTTTCATGGCATGATTGAGTGATTGGGGTTTTTTTTCCCAGCATAATTCACAACACCACATTTTCCTCATCCTTTTGTTCAGATCATTATTCTTCTTTTATTTATTGTTTCAACTTTCATCTCTCCTGGAAGAATACTACTATTTAGATTCCCAGTCCCAAGAATCCGGTTGGTCCACCAGTCAGGTGGGACACAATTAACTGTATAAATGTATGGTTGTGAAAAAAATCAGCCAAAGTTTTCTAACCCATCAACTTATTTCTAATATCACGACACACCTAATTTGGGCAGTAATATCCAGTGTGGTCCACCTGACAGATGGCTTGGATATTTCACCCGTTTACCACGCTGGCAGATGTGGTGGCATGTTCATTAGCTGATTTGCACTCACATGCAGATTTAGCAAACCTCTAGCCTACATATCCAGGGTTTAAATAACACCATCGAAATTATGAGCAAATTTTTTTTATTTTATTGCCCCTGATAGAGTGGAATGGCAGGATAAAATTCGTGTAGCCAATCCCAATAAGTTGGGATAAGGCTTAGCTGATGGTGATGGTGAAAATTTTATTGACAGAAAGGTAGATAGCCACATCAAGAGGGTTAATTCCTAATAAAACGCAATAACCACTACAGCCCATCTTGCGGAAGAGCGGGAATGGAGCAATTTGCTATCCTTGGAGTTAAGGAGAATGAAATGTTTTTACTTGCTACAAGATTCCTAATTTCGTTGAAACGAATCGATGCGGACATCAGTGGTGCACCCTTTAGAGTGTACCAGAGGAGGCGACGTCGCAGATCGAGTGTTGGAGTAGACAAGTTGATGTGGATGGATGCCGGGCCCATTGGGCCCATTTTCTGACGCGTTATGAGTACGCGAGATGCAGGATCGCGTAGGAGCATCATGACCGCTGGACCATAGAGCGGATTAACGTTTAGTCGCTTTTCTGTTTATTTCCTTGTTTCTAGGTGCTTTAGTGTCGTTATTTACTTTATGCGTTTTTATGTTATTTCTTTGGTTTTCAGGCACTTTAGTGCACTTTTTTTATTTTCGTAGCTTATATATACTGTGAGAAACCTTATTTCGAATTATTGAATGAATAGAAAATTCGTGAGTTTCTTCCTCTTTGTTTGAGAGATTAGGGTTTCAAGATTGGCCTTTGGGTGTTAAGGATTCCACCCTGGAGTTTCCGTTTTCTCTTCTCTATTTCTTCAAGGTGCGAGGAAAGGTAAGCTTCTTTTGATTCCTAATTCATACTTCATGAGAACCCATTGCTTTTCTACATCCCTCGTCCTTTTCTGAACCCCCCCCCCCCCCCCCTTTTGGGTACGATAAAAAAGAGGAATGCCTAGCCACGATAGCCGGATCCAAACTTGACTGTGGACTGGTCTATGCTAGATCTGAGATATCCTCATATCCCTAGATCCTCCCTATTTTACGATTTTACATGGTTTTATGCGAAGGGGCATGATCGGGACGGACAGATCTCATCTTCGTGTTGAGATTTGTTAGTTTCCTCTAATTGAAAGTACTTAGTTTCGTAATTTTATTATTTGAATATCTTCCAACTGAATATACATGCATCTAGGGTTAGGTCATCGCATGCCCCTGCATCACGAATCCTACTTCCAAGGCTCGATGGCCTTGTTCGAGTGCCAATCCCAAATATTCAAAGAGCATCCCTCCACAATGAACAGGCCTTGGTCATAGTTTGCAGAGATCTGAAATCTCAGATTGCCCTGGCTTTAGTTTCAAGTTGATCTACAGCAAGATTCATAAGCCCCTAATTGTCTCTAAAAATATTCCCCATTTTGGAAGGTCCCACAAGCAAAGAGGAAGACCCCACCCCCAACTCTGAAATGCCTTACCTCAAACTAGTTCCCAACTAGAATAGAAGTCCAACACCACAACTTCATGGGAGTGACTCATTGTGAGTCGGGGCCCATCCCACCATATAATTCTTGAATTGACAATGATCATTTGCATAAGATGAATCTTCCATACAAAAATACACCACAAAAAACTAAACACGATACAAAGATTACATGGGGACATGCCAATTGTAAGATACATGCGAAGCCAATATCAGTACAACTCTCACCCACATAAGCTTAGTCTTGAGCTGCTGTGTAGCATGCACCGAGGAGAATGCTGCTTGTTGATGGGATTAGAGATCATGGAATATCTTAAGAGGTCTTGTTGGAAGTATGGTGGCAAAAAGCTTGAAGGGAAGTAGCAACAAATGCAGATGTGGGAGCGGGGAAGCATCTTTTTCAAACTGTAAGCAAGAATATATAGCCAGGAAGCATGAGCTAGAGTTAGAACCACATGTTTAAAGCCGATGTGGCACATAACCAGAAGATTGAGCTCCTTCCCTGATTCTTAGAAAGAGTTCCACGTTATACAAGAAAATGTTGTAGATCTCATGGTTATTGATTTGAAAGGAGATTAGTTGAGATACTTAGAGAAGTTAGTTTCCTAAATTGGGCGTGCACATTGTTCAAAGTATCCCCAATATTACGATAATATCCTCGATATTATCCATATCCAGCTTGACGATACTGATAACACTAGTAGCGATACCAATAATATTGATAGTATCAGAAATTCCAGGCATCAACAATATATCGCTAAGTATCGCCAATGTATCAATATCACCAATATTTTTTACTGTGTAAATTTCAGGTGTAGGTTGTATCACCAATATATCGATATCGCCAATATTTTCGACTATGTAAATTCTAGGTGTCGCTTGTATCGCTAGTGTATCAGCTATATTTCGATAATATTGCCAATGTATAGATATCACAAAAAATCTGTTTTGTAAAAAAACACATGGTTGTATGATGAAATGCTTGTTTGTATGCGTGTATATGTATAGATGGATGGATGGATCAGGGATAGATTAATGGACGGATGTATATGTATTATGGGATGAATGGATGGATGGCTGTATACGTATGTTTTTTTGTAGTTCATTTAATTTTACATGTCTCAGTTATTGTATCTTACCTGCATTTGTATTATGTAAACTCATATTGGTTACTATTGAATTGATTTCTTATGACAACACATGTTTTAGGCCCCCACTAAATGGAAACTTATTATGTATGCATTCTTTTTGCAATTTTTTTTTTTTATTCCTAGATATGCAAATGTGTGTATTTTAGCATTTCCTAAAGTTTCACTGAAAAAATTCCACTATTTTCCGCATGTTTCCCTACATTTCTGAGCATCAGCGATATTATCAACGAAATCAGTATTATTTCCGTATCCGGAAATGCAAGGACTAAGATATGAGGGGGAATGGGCAAGCAGCAACAGACAATGGTCATATATTGATTTCGGCATTGCTCGTTGAGATATGAGGGGGAATTTTTCTAACCAATCTGGAGAGACTAAGATATTATCAAGTTTGGACATAATTGGCCTTGACTGCCCATTAGACCATGTGAATTTAGCTCCTCCTTCTTATGAGACCTCAATCACTCTGTTACCAGAGTCTTCAATTCCATTTTCACAGGTTTGGGGGAAAGTAGAGTTGTACACGAGCTGAACTGAGTCGAGTTTGGCGCAACTCTGTCCCAGCTTGAGTTCGGCTCAGCTTAGACCTCGAGCTTGATTGGCGAGCTCAGCTCGGTTCGGTCAGCAGCTCGAGCCAATTTTGAGTTTGAGCTTTCGAGCTGAGTTCAAATCAGCTAAGGCTGGAAAAAAAATGGCTTGGGCCCTTGGGCGATTTTTTTTTTTTTTTTTTTTTTAAGTATACGGATTAGGGTGCTCGAATTCGATCGATATATATACATATAAGATATTTAAAACTGGGTCGAGTCGAGCTGAATCGAATCGAGTTAAGTTTGAGCCGAGCTTCGAACCGAGTCAAGCCGAGGCTCAAAATTATTTCGAGCTTAAAAAAATAGCTCAGCTCAGCTCGAACCTAGCTTTCGATCCAAGCCAAATCGAGCTTACTCGAGCCGAGTCAAGCGAGTTAACCGAGCTAGCTTGGCTCGTGTTCAGCTCCAAGGGAAAGCCACATAGAACCACGGTGCAATGGCAACTCCGGAGTGTCACTTAGGGCCTATTAACGATAGTGTTGCCTTAAAGTTTGGCAAAGCAGACATAATTGAAGGTCCTACACCAGATCCAATGAAAGAGAAGTCAGCGGATCAAGGAATGAAGATGCTTCTCATTTTGTTGTTGACCACAGAGACGTCAAATTCGGGCTCTAGCAATTCTGAAGAGCAATGTAGTACCCAACAGACTCTCTGTTACACACCAACAATGATGCCGCTTCTAAAAAGTAGCTGGTCAGATCAAACTTTGAATTGAGGATGAAGGATCCTCGTCCGAGTTCTTAGCTTCGAGCTCAACAGCTAATGTGGCCCCTTGGTCCCCTTCAAATCAGTACCTTCGAGCAGTGCCAGAAAATCAAGCAAAGCATGACTAATCTTCAACGATGAGGACGTGAAAACTTCGAAGAGCACAACTCCAGCGGCCACAACAAATGAAGGAAAGCCGAATAATGTAACAAATCAAGCAAAGGCAGAGGCCAAGAGAAGATATACAGAACATGATTGTGCAAATGGAGGCCAAAGACGCAGAGGCCAATAAACAATAGGAAGAAAACCGTACCTCATTCAAGAAGAAAAAATCAGAGCAAGGAAACACAAGAGATCAGCTGGGGCAGAGATCAGAAGTGTCAATGATAGTGCTTTCATGGAACGTCGGAAGCCTTCAGAAGGAGGCTAATCGTCATGTACAGGGTATGGAAACACCACAAAGACGGCATTCTCATTTAAGAATCAAAACAGGAAAGTCCAAATGATAGAAAGATATCAGAAATTTGGGGTAAAAGAAGCTTCAGCTAGTAAGCAATCCTGACCATAGGCTCAGCAGGAGGGATTATTAAGCTTTGGGATTGCAACCAATTCAGCAACACTGATATAGTTAAGGGCAGATTCTCATCTCAGTAAAATTGAAGAACTTGGAAGACAACTCGGAATGGGTGATTTCCAATGTTTATGGTCCTACAGAGGAGACTTGAGACGGAGGTTTGGGAAGAGCTAAAGGAAGCCTATTGCAAGTGAGTGAGGCCTTGGTGTATTGGGGGAGACTTCAATGCAATTAGGTTCAGCAACGAAAGGAGTGGTTGCTCGAACAAAACAGGGTGTTTGTGTAAATTTGGTGGCTTTTAAACTCATGTCATCTTATCAATCTTCCAAGTACTGGCTGTCTTTTCACTTGGTCAAACAATCAGGTCTCTCCAATCCTATCTAGGTTGGACAGTTTTTCATCGATGGGGAATGGGAAAAGAGGCTTCCCTTTTTCCAGGAAAGAAACTCTGCTAAAGACAAGATTCAGATCATTGGCCCATCCTATTCAGGACAGAAAAATTGAAACAGGAGCAGCAACCGTTCAGATTCAAAAACAAATGGCTGGCAGTCCACAACTTTAAAGCGATGGTGGGAGAATGGTGGATAACCATCAAGTCCAAGGATGGGCCAGATTCAGATTTGTTAAGAAGCTGCATTTTATCAAAGTGAAACTGAAGGAGTGGAGTGCAGTAATCAGAAAAGCAGATGCGGCAAGAAAATAAGAGATCAAAGAGTCCATTCGCCAGCTAGACAAGAAGTAAACTGAAGTGGGTTTTTCGTCTTCTGAATAGGTGCAGAGATCTAATAATTGCAAGGACCTCAGCTAGTTTATCTTGCATGAGGAAATCGCATGGCGCCAGGGATCGAAGGAACTCTAGCTTGAAGCAGGGGACCGCAATACAGGCTTCTTTCACAGAATAGCAAACAGTAGAAAGAGGAAAAATTCCATTTCTAAGCTTACAGTCAGTGGTGTCCTCACAGATGATAACGGAAAAATCAAAGCAGCAGCAGTGATATTCTTTAAGCACCTGTACTTGGGGGGGAGCGTGCGAAGGCCCACACTGGAAGGAATCACATTCCAATCTATTATGGAAAAGGAGGCCAAGGTGCTGGGAAACGAGTTCTCTGAAGATTAAATTCATGCGGTTATTGGAGCTATGGGGGCGGAGTCCCCAGGTCCAGATGTCTTCTACATGGGGGTCTTCCATTGCTGTTGGGACATCTTGAAAAGCGACATAACAGAAGTATTCTCTCAATTTCATGCTAGATCAAAGCTGAGTAAAGGTATGGGCACATCTTTTATCTATTTAATTCCAAAAATGTGGGGCCGAACGGATAACAGACTTTATACCTATCAGTCTTCTACGTAGCACATACAAAATCGAAATCCTGGTTGAACGTCTGAAACTAGTTATGCTTAAGATCATTTCGCCATATCAAGGTGCTTTCATTTTGAACAGAAATCCTTAACGGCATCCTTGTGGCAAACTAATGCATTCATTCCATTCAAAAAGGGAAGAGGGAAGCTGTAGTATGCAAAATTGACACGGAAAAGGCCTTTGATCATGTTGATTGGGGGTTCCTCATTTACATGCTCAAAAAATGGGGATTCGGGCATAAATGGTGCAGCTGGATTAAAGAATGTATCTCCTCAATGTAGTTCTCAATTCTAATCAATAGCTCCCCAGCAGGTTTCTTCCTAAGCTCCAGAGGCCTTAGGCAAGGAGATCCAACCCACCCTCCCCTTCCTGTTTGCTATAGAGGTGGAAGGGCTCAGCCACATGCTGTCAAGGGAAGAAGATAGAGACCTCATAAAAGGCTTCTCGATCCACATTTCATTCTCCATTTTCCATCTTCTGTTCGCAATTGGTACCCTAATTATGTGCAATGCAGAGAGCAACCAATTGCAAAATCCGAAACACATCTTAAGAAGTTTTCAAGTTGTTCAAGATTAAAAGTGAATCTAAAGAAAAGCCTTCTAGCCGGGATCAATACATTGCAGGCCCTCGGTGATGGAGAATGCAAAAGAGGTCCCTCTCCATCACTTACCTGGGGTTGCTATTTTCTATTTTCTATTTTCTTTTCTTTTTATTTTTTTATTTGGGGGGGGGGGAAGCTCTAGAAAAAATCCCATGGAACTTTTTTTTTTAAGATGCTGCAATTTATTAAGGCCAAAGGCAAAAAGAAAAAGAAACTATACAGGAGAAAGGTAAAAAGGAAAAACAGCTATAGAAAGAGCGAAAGAGAAAAGAAGATACAAAGCTCCAAACCCAAGCTCAACAAGATCAATGAGCCCACTCATACAATAACTCAAACACCCTATTGACTACCCCCAACCCAAAGAATTGGGGAGATTATGAAAAACGTGATTGTTTCTCTCCAGCCAAAGAGACCAAAGTGAAGCCTGACCAAAAGCACCATCCTCCATTTCCGAGAGGGGAAGTATCCACCCAAATCGCCATGCCACAACCCACATAGGGAATCAATCGACACAAGCATAACCCAAGATACTCCCGAAAATCAAAGAATGCTTGACCAAATAATCCCTAAAGGAGCAGTGAACAAAAAGATGATCTACCAATTCCTCCGCTTCGAGGCAAAGGATAAAGGCATTAAGAAGCACCATGCCTCTTTTATGGAGGTTGTTTATCATCAAAATTCTCTCTCCCAACTAGCCAAGCAAAGGAAGCAACTTTCAGTGGAGCACCAAGGGACCAAATGAGAGAAGAGTAGTGGCTTTCACCCCCAGAGCATTAAATTAGACAGACACAGAGAGAGCGGATCAAGAACCTCCCAGACTTCTCAAACGTCCAAACCGGCGAGTCCTTTACTCCCAGCAAATTAGATAAAAGAATAAGCAAGATATCGAATTCAGAATCTAGGAGGTTCCTATGACAAGGGGCGCAGGCCCAGGCAACAAAACCATTTTCAACAGATGATCCACCGATTCCTCCGCTTCGAGGCAAAAGATAAAGGCATTAAGAAGCACTATGACTCTTTTATGGAGGTTGTCTATCATCAGAATTCTCTCTCCCAACTAGTCAAGCAAAGGCAGCAATTTTCTGTGGAGCAACAAGGGACCAGATGAGAGAAGAGCAGTGGCTTTCACCCTAGAGCCTAAATTAGACAAACACAAAGAGCGTACGGACCAAGAACCTCCTAGACTTCTCAAACTTCCAAACCAGCAAGTCCTTTACTCCTGGCAAACGAGATAAAAGAATAAGCAAGCTATCGAATTCAAAGTCTAGGAGATTCCTACGACAAGGGGGGCCTAGGCACCAAAACCATTTTCAAGAGAGAAGCAATCAACAACAACAATTTTAGCTGATGGGCAGATGGTTTCCGGGTCGGGAAAATCCAAATGGAGCAAGGTGTCCTCTCACCAAATATCCTCTCGAAACCTAACCTTATAACCATCCCCAACAGCAAACCTGACTCTGTTTAACGCCTTATAGTTAATATGACAGATCGTTTTCCAGATAAAGGAGGCACAGTAAAAGGAGTCTTTATGATACCACCCCATCGGGGTCAACCCATATTTGGCAGTGATGATACTATGCCACAAAATCGACTCCTCAGTGCCTGATCTCCAAACCCATTTATCCAAAAGAACATAATTAACAAGGTCTAGCCTCCTGATCCTAGCCCTCCTTTCCTTGAAAGGACGATAAACTTCTTTCCAATTCAGGAGGTGATATTTACCAATAAGGGCTCCACCTTGCCAGAGAAAATCCCTTCTAAGTCTATCAATGCGCTCGAGCACTGCCTTAGGGCATCTAAATAAGGACATCAAATAAAGAGGAAAATTGGATAGACAAGATTTAACAAGGGATAGCCTACCCCCTAGAGAGAGCAGCCTACTCTTTCAAGGGCTAAGCTTTCGCTCCATGCTCTCCACAACTTTATCCCAAAGATGACCTGCACAAAGGTAGAGGAAGACCAAGGTAAGAGGAAGGAAAGGCCCCTGGCACAACCGAGAATCTCTGCAAAAGAGGAAAGCTCTTCCTGAGAGGTGAACCCTGAGGATCTCATACTTGTATAAATTAATTTTTAGCCCAAAATCCAATTCAAACCAGCAAACCGAGGCTCTCAAATTGGCCACCATAGAGTCCTTAGCTTTGCAAAACAGAACAGTGACTATCCGCAACCTGCAGATAAGAATTCTAATTCAAAAAACTGGCAACAGAGAAGGTTCTAAATAAACCCACCTTAATTCTAGAGGGAAAAAATATGGGACAGAAAACAGAGGTTGGGACCCAAATGCACCCAGCATCAACGGGTTCAGAAGTGTGGAGGGAATTTGTAGCATCGATGATGCGGGGGGCATCCTACTGCGACTACAAGGATGCCACATGTCTCCACACTAGGGTGGGGTGGCCCATGTGGTGGGGTCTATGAGATACAGAATGGCCACGAGGTGGGGCCCACTGTGGGACCGTGTGATTCGAGGATCCATGCGATGCGAGGTTGCCCACGAGGAGGTCTCGCCTAGGTTTTCCTGGGAGGTCCTGCATATAGGGATAAATCGGTCCTTCCCCATCAGCTCTGGAGCTTTTGGTGTGTTGGTCGATTGTCTGCTATCAGAATGGTATCAAAGCGAGAGCCCAGTATTCGAATCTCTTCACCGGTGTGGGTGGATAATGCGGCGGCATCTTGGTATGACTCCAAGGATGCCACGTGTCTCGACACTAGGGTGAGATGGGGTCTGTGAAATGCAGAATGGCCACCAGGTGGGGTCCACTGTGGGACCGTGTGATTCATGGACCCATGCGATGCGGCGGTTGCCCACGGGGAGGTCACGCCTAGGTTTGCCTGGGAGGGCTTGCATATAAGGATAAATCGGTCATTCCCCATCAGCTCTAGAGCTTTTGGTGCGCTGGTTGGTTGTCCACTATCAATCGGGGACAATAACAAGCCTTCGAGCTCTTGCCTTCTTACGCTTTCAAGTCAATAAAGGGACAACGTGCAATTCTAGGAAGATAAATGGATTGGAGACAGCCCCTTTGCGCTTTCCTTCCCTGACCTGTGCAAGGCGACAACTTAAGAGGCATGTCATGGTAAGAAAATGGATCCAGATGTACAACAACAAAGTGACTTAAGCATTAGGTTCAAAAGGAACTTGAAGGACATTGCAGGTTTGGAAGTGTTGAGGGGATTGGTAGCATGAGTGATAATAACAGGCCTTGGAGCTCATGCCTTTTTATGCTTACAAGTCAATAAAGGGGACAACGTGTGGTTCTGGGAAGATAAATGGATTGGGAACAGCCCCTTTGTGCTTTCCTTCCCAGATCCGTACGAGGCGACAACTCAGAGGCAGGTCGTGGTAAGAGAATGTATCCAGATGTACAACAACAAAGTGACTTGGGCATCAGATTCAAAAGGAACTTGAAGGATATTGAAATTGCTCAATTTATTGAGATGTTGCAAGATTGGAGCATTTTGAAGTCCTCTCGAATGCAGAAGATGCATTAATCTGGAAAAGATCCTTCGTGGGTAAGTATTCAGCTATATCCTTCTTCGAAGAGAACAAAAAGCCCTTCAATCCTACTTCAATCTCCTTTCCAGTTAGCATCTGGAATCCAGCAATTCCCCATAAAATTGTTGCCTTCAATAAAAGAAAAAATCATATCCCAAGATCAATTGCAACGAAGAGGCTACATCTTTCATAACAGATGTGCTATGTGCAGACAAAACAAAGAATCAATGTCCCATTTATTCACGTTCTGCCCATTATCAAAGCAAATTTGGTCCAAGATTCCAGATTCATTTAGAATGGTATGGGTCCCTCATAGCAGGATCCAAGGCAAGATGACTAACGGAGGATAGGATGGCAATTCAAAGGCAGAGGTAAGCTCCTGTGGTCCATGATGACTTTTTCGGTCTGTTGGGAACTATGGACTGAAAGAAACAATCCTAACTTCGAAGGGACAGATTCATCAGTAGATAAAAATTTACAGAAAGCCGGAAGCAATCTGACCTCATGGGCAACAGGCCACTCGCTTTTCATGAATGTAGAGCACTCCAATACTCGGGATAATTGGAGGAAAAAGGCTTGACAATGGAGGTCTCGGCATCATATCTCCCGACAAAAGGCTACGGATCAGTAAAGGTACTAGATTCTTGGTGGGGGTGTATCAATTGCAGGGGATGGGGGAGCATGCTACTTAATGGCCATGGTTCAATGTTGTGGGCATTCTCAGGTCCTGTCAAAGCAGTATCCAAGATAACAACGAGATCACTAGCCCTCAGGGAGTTGAGCTGTCTATAACCATTTTCACCAAACATCTATTGTAAACGAGGTCCCTCACAGAGAAATTTGCTCTTGGGTGTCTGGGAGCAAGTAGCATCCTTGGGAGGTGGATTGTATAGTTAAAGAGATCATGCTACTAGCTGGGGGTTTGATCATTTCATTTGTCCCTTCAACTGGTTCACCTAATCCCTTATGGGTCTTGCTTATTCTGGAGCTCAATGCTCTTTTCTTTGTATGGGGATCTCCCTTCCCCACTCTTAAATTTCAATGGAATTATGTAAGTCCTTCAGAAGGGAAAAAGAAAAAAAGGATTCTGAAAATCTGCCATAACCTTTATGGTATGCGCATGTCATGGCATGCATGATGGTTCGTCCACAGCCATGTTACTAAAAGTTTCAGTGTTTTTCAAAATTAATGTCGACAAAATTCTCACAACTAGTGGTTGAGCTTCTAAATAAGAAGGGATGTGGGAGAAAAGTGTGCACCACTTTGCAAATTTCTTTTACTATAGGGGCTTAAAGTTTCTTAGTCTCAATGGCATGCAGTAGGCCATGCCACATATTACAGATTTTATACATATCCAGTCCTTTGCCTCTTTCCCCTCAAGGGGACACATCCTTTAGTAAGTCGGTTCAGCTCTTGATGGTTGTAGAAACAAGTAAGTTTAGTATAAAGATATGGAGAATAAGAAGCTATGAGATGCTAGGAGAATGATGTTCAAAGATTATATTTTTTAAGTAAGAGTAACTAAGTCAAAAGAAATACTTGGAGATTTCTAGCAAGATCAGAACTAAATGTCTTATTTATTGTGTTAGTGTACTTTTCTGTGGCATGCTAGTGCACTTATTTGTCAATTACGAAGGTCAGTGAGTCTAGTGTCGGTTGAGCTTAAAGAAGACAAAGACCGAAGACTCAAGCGGACCTACTGCATCAAGGAAGAAGAAACAGGTAAAAGAGATACCTTGGTGAGCCTTAAACCTTGAACTAAACCAAAATCCAAACCTCTAGATGACCTTGAACCTTTAGGCATACTTGTAGTCATCTTAGATTGGCCTTAGGTGTCCTAAAAGACCACCCCAAACATCGGCCAAAGAGGTTGCCCTTGCTGCTGTAAAACACAACCAAAACAGCATGCAAGACTAGGCTGCCAACCGGTCTAGACCCCTAGCTGACCGGTTGTCAGACCCAATTTGGGACAGCAAGCAATGATGTATCCTAGGCCTAATTTGACCGGTCGGACGACAGGTCGGCTGGGCAGTCAGACCGATCGTCCGACTGGTTGTGACCGACCCAATCAGGATAGCAACCAGACTGTCTGTCCAGGCCTTATCAAACCGATCGGCCAACAATATACAACCAGCCGACTACTAATTGTTTGAGACCGTTTTCTATCCGTTGGGACTTTCTTTATAAAACGGTTCGACTCGATTTTAGGGATAAAGAGAAAGATATTAGTACATAAGAAACCACATTGATTGCCCAAACCATTAGGCTCTAATCCTAAGGATTCCAAATCATCTTCATTGTGTTTAATCACAAGATGGAGCATTCAAAGCTCATGTGAAGATGTTCTTGCTCTCTCTTGATCTTTAGATGTTTTAGGCACATCAACCATAGGTAGATCTTTTGTCTAAACCTCTTTAAAGATCATATTAGGTGGAATTCATTTAGGCAACCTACTCCTACTAGTTGTAGAAAATTCACACAATCTCTTATCATCTTGGGCATCTTAAGAAGATCAAATGCAAGGCGATTGATCGGTGGAGCTGCGGCATTGGCAATGCAGTGGCAATACAATCAGAAGAGCATCGGAAAGCTGATTGAAGCACGGGAGAACAGAGATCATGCAACCCAAGAAGGAGTTGGACAAGGAGCTCATTCGACAAAGTAAGTTGTCAATTTGAGAGTCTGATTGCACTCCTTCCTCGTGGAGGATTAAGTGTGAGAGTTTGGATCTACAAACTTAAACGAGTCTCCAAGAGGAGCTTCCGGCGGGAGCGTACACTAGGTTCTAAGATTAGAACTGAAGGGTAGAGAGGATCCTTGTCAAACTCTGGGTTGGATGGAACTCGTAAACATCTTAGTTGAGAGATAAACTAGTAAAATCTCCGTCATAGGTTAGGAGGAACCTTATCAAACTCCCCGGTAGGCTAGAACTGATTAGAAACACCTAGATTGAGAAGAACTTGATTTAAACTCCCTAATGAATGCCGGTGTGCTCAAAGGGGTTGAGTACTTGAACCGGAAGTGGAGTAGACCCAAAGTCGAACCACTATACATACTTATGTTTGTGATTGATTTGAGCACGTTGTTATCTTAGCATTTTATGTTTAATTGTTTAATTATGAATGCTTGATAAGAATGTATGCTAGGCACTAGTTAGGCTCATTCACACACAAGATGTACTTTCACTAAGTAGTGTAGACTTGAGTTGATATGATCCATTCTCATATAGTCTAAATAAGTTGCATAGATTAGGTTCTTGATTGGTTAAATAATTTGATTACCTATGCATGCTTAGGCTAGGTTGTTTATATGCTTATCATATGCTAGCCTTGTGATTGGACCCGCTTAAGCTTGGAAGCTAAGTGTTCTTGCTTACTTAGTTTATAATTGCTTAATTCGGGTACAGCTTCTACAAAACACACCTAGTAAAGAAACAACCCAAGTTTCCTATTTTAAACACTAAGCTCTTTTTATCGCTTGTACTCACCTTTGCCAATCCTTCAATTTACTAATTCTGGGAAATGTTTATACTAGAATTTTTAATCAATTAAATAATACAACTTCAATGTCTATTTCATTAGCTACCGGTATATAACTATGAGCAAAATACTAAGCAAGTGTATTTTCCATTCCCAAATATCTAGGGAAATATGGATTCACATTAGAAAAATATAACAACACCCGATTTGAAAGGAAGCTGAAAATAGCATTTAGCATGGCAGCTGAAAAAATTGTTTGGGGAAATCCAATCCAGCCCATGGCTTATTGTGCTTTTCCTTCAAACAGGCACATAAGCAATTGAGCAAAATATGGCACCCAACCAAATTGCACCCACTTGCCATTTCATTCAATGGTGCATTTAGCCTCCATCCAGTATAGTAACTTCCAAACACAGCCTAAATATTTAATCAGAACATACCTTGGTCGGAAGGCTCTATCAAGTCCATCGAAAACACTTGAAGCGCCGTTCTCATGATGAAACCGCGACTCCACCTCATCATCACTCAAGTTCAATTTCAAACCATCACCAGATCCTGAAACAGTGTTGCCAAAAGAGCTCGAATACTCAGTGGCATCGGGGTCTTCCTCAGCTTTGGTCAATTTGATACTGGTATTTGCACAATCAACAATGTCAACCTCCGCATCCACCATCTCATCAACCTTGTGGTGATCTGAGATAGCTTCCATGTGGAATGAGTCATCCTCACAATTATTAGCACATCTCAAACCCGCATCATCTTTTACTTTTGAAGCATTCCCATTTTCTCTCTCCGTAAATTTTACAGGGGAACCCGGTTGTCTATCCTGGTCTAAACCCAGAGCAGGAGCCATGCTACGGATATCACCTTGTTAAAATGCAAATCATTTTCCGAACAGGTGAAACCCAACTTACTACAACAACAATGAGAACGAGATTTCTCCCAAATTCTTCTTCAATTCCCCAAAATCAGCTTATAGTCGAAATCATACAAACAACCTGAATGACAACAGATGGAAAGAAAATAATCAAAATCTCCTATTGAGGGTGAACTTTGGCTGAGTTTGGAAGTGCGCCAAAATGGTTCGTTTTGAATCCTATCATGGGTGCAGAAAAAAACAGAGCGCTGAGAACCTGCCCTTTTGGGTTTCATTTACCTGTGCCACCCCAAACACTCGGTAAGTCAGATTCAACCAAATGCTGATTTGAAGTGAACAGTTTCTGATTTTGACATTCAAAAATCTCATTATTTCAATAAGAACTTTAAAAAAATCACTAAATTCCTTCAAATTGTCATGTATACCTCGAAAAAATAAAATAAGAAAAGAAGTTCCTGAAAACCCTAAAATGAAAGAAACCATAAACCATAAACCCTAAACCCTAAGCTCGAAAAAAACCAAAAGATCGAAAAAGATAAGTAGCTTGTAACTGAAATTCCAAACTAAGATCGAGAAATGGAAAAAAGAAAACGCAATTAAGTCACAGCAAAGTACAATTAAGGAAAAAGAAACCAAATCATCGAAAACGGATTTCCATTGAAACGAGAGAGAGAGAGAGAGAGAGAGAGAGAGAGAGAGAGAGAGAGAGCTCAGCACCTTTGTACCGACTTCCAGCAAAGAAGAAAAGATGGAGCTTTTCCTTCTTTCTTTCTCCTTGGCAGCGACGAGGTAAAGAGGAGAAGCAGTAGACCAATGGCACTCCCGCATTCTTACCGAAAAGAAGAACGCCAATGGGTCTTGGTACGATTGGCAGGGGCGCGGATTAAGGGTTTCCCGGGTAACGGCTTGGTGGGTGGTACCCTTACCGTGGTCCCCACCTTGATTATATGTTGTATATCCACTCCGTCTATTCAGTTTTCCAGCACATTTTAGGACACTGTGCTAAAAATTAAGCACACACAAATCTCAGGTGGACCACACCAGACACCACAAGAAACAGTGATGATTGAATGCTCACCATTAAAAACTTCCCAAGGCCCACTATAAGCAGATCGTTAATGTTTATTTGTCATCCAATCCCTTGATAAGGTCAACCAGAACTGGATGAAGGAAAAATAAAAATATCAGTTTGATCCAAAACTTTCGTGGCCTAAAAAGTTTTTAATGGTCATTCACCACTTTTTTCAACGGTAATGGTCCACCTGAGATTTGGATCTGCTTAAGTTTCAGGATAACGTCCTTAAATGATCTGAAAAAAGGGATGGGCTGCTTGGATATAAAACAAATGCATTAAGATGGGCCTCGGTAAGGTAACACCCACTAAGCCAGTAGCGGGTAACAACTAATCCGCTCCCGTTTGGCACTTGTATTCTTAGGGCTGTCAATGTGCCGGGCCTGAGTAAGTCTTGGTCCGGATTTAGAACTGTTTCGAGCTGAGCCATTTCAAAATTCTAATTTTCAGGCCCGAGCCCAGCCCATTGACACCCCCTCATTATTTTGGATTGTCCATCGACTGCATATGGCAAATGGATCCAAATAAAAATAGTTCAGACGCTCCTATCCATTTAATCGGTGGACACGGATTGCGCACTGAGTAATAGCATTCTGACTAAACTCAATGAGGCTCACAGTGATGTATGTTTCTTATCCATGTTGTCCATCCTTTTATAAGTTCATTTCAGCCATGATTCCCAAGTGGAAGCATATGCAAAGCTCAAGTTAGCGACACCACAAGAAACTGGAGAAAACATTGTTTGGTGGGTGTGGCTCTTGGAACGGGGTATGTTATGGGTAAAGGCCGAGCCGACTCGACAAAACCCATAGAGCCTCTCCACGACCGATGATGCAGGTCTCATAAAGGACGGGCCACAACAGTCCGACTTGGGAAATACGACCCCTGCAGGGGCCCAACTTGACAGGCCTTAGGCGAGGCTGTCCAAAGGCAAACGCCGGCCCATACGGGTTGGCCTTTAGGAGGTCGGAACAAAAGCATAGCTCAGCTCAACTCCCCTGTCCTTGGCTGCAGACCCAAGAAGCAGCCGCATGCCAGAGATATGCTGACACGACACGTGGAGGCTGTCAAGCTCAGAACCTGCCCCACGCCCAATGATTACCGCAGAGCTAATGTGCCGAGCTAAGTTTGTCAGCCTGTCAGACAGCCCTACGTTTGATGATTAAAAAGGCAGGCTAGCCTGTCGAAATAAGACAGTCGGACCAACGAGTTGCCACCCCTGTGGCCCTATATACAGGACCACGCACTCCATGCAAAGGTAGTCAAGAACTTTGTCTAAAAGAGTATCCCCCGACTCACAGACATCTGACTTAAGCTTCGGAGGACTAACGGTCAATCCCTCGGCCACCTCCTAGCCTCTCTGTGTGTTGTGCAGATCTGACATTCGCAATCCAAACCGCTCATTCAAAAGGGAGACGCTGCGCGATCACCACCTAGGTGGACTTTCATCATACCTCGTCCATTGCCCAATAATCGACAACAACAGGGTACATCCAGATGTGGACGGCTCTGTTGATGCATAACTTTGCTACAAAGTGGTGTCAATTTAAGCCCCGGGCTAAGCTCTATTTAAGCCCAGCCCACATTGTTGAACATTGGCTTGATCCAGGACCTAATAGGCCAAAATCATCCAAGCTGAGCCCAGTGCGAAATTTCTATGCTAGCTGAACCTGAGTGTTTCCCATGTTAGACAGAGAGAGATGGGCCTATTTAAGGCTCACTAGAGCAATGGGCACAAGGCCGTGTAAGTTGGTCCAGAGAGGTAGGTCTAGTTGTTAGTTGTTATAAGGTGGCGTCAAAATGCAAGGAAGCATGGAGGGTTGGAGCCTGGGAAATGAGAGAGGAGTAAGTGGTCGACTGCTTGAGTGGGCCCCAACATAATGTTATGTAAAATCTATCCTAGCCACTAGTTTAGGTCCTGTGCCCAAATATCAACTCCATCTCTTATTAATGTAATACTAAAGGATTGGAAATATCGTAAAGGGCAACAATCACCCTCTAAACCATTCCCCTTTGTGTAGCCCACCAAAATCACATATGTGTTTTGGGCATTCTCGTTATCTAATACTATCTTGTTATGTTAGCTAAATTTAAGACATGAACCAAAAAATGAGGAAGATTAAAAGTTCAAGTAGACCACTTCTTTTTTTACTTCAGTAACCCACTCCCACATTTCTTTACATTCATATATAGCCCACATGATGAGCTCATCCAACAAAGACAACATCACATATTCACACTGATAATTGTGTAACATCCATTTATTCATTTATTCTGCAGCGTATGTCTAGATGTCAGTCTAAATAAGAGAGAGATTTAAAATTTAAATAATTTATGGAAAAAAGGCATGGATGGGTTCCCCAGAGCTGGTGACTTTGTCTCTCCCCTTCGAAAGTATCTTCCTTCTTTGTTATTCTCATATTTTAAGTATCACCCAAACATGCAGGATAATTAAAAGACCAATCATTCTCTGTAGTGCAAGATGCCGAGAATAATATTTTATGAGATAAGCAAAGGTTACAACTTAAAATCCATGCGATCCAGGCAGGAGACCACGACAAAGAAGTGCAGAGAATATGAGTGGAAAGGTGGAACTCCGTGGATCGTTCATCCCAAGTGAGTCCCACCGATCTGACCAACACAGCGGCTCTCACTCGCACAAACTCGAAGCATGGGCCTGTGCGCATCCATTGGCTGGGGAGCAAATGATTGTCCGTTATCACGTGGTTGTTGTTTACGTTGGCTCGACGTCGACCAAACGTCAGCCGCTCTCAACCGCACGCAGAAAAGGTGCCGACAGAAAGCGCGCACGATCAGTCCGATCTTGGTCAGCAGCCTCACTCGCCAGCCGTTGCTAGCCATTCATTCATGCGGCTTGGCGCCAGCTGCTTCCGCAGCAGATTCGACATGGAAGACACGTTACGCACTTCAGATTGGGTATTTCCCCCACCTGTCCCGAGCTTGGCACAGGCCAGGGCTCCTATTTCAACCATAAGAGTTTAATCCCCATTTTGTGGTCCACTTGAGCTTTAAATCTGCATTATTTTTGGCACATAACCAGAAATGACATGGAAAAATGAATGGGCAGTAGGGATAAAATCCATACGTCACAGTGGCCCTCAGAGCCCTAGCCTGTCCCGGGCAGGGAAGTGCCCAGTCCGCTCCCCTTGGGATTCACAGCCGTGATAGTTACTACAATAGCCTTGAGTTGTGGTTATTTTTATTAAAAGTTTGATTTCTCGTCCGGCTCATCTTTTTTACCCTTACAACAAGAAATTGTAAATTTATAGTCGTAAATACTCCTCTGACCATCATGTGCTCAGCGGGAATCCACCGTATTCTAGAGGGAATCCATAAGTGCCCTGGGAGGATCAGTTAGAGGGGCATTTTCAACTATAAATTTTTAATTTCTCATCAAAAGGCTAAAAAAGATCAAATAGACGAGAAATTAGACACTTAGTAAAAATAGCCACAACCTAGTGCTATTGCAGTAAAGCGGGTTGCGTCCTACCTCTGCCAAGATGGACTAGGTCGTAGCAGAGGCTTGTGGGGCCACTGTAATGTATGTGGTTTATCCATGCTGCTCATCCATTTTAACATATCATTTTAAGGCATGAGCTGAAAAAGAAGGCAGATCCAAGACTCAAGTGGGACACCACATAAGAAGTACCGGTGATAGTGACACCACCATTAAAAACTTCCCAGGGCCCACTGTGATGTTTATTTTCCTTCTCAGCTCGATCCAAGACTTTTGTGGCTCCACAAAGTTTTCAATGATAAGCGTCCAATTTCTACGGGTCATTTTATGAGATTATCCTAAAAATGAAATAGATCCAATTATCAAGTGGACCATAGTGGGAATTCGATAGACTTTTGTGGTCCACTTGATAATTGGATCTATTTCATTTTTAGGATAATGACATAAAATGACCCGTAGAAATTGATGGACGGCATGGATTCTTAATACACACATCAAGTTGGGCCCTACGCTAACTCATGGTAAGGGCCGCGCCGTCTTGGGTGAGGTTGAGGTCTCACCTAGTCCACTCTCGCTAGAGACGGATGGTCCTGCAAGGGAATTGTGAGGCCCATTGTGATGCATGTGTTTTATTTGATTTGTTCATACATTTTGAAAGATCATATTAGGACACCAACCCCAAAAGGAAGGAGATCGAAGGATCCAGCAGATCACACCACAAGAACCAACGAAGGATTAAATGCCTACCGCATAAAACATCATGGGGCCACAAAAGTTATAGATCAAGCTGACCCTTCATCCAAGTCTATATGAAAATAAACATCACCATGGGCCCTAGGAAGGTTTTAATGATGGGGGGTTATTGTCACCACCAGTTCTTGTAGGGTACTCCAAAGTCCCTGACACAACCGTCCATCTCTCGCTAAGTTCTCGTGGGGTTAGTACCCAATCCATGCCCCCAGCCAACATGCCAAGTGTGCAGGACGTTTAGAGCCCGTTTGTTTTCATTTACCTAAATAAATGCATGTTAAGTAGGTAATTATTACCATTTACCCTATTTGATATGAACTCGTATTTCCTCTTGGTAATTAAGAATGGTTTGAAAAGGATCCACTCACATTTGTGGGCTCCATTGTGATGTTAGTGAGATATATATGCTGTCCATCCATTTTACTGAAACATTTCAGGGAATGAGCCCAAAAATGAGATAGATCTGAAGCTCAAGTGGCCCACACTATAGGAAATCGTGGTCGTAAAGGGTTTTTAATGGTAGGAGTTCAACCCACTATTCTTTGTGGCGTGGTCCACCTGAGCTTCAGATTTGCCTCAATTTTGGTTGCATTTCCTAAAATCACCTCACAAAATGGATGAACGAAGTGGATAAGCCACTTGTATCATAGTGGGCCCCATAAAAAATTGGACTCTTCTCAATTTTAGTTCATAAAAAGTAAATGTCAATTGTCATTCTTGAAAATGTACAACAAAATACATTGTAAATAATCATTACCTATTTACAATGTATTCACTTGTGAAAAATGAAAACAAATGCATTGATGTTAAAGTTATGTGGTCCCACCCTAATGTATTTGTTTTATCTACACCAGCCAACATGCCACGTGTGCAGGACATTCATGGATGTGGGTTGGCTGGTGACTTTAACACCAGATTAGGTACTACCCCAACTTATGGAGAGCTTAGGATAGGCTGGTGCGTGTCACGTCTATATTGGTGGAGAGCAGACATGACAGACTTGTGTTAGGCTCACTGACGTGGCAAGTCTCTTCTCACAACGTGCTCTCCACCAATACAGACGTGACATGTCAAGCTTGTCCTGAGCTCTACACAAGCTTAGGTAGTACCTAACGGGAGAAACACCAGCAAGCAAGCTGGTGTCAAAGCTCTATAGTCCCACCATGATGTATTTGTTTTATCCTAGCTGTTCATCCTTTTTTACGGCTAGCATGAGACCAACAAAATTGAGCAGATACAAAGCTCAAGTGCACCATACTGAGGGAAACACCGAAGAGAATGATGTCCACCGGTGGATGCATCCTAGGGCCTACGGTGATGTTTATTTGTCATCCACCCTGTTCATAAGATCACAAAGATCTAGATTAATGGAAAACACAAATATCAGCTTGATCCGAAACTTCTTGGCCCCAAAATTCCCCGTCGGTGAATGTTCAATCCCCACTATTTTCTGTGGTGTGGTCCATGTGAGCTTTTTATCTACCTCATTTTTTGTCTCATGCCTTAAAATGAGCTGTACAAATGGATAGACCGTGTGGATAGAACAAATACATCGTGATGGGACCTGCAGAGCTTTGACACCAGCTTGCTGGCTGGTGTTTTCGTCACCAGCCAACCTGCGTCCGACATTCATACCATTCACGCAATAGGCCCGCCACGAATGTCACTAGGATAGGAAAAAAAAAAAAAAAAACCAAGTCCGTCTGCTCGCCACATAAGGCATACTTATATGTTGAGTCAGACGGTCGGTAGTCCCCCGATTTCAACCTAGGCCCGCCTGACGAGCAGACCATGCTAACTTTTGTGGAAGGCGATCTTCATGGTGGGGCCTACATGTCGTATGGCGGACCAGGAAAGACCTGGTTGGACCTGATCACTTATAGGTTAATGTAAGGGGGGGTCTAAGTTAAAAAAAATAAAGGACGACCATCTTCTCAACCAGTGTTTTGTGATCCATTAATCGACAAAACATCATAAACCTTGTTTTCAGATCAACGGTTCCGATCACTTAAAATGGCCAGAAATAAATGTCTATAGTCTCAGCGAACCTTGTAACAAAAAGTCGGGACGTATGGTTACATGGTATTTCTCAAAGGAGTGGCCCCTGGTTTCGTCGTTAGCCGTTCAGTGGTGAAGCCGCCGAGCCGTTTGAAAGACTAGGCATCGAAGCCGGGAAAACCTGGTCAGCCAGCTGGCACACGCAGAGGAGACGCAATCTAGGTAACAAGTGGGCGCTAACTTGGTTTGACACGTGTACGGTACGCCGTGATCGAGAGCGACGCACATGAGAGAGGAATGGGCGGTCCCGTAAGGCGGCCGAGAACGCGAGCAGATATCTCTAGGGAGTTGTGAAATTACCAAGTTGCCCCTACCATCTCGGTCGAAGGAATTAATTAATATGGAATCCGCTTTTGTACCTCGCGTAATGTCACCTTAGAATCAGTCAGGTCAGGACCGATCGACTCCGTCAGGTCTTTTTCGTGGGGCCAACCTCGATGCATGTGTTTTATATCCATTCCGTCCATCCGTTTTTCTAGATCATTTTATAATATGATACAAAAAGTGATGCAGATCTAAGCCTCAGGTGGACCACACCACCGGAAAGACTAGCGATTGATCGTTAAAAACTTTTTACGGTCCACAAAAGTTGTGGATTAAGCTGATATTTGTGTTTTCGATTTATCTAAGTCTGTGTGACGTTATCAAAAGGTTGTATGGCAAGTAAACATTACACCTGTATAAGTTTTTAATGGTGGACGTTCAATTATCACTGTATCCTGTGGTGTGGTTCACCTGATATTCCGATCTGCTTCTTTTTTGGGTCCGTACTCTAAAAGAGTCTAGAAAAACAGATGGACAGCGTGAATCGAGGTGAGCCCCACATAAAAGACATGAACGAATTCGGTGGGACCTTGACTGTGGGGCTGACAGTGATGTATGTTCCTTAAATCCACACCGTTCAAACTTTTTGAGATCTCATTTTAGGGAACGATACTAAAAATGAAGCTGATTCAAATGTTAGGTGGATCACACCACATGAAACAGTCATAATTGAATTCTCACCATTAAAAACTTCATGGATTCTACTGAAATGATTATTTGACATCCAACCTATTGGTAAGGTCGCAAACATCTATACGAAGAGGCCACACAAATATCATCTTGGTGGCCTATGGGATGTTTTTAATGCTCAAAAACCAATGTTTCCTGTACTATGTTCCATCTAGGATTTGGAAGTGCTTCATTTTTAGGATCATCCTCTAAAATGAGCTATCAAAATGGTTGGACGGTGTGGATTGATGGCATATACATCATTGTGAGCCCCGCAATAAGGGTCCCTTCCACCTAGGTGGATCCTGGGTCTCACCTAATCTGCTCGTACATGGAGAGGAATCAGCTGTTACCCAAGTAATAGCTTAGTGGGTGTTACCCCTACCGTGCGAGGCCTACCTTGATGTTGTTGTTGTTGTTGTTTTTTTTTGTTTTTTTTTTTTTTTTTTGTATATTTATGCCGCCCATCTTTTTTTCTGTCTAAATTTAAGATGTGATCCAAAATTATAAAAGATTTAAATCTCAGGTGGACCATACCAACAGAAAGAGTGATGAATAATCATTAAAAACATAGGCCACAAAAGTTTTAGATCAAGCTGATCTTTAAAATTTCCCTTCACCTAGGCCTTCTTTACATTATCAAGAGCTTGGATTGCAAATAAACATTACCAAAACCTTACGATGGGCTCTTTGGAATTTTTAATGGTGTTGCGCTCAATCAACACTGTTTCCAATGATATGGTTCACTTGAGATTTGGATTTGCATAATTTTTAGAACACCATCTTAGAACAATATGAAGATACAGATGAACACGTGGTGGATATACAAAATACCATCCATGTGGGCCACACGGTAGGGGTAACACCCGTTAAGTTGTTCCTGGAGTAACAACTAATTCGCTCGCGTGGGAATGAGAGCGAATTAGCTGTTACCTGGCAACACCTTAGTGGGTGTTACCCCTATCGTCTGGAGCCTACCTTGATGTATGGTTTGTATATCCATGCCGTCCATATGTTGTTACGCCCAATTTTAGGATGCGATCCAAAATTATAAGAAGATCCAAATCTCAAGTGGACCATACCAATAGGAAGAGTGATGAATAATCATTAAAAGCATTTTTGGAGCCACAAAAGTTTTAGATTAAGCTGGTATTTAAATTTTAGCTTCATCCAGACCTTCTTGACATTATGAAGAGCTTGGATTGTAAATAAACATTACCAAAACCTTACTAGTGGTATGGTCCACTTGAGATTTGGATTTGCATAATTTTCGAAAGACCATCCTAAAATAGGCTGTAGAAATGGATGGACGACGTGGATATACAAAATACTATCCATGTGGGGTCACCTGGTAAGAGTAACACCCACTAAGCTGTTCCGGGTAACACCTAATTCGCTCCCCATTAGAATCACCCTTTTTTTAGCCTCAATCAGATAAGGTCTACATGCAGTGCATGAGCATATTGTATCAACACCGATGATGTGATAGTCCTACCTAGGGGTGAATGGGCAGGGTTAGGGCCAGGCCAAGCTCTGTCCAAGCCTAGCCCGCATCTTTCAACATATGCCCAAACCCGGCCTGGACTTGTGACGAGCCACAATAACTAAGTCCAAGCCCGGTCCAAGATACAAATGCAGGGTCTAGCTCGTACCCGGCCCTAGCTCAAGCTCAAGCTCAGTCTTTAACATAGAGAGAGAAATTATCCTTTAATCCCCGCTTTTCTATATATGAAAAATTATCACCAACATTATAGAAAATAAAAGGAGTTTTAGGAGAGAAATGGATTTTTAGGAAAATTTTGTGTAAAATTTAAATTTTGAAAGGAGAAAAAATATTTTAATTTAAAATATATATATTCGGGCCAGGCCGGGTTTTCGGGCTTTTGAACAGCCTAGTCTAAGCCTGACCCATTTAAAAAAATGGGCTTATACTTTAGGCTCGAACCCGACCCGCTGGCCTGATACTCTAGTCCAAGCCTGACTGGGCCAACCCGGTCCATTGACACCCCTAGTCTTACCTTAGACACGAGATTCGCTAAATTAACCTGATTCAAATATGGTTACCCATCTTTGGGCTATTTTTGGTGGGTTTTTTTCTTCTTCTTTTTTCGTTTAATCAAAGGCCATTACCCACTATATGTGCTGACAATCAAATCAACGGTTTGGATCACCCACACAGGGCCTAGCATGCACAATTCCTTTCGGCCTACAAATGGCAACTAGAGTTGGGCACGGGTCAAGTCAACTCGAGTTAACTCGGTTGACTTGACTCATCCAAACCAGTAGACTCGACTTGAATTGATCCGACAAGAAAAGATGGACCCGAATCGAGTATTCTGGATAGGATCTGAATCCATATCGAGTTGGGTCCGGATTTTACCTTAATTAAATCGGCTCGACTCGAAATCCGATATGAAATGGATCCAATTCGATTTGAAACCTGATTCGAACCGGGTTCGGGTATAAGTTAAAAATAAAATAAAATTTACCTTTACCTTTTTACCCAACCCGACGACACTCGCTGCTGTGCTGCCCTACCCACCTCCTCCTACTCTGGCTCCGCGACTTGAAATTTTAATGATTTTTTTACCCTTTTTAAGATATTTTTTGAAAAATTTTAGATTTTTTTTTTGTCATTTTTCATATTTTTTTGAATTAATAGGCAAACTCGATTTGACTCGGTACTTGTGACTGCGTCAGACTCAGATCAAATCAGACTTGGTTGACTCAGTTTGAATCGATTGATGCCTAATTGACTCAATATTGAATCTGATCCGACTCAATTGAGGCTTATCCTTAACCAGATCGAATTGATACAGCCCAAACTCCATCGACTCGACTCGACTCGACTCGACTCGATGCCCACCTCTAATGGCAACGACCTCATTCATACTCTTGAACAATGTTGAGGTATCCTAACTTTGGGTAGGTGGGTAGGTGGGTGGGCCCAAATATAGAGGGCGTCCATCGAATGTGGAGCGATGCTTGCTTGTTTTTTGGCATTCTTGTGCCGTCAATTTGCAAGTTGTCAAAAGGCGACGGTAGTTTGATAGCCCCTGGTATTCGTTCGGCAGCTTGTGTATGTATTGCCCATCAAATCACTGGTTCCCCAGCTTCCGAGAGATAAAAAAGAGACTTATTTGATACTCTGGCATTGTAACGTGCTTGATACGCAGGCATTGAGAAGTTTCACATATTGTATACATTAATTCAAGCTACACGGACTAAGTTATGGGAACCACTATTGGATCAGTTAACACTCCCAAAACTGATTTGGTTATTTAATACTAATCTCTGATTCGTAACATTTTTGTTAAAATATAATCATTGGTTTTTAGCCGTCCAATATATGACACCAAAGAAACAAGATAATAAAATAAGCACAAATTTTAGTTAAGGGCAAATGGTTAATTTGAATTACTTACATGCCACGTACGCAATTTCCAAGTGCCTGCGCATCGGGCGCGGATTAGGTACTTCCCCCGCCTGTCCGGAGCTCGAGACAGGCTAGGGCTCTGAGGGCCACCGTGATGTATGGATTTTATCCACACCATCCATTCAGTTTTCCATGTCATTTCAGGTCATGAGCCCAGAAATGGGATAGATCCAAGCTCAATTGGACCATGAAATGGGGATTAAAGGCTGACCGTTGAAAACTTCTTGGGTGCCACAGGAAGTTTTGGATCAAGCTGATATTTATGTTTTAACTTCATCCAGGTCTCAATGATATTATGAACAGATTGGATGGGAAATAAACATCACAGTGGGCCCCATGAAGGTTTCAACGGTAAAAAAACATTAGCACCACTGCTTACTGTGCTGTGGCCCACTTAAACCTTAAATCTTCTTCATTTTTGTCACTATGTCCTAAAGTGATATGGGAAACTGAATGGACGGTGTGGATAAAATCCATGCATCACGGTGGCCCTCAGAGCCCTAGCCTGTCTCGAGCTCGGGACAGGCGGGGGAAGTACCTAATCCGCGCCCCTGCGCATCATCCATGACAGTCTGACAGAGTAAAATCATATGGACATTTTTTTTATTCCTTTTCTTTTGAAGTCGATAATATCGGTCATATATATATATATATATATAGAACATGTGCCAATCTAGAACATCCTTGTCAGATCTCAGCCTTCAATCTAGTAGGCCACAATGACTAGATCTTCTGGCTAAAAAATAAGGGTATTTTACTCCTCAGGTAAATTACAACGTACAAAATAAACAGAAGGTTAACATAATTTTGTAGCCGTTCATTTATTTCGTTCGATCTGGTCCACCAAGATGATCTAGTTTTTAGCATAGAAGATCCAAATAATGTTAGAATCTGATGAAAATATGTGATCACAAGTGTACAATGGCACTTCAGCTGCGTAGAATGGGCAGGTCTAGCTCCCGCGTGTGGTCTCAAAAAAATTAGACGACTCTCTGTATCCCATCCCATTTTCCATGCAGCGCATGATACGCGACACACGTATGATACTGGAAAGCGTGTAAGATATCTGACCGGTGCATTAGGTGGCCCCACTCCTGAAGCTGGACACATGCAAAAGGTAGGGTGGGCCATTAATTAATTAAGCAGTCTACGCAATACGTCAAATTGGAAACTTGTAAAAGCCGTCCATTCTTTCCATATAGAGTGGACGGTCAGATTTTTTCTGCACGTGTTCATCGTCACGGCAAGGGGGCCTTATAATGCATTGGGGAGATGTTCGACGCATTTTCCATATTGGCACGTGTGCTACATGTAGCGCGTGCCGCGAGCGGTGGGCCTGTGACTGGCAAAAGTGAATCGGAATCCATATCTAGAAAGCAGGCTATTTTCGAAAGAAGGAAAAAGATCCGAGGTTATTTTCGTAATTACGCAGCCAAAACGTCGGATACGCGTTGGAAGGCAGGACCCATTTCCACCATTTTTCCTTTGCCACTGCCGACTCTCCCTACCCTTAAAAAACCCTCCAAAACACGATCTTTCTCGTATTCCCGAAAAACACCTCCTCTCTCCGTCTCAATCTCCAAAACTCGATCTTTCTCATACCCCTCGTCTCTCCGTCTCAAATCGCAGAGAAGAGAAGAAAATGGCGCAGAGAGAGAAAGAGGAGACGGAATTCAAGGTCCCCGAAAACCTAACCCTCTGCATCAACAACTGCGGATTTTCCGGCAATCCGGCGACTAAGAACATGTGCCAGAAGTGCTTCCAGGCCGCCGGAATCCTGACGCCTCCGTCCTGCTCCGGGCACGAAAAGCCCAAACCAGCGTCGATCCGCTTGCAGGAGAGGGAGATACCGGCGGTGGCCATCCAGGACCGGCGTCCAGAGCCGGTGGACCAGCAGGACCCGGTTCGGCAGGTGAACCGGTGTTTGTGTTGCCGGAAGAAGGTCGGGCTGACCGGATTCCGTTGCCGGTGCGGGGATCTGTTCTGCACGGAGCATCGGTATTCAGACCGGCACGTGTGCAGCTACGATTACAAGGCTGCCGGAAGGGAGGCGATCGCTCGGGAGAATCCGGTGGTGAAAGCGGCAAAGATCATTAGGGTTTGAGGGGGCGAAAGTGGAAAAAGTGCAAAAGACTCTCTCCGTCTTTCTTGCTTTGAGAAGAAGGTGACTCGATCTCGCGAACGTCTGCAACAAGAGAGAGAGAGAGAGAGAGAGAGAAAGAGAGAGAGAGAGATCTGATTATTGGTGGAAATTCTCTCTTTATTTTTCTTTCTATGAGAGAGAGATAGAGAGAGATGTGATTATTGGTGGAAATTCTCTCTTTATTTTTCTTTCTATGAAATGGTTTTCTTCATCTGCTTTTCTTTTCCTAGGATTATTGAATTTTATTTTCATTTTATCACATTTGCGTATTTATGATACCGGATTATACACCGAAATTCGGTGCATATGACATCTTCATCGTCGAATTCCTGTGAGTCGGACGTTCATCATCGTTCGATATGGGGCATGGTTTTGGAATGGCAGTGAAATCGCGAGCGAAGGTCCAAAAGTATACACGGATCGGACGGTGGCGTGTGTACTGGTTAGCCTTTCGAAATGGTTTATACACTGAACTTCGGTGTCAAGATCAGAACCGGTGGAGTATTTGTTCTGTGTTCTCTTCCATTCAAATAATCATCATCAACCGTTGGATAGGAGGGTCCGGAAAAAGGATTTCTATTGATCGGATCCCTTGTACAGATCTCTACTCATCCCACCGGCTCGGATCATGTGCGGCCCCGCGATCATAGATGTGCCCGTGGGGTCCACTGGAGTAACGTGAACCGGCTAAGGTAAGGATTCGTTGGAGATGATTCCAATAGAACCTGAGGAACCGGAATATGGCAGAGCCGCATTGCGTCACGATGCCGATTAGGTGCGAAACTGACCGTGGCCCCCCCCTTGATGTATGTGTTGCATATCTACGCCATCCATCAGTTTTTCCAGCTCATACTAAGGCATAGTCCCGAAAATAAAGCAGATAACAAATCTCAGGTGGACCATAGAGTAGGAATTGAATTCCCACCATTAAAAAACTTACTTGGCCAACTAAAGTTTGGTATCAAGCTGCTATATGTGTGTGTCTATCTTTCATTCATGTTTGTGGGATCTTATCCATAGGTTGGATGGCAAATAAGCATTGCGGTGGACTATAGGAAGTTCCGTTTCCTGCGGATTGGTCCACCTGAGATTTGTATCTGCTTCAAAAAAAAGTACCAAAATTAGCTGCTAAAACGGATGGTTGGAAGTGGGGCCATGGTCAGGGACGCACTCATCACTGACTGATCCCGGGTCACACCTGATCGGCGTTCATTGCTTCATTACACGTAATAGCTCTATCAAGATTATCCGTCTAGTCTACGTTCATTGCTTTATTACACGTGGCAGTGTTATCTTTAAATCAGGATTGTCTATCTAGAAGGACCCACTGTGGATAAAAATGATTCGAGGCACGGATAGATCGGACGGTCGATATGGATTGATAATGCTTCTACCACGGATGGGCCCATCTCTAGCTGCAACACGTGCCCCAAATTAAATCTTACTCTGGGTGACCTGTGTTGGGATAGGGGTCATCAGCCTCGTAGTAGGAGCGAGCGCGGAGCAATCAAATGAGAAACAAATACAATACAATCTTATACGAAGCAAATTAATATACAAGAGGCAATACAAATTTAACATGAAAAAATCCCTCATAGGTAAAAAACCACGGCACAAAGCGACACCAATCCACTATGATTGAAAAAACCTTATACTAAATTCAAGCTCATAGAGAAATTCTCTTCTAGAGAAAAACCAACGTAAGCCTTTCTCTTACCCTAGAAGTCTATCTCAACCGTTGCACATCTAATATACCTAATTCACATATTACACTTCCTTACATAAGAAGAAATTCAAATTATACACATTTTATGCAAAAAACCGCGTAAAATCGTATAAAAACTGCATCACCGACTTTGCCATCCATGCATGATTAGGTGCTTGACGAATTCGAAATTTGTCCAAAGAGTTACAACAATAAATATAGCCAATTTCATATGCCCGCCTAGACCTCATCATGGCGCCTGATCATCCACCGGGCATCCTACCAACAGTGGTCAAGCCCCCTACAAGCAAAAGAATAGAACGATGATTTCAGCTTCCAGAAGCCATGCTGGGTGTTTTTGGACGCCCGGTCCAAACCCATGCACCCAACACCCCGTGTTTAAGATCGAAGGCAAAACCCCAGCAACTTGCCACCATAGACATCCTTTATGATTAGACATGAACGGCCACTTGCTGCTGTTGGAGATTGGGCTGGGCAAAATCCATCTCACAACTTTCAAACGTGCTTTCAGAGGTCGCAGCCTTACATGACCCAGTCAATCCCACCGTTGGATCACCCCAGGCGTCTCACTGGATGAACCTCTTTTGAGGGAAGCTGTCTCATCATGTATCTCCTGTCCTCCAATTATATCTACAGCCTTCGCTAAGGCTCAGCCTTTACTTCATCGAGCCACACCACATTCTTTTTCGGTCGGGTATAGATAGAGAACATCGAGCCCTTTTTTAACCTTCCATGTCACAAAAGTATGGATCTTTCTATTTCGACGGCCATTATTCCAAGGAGCAAACAGCAAGTCCAGGCTCACTTACTCTTTCTTGCTTGGAACAAGGCGCCTTACGTAATAGGGGCTCATAGCGACGTTGAGCGTTAGCGAGACTAAGGTAGCCAAAGCTGACAACGCAACGCGTTAGCGAAGCGTCGGTTCTCTCAGCCATGAGGCTTAGACAATATGAAGGTATGTACGAAGTCACATTAAATTATTGATGTCAGATTCAATGAGTTCAGTGGTCGCAGCCTTACGTGACCCAGTCAATCCCACCGTTGGATCACCCCAGGCGTCTCATTGGATGAACCTCCTTTGAGGGATAGTACATCAGAGTGGGTCCTTTAGGTCAAACAAGGGCCCAATACTATCGACTTATGGCGGGTCAAATCAGGATCATTGGGCCCATTTATACCATCCACTGATGGAGGGTCAAGTCAGGATAATTGGGCCCATTAAAACCACCGACTGATGCCGGGTCAACCAGATTTCTTTCTGGAGGGACGGATTTTTCAAGGGGTAATATGATGCTCGGCACTCAGAAGTTGTATACCTGGCATGCATAGCCATAAATTAAAACCGATTACATTATAAAATTCATGTGGCTGAGTCAGATTGGTTGGAAAATTTTAAACTTTATTTCGGGAAAGTTTTCACTTTTAACCGTCCATTAAATGCCCACCAATCCAATGGTCAGATATATCAAATAAGCTTAAATTTTTGTTCATGATATATCTAAACTGGGTTTTATGCTTTTGAAAGTACCCAATTTTCAGCTAACTTCTAAGTGCCTGCGTATCATCCGTCGCTCCATGTAGAGTATCAAAGTTCCTCTCATTTTTAAAGCTGCATGTCACGCATCAACCAATCAACGTACCTTTTACGCAGGGGAGTTATTTGTTGCTCTGCCAACGTATGACAATCGACACACAAGCACTCAAAAAGTGTAGACGTATCATGCCTTCATTCAAATTAAATAGACTAAATTATGAAACTCATCATCTAAGCTGCGGGCCCTAATCAGATGGTTTGAACAATTCTAACCTCTGATTCGTGGACAGATGTCTGTGAAGTAGGGCAATTGGGCATTTTAATTTTTAACCGTCCAATAAATGCTTACAAATCATATAGTCTGAAAATAAAGAAAAACTATAAAATTTTCTTTTTCATAGTACATCAGAACTACATCCCAAAATTTGAATAATTCAATCCTAGTTATTTATGTTAAAAGTATGTAATTCTGCAGTATTTTCTAAGTGCCAGCATATCATACACCATTACTCCGCCAGAGTGCCAAAGTTTTTCTCTTTTCGCAATTACACGCAAAGGCCCCAGCCAGCCTTGTCGAGTACAGGCCGTCTTTGTCGCCCTATGGTACCCCTTAGGTAACCGAAAGGCTATAAGAAGCTTTCTACGCACGCACGCGAATTAAAGAGGGATTATATAAATACACGGCCGGTATCTCTGCATGGTATACGCGCGTTCTTCGTTCTAGCAATTTGAGACATATTTCAGTGATCCAGGCCATTGATCTGTTGATTCCTACTGTAGATGGACGATGTATTAAAATCATAGAAGATCCTGACCATCATTTAAGATGATTTCATTTCAACAATCACCTCATTCTATTTCTCTTCTTAACCGTCTATCTGTAGGAAACAAATTGTTTATGAACGCACTATCTAAGATTCTTCCGTAGTGGTCTCAATAAGATGATACTCAGAAGTAGGTCAACGGTTTGGATTACAGAATCATGAGCCACTTGTCAGAACTGAAAATCCGACCATACTCTCACAAAAAGTTCCAAATAAGCACATGAGAGAGATCCAAGGCTCAAGTGGACAGCACCATGGAAGCAGCGGTAATAATGACACTCACCTTTAAAACTTTTTGGGGCCGATGTTTATTTTTCATCCAACCTGTTGATAACTATCAACTTGATACACAACTTCTGAAGCTTGGATCTATCTCATTATTTTTTTTTTTTTTTTTGTTCTAATCCAAAATAATATGGCAAAATGGACGAAAAGAGTTAATAAAACCAATACACAGCGGTGGCCCCACATATCCCCGCCTGGACGGAGGGGCAGGACGCAGGTTCCTAAAAAGGATGATTAATTAAAATAATCCCTTGAGGAAGCATTTTAATTTGAGCCCTACTGGCATATGTGACTTTTGGAATGATGAAAATGCCCCTCCACATGCCGTATGTTGGGACGACGTTGGTATGTCATGAGAGTCGAGAGGACCTTTTGAAAATGGGGGTGTAGGCCTTACTAAATTAACAATTGGGGCCACCCCTTGGTTGATTTAATCCGTTCACTGTAATGGGATAGCCATAAACTCACAGTAGAGTCATTTCAAAATAAAAATAAAAATTTAGAGTTGCCTGTGGCCACAATTGTAAGAGTGATGTGCATTAATTTTAGATTATTTCATTTAGTGTGGTTTATCTGTGATGAGTTTTGCTCTCAAACTTGGGCATATAGTATGAAATTAAAACACATTTCATTTGGACGGCTTGGATATGCTATAAGACTATCCAATGGGCCTCACATAAGATGTGAGATTAGTTAAAAGGGGCCTTTGATGTAAGAAGGCCATTTGGCCTTTCTCTTCTTTTCTTCTTCATTTTTTTCATAGGAGTAGATCACACGAAGAGTTGAAGACTCTTCGACGATTAGTAGTTATACGGACGAACACTATAATCTCCGGTGATAATGAAAAACTTTGGCCAACTTTACTCCGGGCGTGAAAAAAGAGGGTTTTTTAAGTTCTTCGGCCACAATTTCCAATGTAGAAGCTATGGCGGCTAAAGGTGGGTTCTTTTGTATGTTGTATTTGTTTTTGTTAGCCGGCATCATTGGTAGGAGTTTGTGAAAGGGAGGAGGGTGTGGTGGTTCCATTTGTAATAATTTTTTTGTTGGGCATGGATGGTGAGAGTTTGTAAAAGTAAGAGGGCGTGAAAGAATGTTGTAATGGAAGAATATTACAATAGTTAAATTTTGTAATGGGGTAATGTGATAAATGTTGGAGTGGATGATTGTTATTATAGATGAATGTTGTACTGTGGATAAAAAAAAATTGGCCCTACTTTTGGGCAATCACATAGTGTTTAAACGAAATGTTTCTAAAGTCATTTGAAAGTTTATCAAATTATTTTTCTGACAAATACAAGATCACCCAAATTAGACATGTAACGTGGGAGTTATGAATGATTTCATTAGATTGATGATCTATAGTTCTTAATGAACTTTGTGTTGGGATTGGACGCCTCTACCCTTTACGCACGAAGACCACCGACCGGTCGGTCACATTGGATTAAGACAACAGGTTTGCTGGAACCTTTTTGGGCCAGTCGGTCGACCGGTTGGCAGTTTCCTTTTTGGACTGGGTCTCTTGCGCGGTTTCTTGCGTAAGGAGTTTCTAATTTCGGTTTTCCCTTATTTAAGGGGATATAATCCGAGATTAGGGTTGCCGCCAATGGGCAAAGGGATTGAGAGTGTTCTAGAGCAAGAGAAAGAGCTAGGAGGAAGCTTGGAGTTCTTTGGGTTGAGGGAAATGACTGTGTTTGTTCTTCTCATGTGAGAATTAGTTTTGGGTAGCTTGAAATTTCTCTTGTGGGCTGTGATTCGGGTTATGTTTCTTCTATCTCTTGTAACTTTTGATATCATAGTGAATTGGTGTCGCTTTGTGCCGTGATTTTTTACCCGTGATGGGTTTTTCCACGTAAAAATCAGATTGCCTTCTTATGTGTGATGATTTGCTTGTTGATTGCCATTGTGGTGTGTTCCTCGCCTGCTTCGTTTGCTTCCGCTACGTGGCTCATAACCCGAATACTTTGGGCCTACTTTTGGGCAATTAAATAGTATCCAAATAAGATGATTATAAAGCCATTTGAAATTTCATCAAATTATTTTTCCAATGAGTACAAGATCACTTAAATCAGACATATAACGGGAGAGTTATGGTCTTTTCGAGTATTGACGAACCACAGTACATATCGACAAACCAAGTGCATATCAGCGCACCACACGAAAATGGCCATAACTCCCTCGTTATATGTTCGATTTGGGTGATCTTGTACTTGAAAAGATATTGGAATCATCTCATTTAGACACATTTGATTATCCAAAAGTGAAACCCAAAGTTCATAAGGATTGTAGATAGTTGATCCAACGAAAACGGTCATAACTCCCTCGTTACATGTTTGATTTGAGTGATCTTATACTCGTTGGAAAGATAATTTGATGAACTTTCAAATGACTTTGGAAATATTTCATTTAAACATCATTTGATTACTTGAAAGTGAGCCCAAATTTTGGTGATCCACAATACAACATTCTTCTATTATAAAAATTCATCCATAACAACAATCATCTATAACAACAATCATCCATTACAACATTCTTCCATTATAAAAATTCATCAATAACAATAATCATCCATTACAACATTCTTTCATTACAAAAATTCATCAATTACAACATTCTTTCACACCATCCTCCTTTTCACAATCTCTCACCATTCATATCTAACAAAAATAGAAAAAAAAAACTATAAAGTAAACCATCACACCCTTCTCCCTTTTACAAACTCCCATCATTTAAACCCACCAACAAAAACAAACATAACACTCAAAAGAACCCACCTTCAGCCACTATAGCTTCTACGTCGGAAATTGTGGTTAGAGAACTTAAAAAAGCTCTCTTTTTCACGCTTGGAGTGAGGTTGGCTAGTGTTTTTTGTCGTTGCCAGAGAGTGTAGTGTCCGTTCGTACAACTACCAACCGTCGAAGAGACTTCGGCTCTTCGTGTGATCCACTCCTGTGAAAAAAAAGAGGCTAAATGTCCTTCTTGCATTAAGGGCTCCCTTTGAACCCATCTCACATCTTATGTGGGGTCCACCGAATAGTCTCGTAGCATACCCAAGCCGTCCAAATGAAAGGGGATTTAATTTCATGCCGTCTGCCCAAGTTTGGGGGAAAAAACTTATCATGAATGGACCACACTGGAGGAAATAGTCCAAAATTAATGCACAATGCTCATGTAGTTGTGGGTCACAGATAACTCTATTTTATTTTTTGAAACGACCCTATTGTATGTTCATGGCTATCTGATTACAGTGAACAGATTATATGAGCCGAGGGGTGGCCCCAATCATTAATTTAGTGGGGCCCATACTACATTCTCAAAAGGCCCTCTCAACTCTGCAACAAGTTAACGCTGTATGAGGATACAATTGGCAGAGGGGCATTTTTGTCCTTCGAAAAATCTAACAGTGCCCACAGGGCTAAAATTAAAATGCCTCCAAGAAGTGGCGTCAATGCCTTAATTACATCACACTTAGAAGCTATTTAATTAATCACCTCCTAGAAAGGGTTTCATGCCACGCAGATTCAATGAGGCCATTATCGTGGGACCCATTTTGATGCATGTGTTGTATATCCACACCATCCATTTGTTTTTCCATATCTCATTTTAGGTCATGATCCAAAACTGAAGCAAATCCAAATCTCATGTGGACTGCACCATAGGAAACAATGGTATTGAAAGCCCACCATTAAAAACTTCCTAGGGCTCACCGTAATATTTATTTGCCATCCAACCTGTTGATAAGGTCACACAGGCCTGGATGAAGGGAAAACACATATATCATCTTGTTCTAAATCTTTTCTAATGGTTGGCATTCAATTACCACTCTTTCCTTTGATGTGGTCCACTTGAGATTTGGATCAGCATAATTTTGGATCTATATCTTAATATGAACCGGAAAAATGGATGGATGGCATGGATATACAACATATACATTAAGATGGCCCCCATGGTCATGGCCACGCCACCATCCAAAAAACTTCAAATACATTTGATGGGTGGCCCACATGATGGTTGGATCTACCTGATTTTTGGAGTGCCACACTCTCTATAGAGTGCAATGCTGATTCCAGCAGCACTAAGCTCTCTAGGGGCCACCGCACTGTACGTGTTATTTCTACATCATCCATCCATTTTACTAGCTCTCATGCACTAAAATGAGGCAGATCCAAAGCTCAAGTGGACCACACCACAAGAAACAGTTAGGATAATGATGCCACCATTGAAACCATTCTAGGGCTCATCGTGACGTTCATTTGCCATCCAACCTGTTTACAAGGTCACTCCCATCAGGATGAAGGGAAAACACCCCAAGAAGTTTTTAACAGTAGGCGTTCAGTCCTGCTGTTTCCTGTGCTTGTAGTCTACCTAGAGCTTTGTATTTGGTTGGGCTGATGCCCTAAAATTGAGGCAGCCAAGCTAAACGGACACATACATCAATGTGGCCCCATTCAGCTTAGTGCTGTAGAAATCCCCTTCAGTGCCCGGCTGCTCGCAATCCACTCTTTTTTTTATGGGGATGTCAGTTTGTAATAGGTGAGGCCCACAGTTCAGTGATCTAAAGCATTGGTGCCTACCACAAATGGACCATGCTTCTCAATGGCACAATCCTAACTTTTCAATTTATGGCCCGATAATTAATGAATAAGAGTAAAAAGCCTGCAACTGTCGAGGTTCAACTCAAAAGAGGCCTAACATTGATGGTCTATCTGAACTGGGATTACATTGGCTTAACCATCTGGATCACTAGCCATGGGCCCTTAAGTTACTTCAAATTGGATTATTTGTTCTTCATTGGAGGTGTTTCAGAAATGCGCATGCGATCAATTCCTATATGCTTTGGTGCAAGTAAAAGGAATTTGGTGTAAACAAGTAATAATTATTTACCTTGATATTTCATGCCAGTATGATGTTGACAAGTACAACGTTTCTAGAATCTCGTGTGGCAAAAATCTATAGGCCCACCATGATGTATGTGTTTTATTCATGCCTTTCATTCATTTTTCGGGTTCATTTTCAATCATGAGCCCAAAAATGGGGTAGATCCAATGCTCAAGTGGACCACACCACATGAAGTAGTGAGAATAATGACACCCACTGTTTTATGTGGCGTGGTCCACTTGAGCTTTATTCTCACTAATTCATATGGTGTGGTCCACTTGAGCATTGTATCTATCCCCTTTTTGGGCTCATGCCCTAAAATGATATGAAAAAAATGAATAGATGGCCTGGATGTAACACATACATCATGGTGGGGGCCATAGAGTTTTTTCTTGGAAAGTGTCCCTACGTATTCTCTTTCTCAAGTTTGTTTGTTTGTTTGTTTTTTATTTATTTATTATTATTATTACTCTCCAGTACAACACTCCACTGTTAGTCACCCCCTTAGGAATCAATACCAATACTTCAGTGTTGAAAGGAGGTAATCTTCACTCAGTCTACCACTTGAGCTATGGATCCGGGTGTGTCTCTTTCTCAAACTAACTATAATATGCATTAGAAATCTAGATAGTTGAAAATCATGATTATTTTCAACTTTTACCAAAAAAAATTATCGTCTCTAAAAGGATGAATTTGGTTGCACAAAATGTAATGAAATTTCATTATATTTCATGATTAATCAATCAAACTATCAAGGATGATAAAATTTCTTGATTTATTGTATGAACAAACAAACATTAATATATAATTGCAAATTACAAATAACTATACAGTCTAAACGTCTTCCAAATAAACCATTCCCTTGCGTTAAGGATCACATTCTCCTCTAATACCCAGCTTGCAATGGAGTCATAATCCTCTCAAGACTGGTTTATGTGAAGAAATGTGTACGTGTCATGGCTCCAAAAGCCAGCCAATCTAATAATAAAATCAACCCATATAATAAATAGACCAGTCCACATTCAAGGTACATTTGTGTCAATTTCATGACCATATCAAACTTCTCCCTTACTCTGCATATTTTAAAAGCCCAAAAGCTTGACCTGGCTCCACATTCATTTGAGTCTGGCTCTGCTCTACTTATGATTTAGTAATTAAAAATGAAATATATTAGGAGCAGTAAAGGATATTTAAAATGGAGGTTTCATATAGGATTGAGATTTGAAGGTCCTTTTCCCCCTCAGGACACTCTAGAAACAAAAAGGAATGCTAACTCATAAGTTACTGCATAATGTTTTACGTGGGTCCCTCCTCATCATACACACATTGACAAGCATTTCTGGTTAATGGGGCCCTTTATCAGTGTATGATCACATATAAATGGGCCACAGGCCAACAATTGCAGTGATTGGACAAATCCAGCCATTAAGTTGTTATTGTTGTTACTCCTCGGATGTCGACTGCTCTAACTGTTCTTATTGCAGGCCACGGATCATGTGGTTGCAGAAGTCTGGTCTTGTTGATTTTTGGGATTGCGATCCAACCGCTGGCCTGACTAAAACAACAGTCCTGGTTAGTGCACCTGTTTGCCACATGAATGGTACAGATGCAAGTGTGGGAAACCTCCATGCTGTGGAATGCATGCTCACATTCCTTGGGACAAAGTGGCATCTTGGATAACATGGGCTGATGGCAAGGGTGCAAATGGGTCAGGTCGATCCGATGGGTCACTGTACCTGACTCAACATTAAATAGGTGTGTGACCCACGGAGCAGGTTTGGGTCCAAAAGTTCAACCCACTTATTAAATGGGCAGGGTTTGCAACCTCCAATCCATACCAAATTTCTAAATGGGTCGAATTTGGGACATTCTAAAATGGATCTGACCTGTGCGTGGACCGACAGTTAATACTACATAACTAGGAAATAAGAAAAATATTAAACGGTCCATAATTGTATATTTAACTTAGGAAGGTGGGAATTGGAAAATTATAATTATAATCAGCGGACTGGAGATGTATGTGGTTATCTCTCATTTATCAACCAAATGCAAAAAAGAAAAAGTAAAAAAAAGAAAAAAGAAAAAGAAAAACAGTCTCCAGGAGTTCTGTTGGTGGGTTTAGTTGCTTGCAAATTAAGCTTATGCACAGCTGTATGAGCTCTGTGCCACCTGTTATGGGGGTTTTCCTAGCTGGGCCGAGCTTAGCCAGGTTGGGGGAAAAGCTCATAAGCCTACAGGCTGAAGTACTCTATACAGGCTCATGTATCGATGTCGGGTGCAAGACGTCCTAGCATGACGGGAAGATGAGCCTTTAGCTCAGACCTCGGTCACATATAAGTACCAAGTCTACACTCTAGAACATTTCACAAGTCATAGAGCTCGGCTAGAGAGCTCTATTGCTAGGACGAGCATATAGCTCAGCCTCAACCAATACCACCGCAAGCCGAATTGGGCAATGATCGAGCGTGATGCCATGTGGCCTACTTTCACACTCTGATGACTTATAAATAGAGGCACTTACCCCTAACCTAAGGTACACACAAATCTGCCTTGCAATTAGCCTTGCTATCTCCTTCAAATTCGTCTGACTCAGGCATCGAAGGGCTAACGGCTGGACTCCCAACTCCCCTAGCTTTCCTTATGTTTGACATGACCTCCCTTCTAGATCCAGACAATCATTCTGCAGGAGATCAGTGGATCCATCCATCTAAGGTGGACGTTAAGCCACCTCATCAGTTGTTTAATTTCCAGCGACAACACCACCCATCATGTGAGGGTCATTGTGAGAATGTTTCATCTTGGTCCAAACCTCACCGGGCCAGGCCTAGAGCCCACTCAAGAATCTCATGGGTCAGGTCTGGATCCCCTTATATGTAGACCAGATCCATTAAATAAATGGGTCGGCTTATTTAACTTGAACTCAATCCAATATTTAATGGGTTGGGTGTAGGGTCAGAATTCAGACCCAATTATTAGATAGGTCAGATCTTGGACTACACGATCTTACCCAATCCATTTACACCATATAGCTGACGTGAAGCATGTGGGCGGGCCAACCAAATCTTTCAGATTGGAAAAAATTCTTAACTCTTGGACCATGGTTCAAGGGCTCGACTCAACTTGATGTCTAGCTGGGTCGGGTCAACTTGAAGACTTTACTGAGTCTTTAATCAACTCGACTTCATATTTTCATAATTGATTTTTATTATTTAATGCATTTAAAAATGGTTAGAAACAGATAAAAAAAAATTAAAGTACCCTTGAATAACACACACTACAAACTACGTATTGTAGTGTTGTGGTGGCACCTCTCTCATTTGAAGATGAGGTTACCTTTTAGAAAATCGTGTGGAGACTCAACTGAGTCACACCAGTCAGTGAGTTTCCATGAGAAACTTGGCTCGAAATCCGCCGCGTTGACTGACTCGGCCAAGTTTCAAGTCGAGTCAGAACTATGCCTTGGATCAATTCACAGATATTGGCCACTTGAAAAGTATGCAATGGCCCAGAAAAAAAAGGGTTAAAGATCCGATTTCAGTGGGCCTTTGTTAAAACTTGGGCTCAAGCATGGCCCGTCTATTCAACACACTTAAAAGTTCGATCTTTTGACTAAAACAATCGACACTTGGACTGCAAAATCACTTTTAAAACCATAATGGTAGATAATGGGCCAAAGCCCAAATTGCTTGGGAAGGCCGTTCTTTCACAGCACGCATCTTCACTCTACTAGTCAAGGATAGGGCTGGCTTAGGCTGGGTTCACTAATCCTGAGTCCTGATCAATCCACTGCAATGGACATAAATTGGGCCTTGAATCAAAGCCCAAGTCTAGTATAAACAGAATTCAACATGGGTTTGGGCCAGGCCCGAAAGAAAAAATTGTCAAACCTAAAATTCACACAGCTCATTCATCCATTGGGCCATGGGCTTAGGGCCCCATTTTGGGAGATATCTAAAACCAGGTTCATCTCATTTTATTTAATTGCAACGACTTACAGATTACGTTTCTTTTTAACAAGGATTAAAAGAGGTCTCAAGTTCACAAAAATGCTCTCATGCGAACAAGTTCTCATGGAAACTTCATGAGGACTTTTGACTGTAATGTGTAATGTGGGCACAAAATTTGGACGGTCTGCAAGATAAGTCACCTCATAAAACCCCCATGCTAACTTTGTGGCTTGATCCAAAAATCTAGTGGGCCATAGTAAAATGAAACCCCCATGCGTTTGATTTGACTCTCACTTTGTTATGGCCTATTAGATTTTTGGATCAAGTTAGCCTTGGGAATTTCATGAGTTGACTCATTTAGTGGACTGTTCAAATTTTGTGTTTACATCAGTCTCCAAAGTTCTCACAAAGCTCCCATGAGAACCGGTTGTGAGAGCATTTCTCTTTGGTCCAGCCTTTTGGACCACACTTTATAGCCCACTGGGCAGCTAAATTCAACTCTGTTATGCGTGTGCCACATCCAACCCTTCTAAGTAGGTTGGGCTCACCAAGAGGAACACCTTGGTGTAAAAATCAGTGCCATCCACTCATCAGGTGGGCCATACCATAAAAAACAAATTTTAGCAATTGATAAATAACAAAATACAAGTGTTGACAACTCCATAAGTGGATGTGGTTGAATTTTGCCAAGGATGATCCTCACGTTGTGGAGAACCTAATTCACAGGTTGGATTTGCGCACACATAAAAGGTTGGAAGTTATTTGCTAGGAGGATAGTAACTTGTTGTCCAACAGGTTGGACTTGAGAAATAATCTTGATAACCAACAATCATCATCTCTAATATATGATTATGACTAACTAAAATGACATTAAGTCATTTTAGTAGGCCACAATTTCGGTGACTAACTAAAATGACATGAAGTCATTTTAGGTGTCTACCAAACAGGCCCTTAAGACAGCCTAACATGCCTCATGTTAAGCTCAAACCAGGCCATGTTGGCCCAAACCAAATGGGTCTTTGGCCACACCTTCCAAATGGACATGGTACAAAGCATGGTGCAACTGCCGCCACAACAATTTGTGAAATTCCCTAGTTCTAAAACTCACTGACTCAACTTGAAAGTAGGCCGAGTCAAATTGACTTGGGGATATTTTGAGCCGAGTCACTGCCAAACTCGGTCCTGATAGTGACTCAGCCCCTACTCAATAAGAATCCCAGGGTCAACCTGAGAACTCAGGTTGACTCAAAAGTGATGGAGATTTGAACCCCTCACCCCTACTGAAATATGAACATTTTATAGTACTAATGCTATACACCAGGGACAACCAAATATTGGACATTTTATAGTACTAATACTATGCACTAGGGACAACTAAATATTGGACATTTATAGTACTACTGCCATGCACTAGGGACAATCAAACATGGACAGTTTATAGTACTTTTAAGTGTATCTATTTTAAAATTTTACCGCGGAATTTTGGGTGTAAAATTTGATTTTTTTTTTTACCTTCTTTAAAAAAGTGGTGCATCGAAAATTGTGGGGCACACGAGGTACATGTCGGACTTCCAATCTGTCCAACCGATGCACGAGACAATGATTACCGGACAGACTACAATTTAGAGAATCTAATGATAAGATAGGCCAGACCATAAAAGTAACATATACTGTTAAAAAAGCATCTACCTAGAATTTCATGACAACGGGCATTCTTTGGTAAAATGCAAATTTCTTAACAGTCCTCCATAAAAATTTCTAAAGTTTTTTGCTTTCTTGATATTTGTAGTTGGTAAATTAAACTAGTAGATAAGGGGTTTTATTGCAAAATTCTTCAATAATTTTGAGTTTACCAAATAATGCTTGGACTAAGGAAAGACCTCTTTGAGGGTGAAAATGACTAAAATGCCCTCTTTATTTTTCTCTTTAAAATGTAGTAGAGTTGAAAATTGTGGGGCCAGATGGGTTTGTGCATGCCATCAACCATCCAACAAATGCAACTTGCCATTATTGGTCAGACCCTGCTTTCTTTTCCTCTAAATAGTGGCTATATCAACAAATGTATGAGGCTCATGCGGTACATATATGATATTCAACTTGCCCGAATGTGCTCTTGTAGGCCTAAAAATGAGGTAGATCTAAAGCTTAAGTAGTCCCCCAACATTGTAAGAAGTGTGCATGGGTAGACCTGGGGAGATTTTAAGCTGAGTCACTGCCTAACTCACTCTTGATGGTGACTAGGCCCCTTACTCAATAAGAATCCCAGGGTCAACTTGAGAACTCAGTTGACTCGAGATTTGAACCCCACACTTCTACTGAAATAGGGACATTTTCTGGTACTAATGCCATGCACTACAGACAATTAAATATTGGACATTTTATAGTACCTTCAAAGGTAAAATTTAGGGAAATTTATGGCAAAGTTTGTTGCAATTTGGAAATATTTTGCTGTAAAATTCGGATTTTACCTTCTTTAAAAAGTGGTGCATGGGGAATTGTGGGGTCCACGAGGTATCTGTCTGATTTCCAACCCAGACAACCATTACTAGACAGACAAAAATTTGGAGAATCCAATTATAAGATGGGGCGAGATCATATATAGTGACATACACCACTAAAAAACATCCGACTTCATTTGTAGTACATCTGGTGATTCAATCAGCAGCCAGATTTTTAGTTGGTGTGAACCACGTAATGGGTTCGAATGCCAAATAGATTGGATGCTATCTACATGCCATGTGAACCGCAAAATTCTTGCCGTCATCGTCTGTATAGTTAAAAAACTTGAACAAGGGCATTTTGGTACTTATTCTTCCGGAAAGCATTTCCATAAAATCTTGTTTCATACAAGAATTCTTTGGTAAAATGAAGAATTATTAGAATTTTGTCATAAATTTCCTAATATATAAAATAAGGATTTTTATCGTAAAATTTTTCAGTAATTTTGATTCTACCAAATAATGCCTTGACTGAGGAAAGACATCTTTTAAGGGTGAAAATGATCAAAATGCCCTTTTATTTTTCTCTTTAAAACGTGGTAAAGGTAGAAATTGTGGGACTCACATGGGCATGCATATGCCCTCAAACATCAAACAAATGCAACTCACCGTTACAATGAGATGAGCAAAAAAATTAGATGATCCAATTGCAAGGTGGACCACACCATGATAAACAATGTACACCAACCAAAAGATGTCCAAATTCGTGTGTAGTCCATTTAATGATATGATGAGGTAATTTTTTTGTTCTTTTCATCATTATGGTCGGTATATGTATTGTCCTATACAGTGTTCGAAGTTTCGGTATCGCTACAAGTTTCGCTAGTCAGGGATACGGAAACAATATCGATATCGCCGATAATATCGTTGATAACCAGAAATGCGGGGAAAATGGGAAAAAACAGTGGAATTTTTCAATGAAACCTCAGGAGTTGATAAAATACACATAGTTACATATTTAGAAATAAAAAATTTGCATAAAGAATGCATACATAATAGATTTCTATTTAATGGGGGCCTAGAAGCATGTGTTACAGTAAGAAGTCAGTTCAATCATCTCATCCATCCAAAATCTGAACTTCCATTCAAACATCCATTGATATTTCAGAATATCGGCAACACATGAAATATCCAAACAAATCGTTAACAACTAAAAAAGAAGCTAAAGATTGTGGTCTCATTATTGTCATGTTGCGATAATGATAATATTGTGATATTATCAATGTTATCATCAACAAATTGAGTGCTGCATACAACCATGCACCCATAAAAAATATGAAATGGGAATTTTTTAAATATATAGATTTTTGGTGATATTATCGATACATTGGTGATATTATCGAAATACTGCAAATAAATTGACGATACAAGTGACACTTGGAATTTACACAGTAAAAAATATTGGTGATATACCGAGGGAATCAATGTATTGACAATACAAACGACGCCTGGAATTTACACAATTGAAAATATTGACGATATCGATACATTGGCAATATTTAGTGATACATTACCGATATCAAGAATTTTTAATACTATTAGTGTTATCGGTATCGCTACTAGTGTTATCGGTGTTGCTAAGCTAGAAATAGAGATAATATCGGGAATATTTTGATAATATCGGAGATAATGCAAACACTGGTCCTATGTCATAGAAATAGCACAGGACCCAGCAACTCTTGTCTCTAGAAACTATTATTATCAAAGCCAATAACAACAACAACAACAACAACAACAACAACATTAATTGAAGATATTTTTATAATTTCTCTTTTAAAAAGCATTGAAATTTTATTCCCAGGAGCACTTTCTGGTAAAGTGAAATTCTAAGGAATCTAGTGTACAATTCCTTAGGAATCACATTTTGATTTTTTTTTTTTCAAAATGTAATCATCTATTATTTTATTTTTTCTAAAAGTAGTGAAGTAGAACATTGTGGAGCCACATTGTATATGTATAACATCTAACCCATCATGGTAACACAAGAACAAATAATATGGCCAATTGAATCATCGGATGGACCCTATTTATTTTGCTCTTTAAAATGTAGTAAAGTTGAAAATTGTGGGGCCACATGGATTTGTGCATGCTATCAACCATCCAAGAAATGCAACTTGCCATTATTGATAAGATGAGCAAAAAATTTGGATGATCCAATCTCAAGGTGGGCCACACCATAAGAAACAATGTACACAACCCATAAGATGTCCAAATTCATGTGCAGTTCATTTGATGATTTTCTCACCTAAATTTTTTGGTCTCCGTGTTGAACACATTTAATGTTATAAAAATATCACATGATCCCTACAAATCTCATCTTTATCCATTATCAAAGATTAAAAAACAACTGGAGGCATTTTTGTAATTTCTCCTTTATAAAGCACCTTCCGGGGATTTTGTTTGCAGGAGGATTGTTTGGGAAAGTGAAAAATTCTAAGATGCAAACTTCCTCAGGAATTCACATTTTTTAATACAATGTCCAGAAAATTGGAAATTCTTGGGAATTGCTCTTCGAGGGTGGAAATTATCAAAATGTCATCATCTATTATTTTCTCTAAGAGCAGTGAAGTCGAGAATTGTGGGGCCAATGTGTACAACATCCAACCCATCGTAGTGTCATAAGAATGAATAATATGGCCAACCAAATCTCTATATGGGCCTACTTGAATTTGGATATTTCTGAGTGTTGCATTCTTTTAAAATGGTTTAGTATACCTTATGATTGGACCTACCATATTTTTCGCTGGTTTGATGACCTTGGTGAGATGTCATACATATACCATGCAGTCCCATGATTCTCAATTCTCCAATTTTAAGGAAAAAAGGAAAAATTAGACGAGCATTTACATAATTTCTCCCCTTAAAGGCATCATTTGAGAATTCTAGTCCTTCAAGGCATTATTCGTAAAACCTAAGCTGTGGAGGATTTTTGCAATAAAAATCCCTAATAAATATTAAGTTATATCTATGGAAAAAATCTCCCTAGTTACTCTAACTTTACTAAAGAGCGCCTCTAGGAACCCAGATTGCAATAGGGTGCTTTTTGGGATGATTAACTGAAACGCACCGGTTTCTTTTCCTCTAAATAATGGTAACATGGAGAAATGTAGGGCTCATTTGGTGCATATATGATATCAAACTTTCCCATGTAAGCCTGAAAAATGAAGTAGATCTAAAGCTCAAGTGACTCCTCAACATTGGAACAAATGTGTATGGTTTGACTTGGGGAGATTTTGAGCTGTGTCACTTCCAAACTTGCTCTTGATGGTGACTCAGCCCTAGTCAATAAGAATCCAAGGGTCAACTTGAGAACTCAGTTGACTTCAAGTGATGGAGATTTGAACCCTACACCTCTACTGTAATAGGGACATTTTATAGTACTAATGCTATGCACTAGGGACAATTAAATATTGGACATTTTATAGTACTAATGCTATGCACTAGGGACAATTAAATATTGGACATTTTATAGTACTTTTAGGTGTAAATTTAAGAGAATTTTATGGCAAAATTTGTAGGAAATATTTTTCTGTAAAATTCAGATTTTGCCTTCTTTAAAAAGTGGTGCATCGGAAATTGTTGGGCACATGAGGTATGGGTTAGATTTCCAAACCATCCATCGGATGCACTAGACAACGATTACTGGACAGACAAAAATTTGGAGAATCCAACAGTAAGACGGGTGAGATCATAAAAAGTGACATGCACCAGTAAAAAACATCCAACTTCATTTGTAGCACATCCAGTGATTCAATGGCTAGATTTTTAGTTGGTGTGAACAACATAATGGGGTTTAGATGTCAAAAGGACTGGATGTTATCCACGTACCATGTGGGCCCCAAAATTCAAGACTTCATCACCTATATAGTTAAAAAACCTGAACAAGGGCATTTTGGTACTTATCCTTCTAGGAAAAACATTTCCATGAAATTTCGTTTCATATTGGCAGTCTTTGTTAAAATGCAAATTTCTTAAGAAGTTTGTTGTGTAAAATTCCCTAAAATTTATTCCTAATATTCATTATTGGTGAATTTAACTATTAACTAAGGAATTTTACTGGTAAATTTCCAGTAATTTTGATTTTACCAAATAATGCCTTGACTAAGGAAAGAACTCTTTCAGGGTGAAAATGATAAAAATGCCCTGTTATTTTTTTCTTCTTCAAAAATTAGTAAAGTTAGAAATTGTGGGACTCCCATGGGCATACCTATGCCATCAACCATCCAACAAATGCAACTCACCATTACAATGAGATAGAGCCAAAAATTTGGATGATCTAAAGTGGATGACACCATGATAAACATGTACACCAACTAAAAGATGTCCAAATTCGTGTCTAGTCCATTTGATGATTTGATGGGGTACATTTTTTGTTCTTTTGATCATTATGGTCATTGTATGTGTTGGACAGGTCCTATGTCTTAGAAATACCATGGGAGCCCAACAACTCTTGTCTTTAGGCATTATCAAAGACAAAAAATATAAAAATAATAATAATTAAAGATATTTTTGTAATTTCTCCTTTAAAAAGCACTGGAATTTTGTTCATAGGAGCACTTTTTGGCAAAGTAAAAATTCTAAGGAATTTACTGCAAATTTCCTTAGAAATTCACATTTTCTCAAAATGCCTGAACATTTTTTTCCTAATAAATGCCTTTTGAGGGAGGAAATTATCAAAATGTCATCATCTATTATTTTTCTCTAGAAGTAGTGAAGTAGAAAATTGTCGAGCTAAGCCGTATATGTATAACATCCAACCCATCATGGTGACACAAGAACAAATAATACGGTCAATCGAGCCATCAGATATGCCCTCTTTATATTTTTCCTTAAAAATGTAGTAAAGTTGAAAATTGTGGGGCCACATGGGTTTGTGCATGCCATCAACTATCTAAGAAATGCAACTTGCCATTATTGATAAGATGAGCCAAAAATTTGGATAAGATCCAATCTCAAGGTGGGCCACACCATAAGAGACAATGTACATCACCATTAAAAAATAATTGGAGCATTTTTGTAATTTCTCCTTTATAAAGCACCTGTTCAGGAATTTTGTTCACAGGACGATTGACGTAGGATGCCCTAATTATGATGCATGCTCATGAACTCATATAATCCAGCGGAAATAAAAAACAATAATAATATAAAATCTAGTATCAATCATCATGAACTAAGAAAATCATAAGGAAACATTCAATGGAGCGGGCCATTTATCACAACCACGAAGTATGAGATTCAATTATTCCTATGGTTGGATCCGGCAAGGGATGGAACCTCCGATCTTGTATGGTCTTAATCCAAATACCCAATGTGAATCACTAGTCCAAAGGATCGAGGGATTTTGGAATCTGAGAAATATGAATTTTGGATCAAATATTAAATCTAGGATTTAGAAATTATGAGAGAATAGAAATAGAGAAAGATGAAATAACAAGTTTACCTTAGAAGAAGTTGGAAGGGCACAATAAGAAAAGAGAAGAAGGAGATCAAGGAAGAAGAAGAAGCACCATGAGAGAGAGAGAGAGAGAGGAAGGAGGCAACCAAATGTTTGCTCTTTTTCATTAATTAACAACTAATCTCATTTTTAGGGCTGAGCCCTCTTAAATAACCAATAAGAAAACATGAAAATATCAAAATACCTTAAAAATTAAGCAAAAACGGAACTTAAAACAAATTGTGCAAAAGTTCGGGCGCTCGGACGTCCGAAGACGTCCAAAAACGTCCAAAAACCTCCTACACGTCTCCTCCCAATGTGGGGTCTTGAATGTGTCAAATCACATATGTAGGGTCTTCAATGCTCCTCAATAGTCCCCTAGCCATAAGGAAGATGCTTGTGCTGGGCGCTTTCTTCGTTGGTAGACTTTAAAAGGTCTTGTGTCCTTATCAACTCCCCTCGGGTGAGAAAAACTCGACTCCGACGAGTTAAAACTCTTGTGACGCCCTAGCAAGTCTGGATCAATGCTCTGCAACTCTTCTTTAGTCAACCACATAGACTCTGATAGTGGTTTGTTCTTCTATTTGACAAGGTATCTTTGAAAACCTGTCTCTCGTAGAAACGATCTCTTCATCCATGATTTCATCAATCTCTTCTTTGCGAATAATGGGTGGAGGAAGGGGTGGAGTAGGTTGTGAAGAAAACTCTAAAAAAGGCCATGAAAGGGACGAGGGATCAATGATAGGATTAGGAGAACAGACTAGATCCTCCACATTAAATGTTGGATTAATGCCAATTTCAGGTGGAAGGTCGATCCGGTACGCGTTGGACCCAATTTTCTGTAATATCTTGAATGGTCCAGCACTACGCGCTTGTAATTTCCTAACGGAACCCTATGAGAACCGCTTTGGCCTTATCCTCACCATTACATAGTCTCCTTCCTGAAAGTCTTGTAATCTACGATGATAGTCAACTGAATATTTATAACTATTATTGCTTTTATTGATCCGCTGTCTAATATGTGTATGCAATTTATGAATGTGTCGTGCAAATGCATCAGTCGACTATGAAGATCTTTGGGTGACAAACATGGGTGAAACTAAATGATACTCTGAAAAAGCAACGGATTGGAAATAAGCAAACTTATGAAAATAAACAATTTTATGATCTAAAACTTAGAAAACTGAAACAAAAGGACACTTCTCATGGGTGACACATAAATTTTCATTATAAATATTATAAACAAGGATGATTTTCAAGTATCCCAACACTTAAGAACGCACGCTATTAATACCAAGTCTTGAGTAGATCTTGGCATCAGCCATTATGTCCAAAATGTCATCAAGATGCTGGATAGGAACTATTGCCATCATATCCACCATGAAGTGAATACGTCGCAAGGTGGCGTGACACTTGACTGAAGCTTTGTGGATAGCCAGAATATGCTCACATGTGCGCCATATGCCATTGTTTTTTAATGTGAAAAGGGCAGGCATGGCACACAAAACAAAACTCCAACTCAAACTTTCCTTATTGAATTCTTCCTCGAGAAGCTTATCAAATTGACGCTGCATTTCTGTAGTTTCTGCGGGGTTCACCTAGTATGGAGGAAAGCTTGACAGGATTGATCCAAGGACAAGATTGATTGTGTGTTGAATGTCCCATTTGGGTGAAAATTTATCCCATAAATCATCTGGTGGGATATCAAAAGTCATGTGGGGTGTCTATCATCATATCCTCACTAGTCTCTTCTTCAATTTCATTTATGTTCACCATGGTAAGAGACGTAGATTGAGAAACTGCATCAATCAAATCACACATGACACCTGAAAGTGGTCCAGTCTCAAACTCTTCGACCTTTTCATCACTAGCACACACTTCTGCATCATCAAAGATGATAAGTGATGCCTCAATTTCTTCCATTTCCTCTCTACTGACGTTAGGCACGTACTCTTCCACTTCATAAACAACCTGATTGGACTCTTCCAACTAGTCATTCACCAAGGTATTATCTCGCTTCCAAGGAAATATAATTGGTGTTAAACACTCAAATTGTTTATAAGCCAAGATTTCCTTAATGATGGGTTAGACCACTTTACAAGGAGGCGATTATATTGGTTCTGTGTTTGGACGGGAATGTGGGGCAACTCTCTTCTGAGCCAAGGGCTTTTAACGATAAGGGATGTGAAGATATTTTTCTTTCAAACGCTCTTTCATCTCGTCCCTTTGTGAGATTGGGGCCTTACCTATCCGCTCAATTCTTCGCTCCAAATCTGTCCAAAATGACTTGGCTTGGTCCTCCAATTTCCACTTGGCAAACCTCACTTGATGAACATTCGACATATCATACCAATAAAAAAATAGTCCAAGTCTTCAAGCCAATCAATGAATGTTTGTGGGTCCATGTGACCATTAAAATAGGTTAACTCATCGGAGTTCGGCTTTCCATTGGGTCTCGACGGCCACACGACAACACTTAATGACCTTGAAGATCTCAAACGCCTATACTCCATTCACTACGATGAGACTCTACGGACTGGGTGACTCACAATATGAATGCGATGAATTTAAACTACAATGAACTGACACTAAATAATTCTAGATGATGCGATTCAATTATGAAAATTTTTCAAATTAGGAAACTTTCTAAAATTGGAAACTTTCTAAATCTGGAAATTCTCCAAATTAGGAAACTTTCTAAAATTGGAAACTTTCTAAATCTAGAAATTCTCAAAATTAGAAATCTTTCTAAAATTGAAAAGTTTCTAAATCTAGAAATTCTCCAAATTAGGAAACTTTCTAAAATTGGAAACTTTCTAAATTTGCAAATTTTCCTAAAACAGACCTAAAAATTAAAACCCTAATTTGATAACTCGATCTAAACATAACCATGCAAAACCTATTCTCCGATACCAAATTTGACGTAGGATGCCCTAATTATGATACATGCTCATGAACTCATATAATCTAGCGAAATAAAAGACAATAATAATATAAAATCTAGCATCAATCATCATAAACTAAGAAAATCACAAGGAAACATGCAATGGAAAGGGCCATTAATCACAACCACAAAGTATGAGATTCAATTATTGCTATGATTGGATCTAGTGAGGGATGGAACCTCTCGATCTTACATGGTCTTAATCCAAATATCCAATGTGGATCACTAGTCCGAGGGGTCGAGGGATTTCTTGAATTAGGGATTTTGGAATTTGAGAAATAGAGATTTTGGATCAAATCTTAAATCTAGGATTTAGAAGTTATAAGAGAATAGAAATAGAGAAAGAGGAAATAACAAGTTTACCTTAGAAGAAGTTGGAGGGGCACAAGAAGAAAAGAGAAGAAGGAGATCAAGGAAGAAGAAGAAGCACCATGAGAGAGAGAGAGAGAGAGAGAGGAATGAAGCAACCAAACGTTTGCTATTTTTCATTAATCAACAATTAATCTCATTTTTTAGGGCTGGGCTCTCTTAAATAACCAATAAGAAAACATGAAAAATATCAAAATACCCTTAAAAGTTAAGTAAAAACGGAACTTAAAACAAATTGCACAAAAGTTCAGGCGCTAAGGCGCCCAAAGACGTCCAAAAACCTCCTACGCATGTGTCCTCTTAATGTGGGATTTTCAATGTGTCAAATCACGTATGCAGGGTCTTCAATGCTCCTCAATAGTCCCCTAGCCACAAGGAAGAAGCTTGTGGTGGACGCTTTCTTTGTTGGTAGACTTTAAAAGGTCTTGTGTCCTCATCAATGATTGTTTGGTAAAGTGCAAATTCTAAGATGAAAAATTCGTTAAGATTTCACATTTTTTTTAAAACAATGCCGCAACAATCGAAAATTCCTGAGAATTGCTTTTCAAGGGAGGAAATTATTAAAATATCATCATTAATTATTTTTCTCTAAAAGTAGTGAAGTCGAGAATAGTGGGGCCAATATGTGTAACATCCAACCCATTATAGTGACACAAGAATGAATAATATGGCTAATTGAATCATCATCTGGACCATATTTGAATTTGGATATTTATGAGTGTTATGCATGTTTTAAAATGGTTTGGCCAACCTTATGATTGGACCTGCTATAATTTCCACAGGGCTGCTAACCTTGGTGGGGTGCATTTATTGACCTGTTTGGATGTCAGACATATACCATGCAGGCCCATGATTCTCAATTTTCCACTAATTAAGGAAAAATTAGACAAGGGCATTTATATAATTTCTTCCCTTAAAAGGCACCATTTGAGAATTCTAATCCTTTAAGGCCTTATTCGTACAACCTAAGATATAGAGGATTTTTGCAATAAAAATTCCTAATAAATATTGAGTTAACTAAATAACTAGGAACCCAAATTGCAATAGGGTGCTTTTTGGGATGAAATAACCGAGAAGCCTTGGTTTCTTTTCCACTAAATAATG